>CM039432.1:5815824-6235824 GCA_022379115.2 Bauhinia variegata
ATCATAATTAGTTCAACAGTGAATGAAAACTACCTATCATTAAAATGCATCTTAATCAGCCAACATGGTTAGCAAGCAAACAAAACTAAGTAATTGAAGAGTCTCTGTAATGTCAAGTGTTGAGCCCATGAAAAAACACGTTAGTATGAGAGTAATGTAATTGCCTTCCTTTCTAACAACATTAGTCTCATCTAATGTATCTTAATCATTTTGCATTGCAAGTAAAGCACATACTAAAAAAAAAAAAAAAAACTACTTTGGCACAATTTGAAATATGGAACTTAGGAATAATGATTAAAGCACATACTAACCAAAATATAGATGAGAGAAGCTACAAGAATAGTGCGATAGCGTCCAAGATAAGAGTCAGCAACAAAACCACCAAGTAGAGGAAGCAACGATGCCGTTCCGTCCCAGATGTTCACATTCGCCGCCGCCGTAGCCGTAGACTGCTGAAGTGGCCTCGTGAGATAAGTTATCAGGTTGGATTCAATTCCACCATAAGCAAATCTTTCTGCTACTTCCACACCTTCAAAATCTCAAAAATGTTTACTTTTCTTTCAAGAGTAAAGAAAATTTGAAGAGAAAAAGACTGGTTACGGCTTTAACGATTATTAGCTAAGCGGATCTCCAGTAGCCGGACTTGGATCGGATGACTGGCCGGCCTTTGTAGTCAACGGCGCATCAACGGTATCCAGTACGAACGGCGTTTCTATTTCGGGGTCTACAGAAACGTCGTCAGATCGGACAGAGGTCGCCATTTGGCAGTAGTCCAGTAAGCTCCCCAAATGTTATCAACAGGCCAAGGAAATGAAATAAATTTGCCAATGTGTGACTATTGAATGTTCAAAGAACAATCTTTTTTTTTTCCTGTACAACAAAATGACAATTTACATCACAGTGCACGGAGTTGAAACTCTGTACGGAAACTTTGCTTTCTTTTTTTTTTGTCTTCTGCACTTGTAAACGGAGGTTTCAAATTTTTTATTAAAATTTTTTAATTTACAATTTTTCTTACTTTAACTAATTAAAAAAATCAAGTTAAGATAAAGGTTTTTCAAAAATTATATATATATATATATATATATATATATATATATATATATATATATATATATATATATTAAGTTAAATTTGAATTAACCTACTTAAATAATTTTATCTCCTTATTATTAAAATCAATAAGTTAGTCATTGAATAATCATATTGTAGGTCAAATTAATATTCTATAGCATAAAAAAATCACTTAAACAACTAATTTAGTTAATAAATTGATTATTTAATAACTAAACTAATACAAAAAAATCAATCAATTTTTTGTGCTTAACCACCAATATACATAGAACACAAACTTATTATTAGTTACTTTAATTTATAATTAATATGTTTCGAGTTAATTAAAAAATTTAAACATAGTAAAACTAAAAATCAATCTATTAAAAACTAAAGTGAACATTGAAAAATAAATTTGAGACAAAAAAGATGGCAAATAGCTCCCAAAGTTCTAATTCATACCTAATTTCCTTATATTAAAATTACTACTACTTTGAATTTTTAATAAAATGTATAACCAGGCCAAAATGATGGAGATACCTCCCAAAGTGCTTCCTGGTGTAGCATTTTTGTATGCATACTTGCATGCTAACTTTACGCTTTCGGAAGCATATCTGAAAAATCAGCAGCCTACTGATATAAAGGAAATCATGCTCATAGAAGCTAATATTTGAAAAAAAAAGAAAGAAAAATAGCACAAAAGGGTTATAAAAAAAAAAAAGAAAGAAAGAAAAGAAATGAATATACCAATCTGGACATGCTCTGTAGTTGTGGGCACAATGTTCCCAGTGATTTAAATCATTGGACCAATTATTCTGCAGAAAACAAATAAAAACATATTAACATATTTGTGACTTTCTATGGATTCAATATGAATATTTTTATATGCCTTATACTTTGCTAAGTATCTGCATCATTTGCTAACAAGAGAGGTATAGGACTATTTCACTATGAGCCATTTTAGATTGGCTTTTAAGTTGTCTTTGAAAGGAGAATACTCCTTGTAAGGATCAACCCTTGTTGTTTCTATGCTTGTACTAATAATCTGGCCATAAAACCAAATTGTTTTCTATACAATCAAAATTCTGTGTATTAGAATCTTAAGTCTAACATTTGGAGAAAGAAATGGAAGAGATGAACAAATCAAATGAAGGGATGCAACGAAGAATTGACAATCTACATAGTAACATGGAAGGGGTGAAGACGCTATTGAGAGTGTGAGGTAGCAAAACTGGTTGAATCAAATTCTAATGGGGAGTCTTCAGAACATACGGCTGTTTCTGAATGTAATTCTTGAGCCTTCCCTTCTTTTTAAATGGTTTCTTAGGGCAACAAACCATGAAAATGAAAGGAGATGTCAATGGCTGTTCAGTGTTGATTATGGTTGATAGTGGAGCTAGTCATAACTTTATTTAAGGAAAGTGAGGTGGATTATATGGGATTTGTTTTTGTTGAAGAAATGGATGAGATAGCAAAGGGGATTATTGCAGAAATTCAGTTGACTGTTGTTGAAGAAAAGCAAATGGCAGAATTGATAGATACATTTGTGGATGTGTTTCTAGTGCCACAAGGTTTGCCCCCTAACCGAGTAGGTGACCATGCTATTCCACTAATTCCAGGAACCAGTCCCATAAATGTGAGACCTTGTCGGTGTGCTCGTTGTCAAAAAAATGAAATTGAATGTTTGGTTGATGAGATGATGAATGCAGGGATCATAAGGCCCATAACCAATCCTTATTCTAGTCCAGTTTTGTTGATAAAAAAGAAGGATGGGTGTCGGAGATTTTGTATTGATTATCGTGCTATTAACAAAGCTATTATACCTGATAAATTTCCTATAATGTTGATAGAAGAGTTGCATGGAGCTAAGCATTTTTCAAAAATTGACTTAAGATCCCAGTATCATCAAATAAGAAAGAGGGTGGAAGATATCTCTAAGACAACTTTCCGAACACACCATGAGTTCCATTAGTTTTTAGTCATACTGTTTAGTTTGTTAAGGAATCCATGTGAATCTCATCTATTAGTTGCAATACTTTAGCATCTGTTACACCCACCATATCTTCTTCCATATATATCCAGATCAACATAATTTCAAATTCCAATATCCTGTACATGTGTAAATATATATATATCAATAATACTAGCCAGCTCAATTAACTGGCCATTATTCCAAAACATCTATTGCTCGTATATGGTATCAGAGCTGCACGACTCACGTCAGCTCAAAATAGTCTCTCACCATGGCTATCACCCCAAGTTTCGCTGCAACCACCTAAAGTCCTAGCTCCTTTCCAACGCTGTCCATCAAATTGGATAGAGACAATTACTTACTTTGGAGAACAACTATACTTTCAGCATTAGAAGCATTTGATATGGATCAGTACTTCAATGGTGACATTACAGCACCACCACAATACATCCAAGTAGCATCTACAAACAACGAATCTCCGGAACTTACACGTACAATTGTGAATCCAAAATGCACAACATGGAAGAAGACAGATCGATTGGTCCTTTTATGGATCAAGTCGCTCACCATAGATAAAATTCTTGGAAACATCGCGAGAGCCACTTCTGCCCAGGAAGCATGGGAAACACTTGAGAAAATCTTTTACTCTTAACCCAGAGCAAAAATAATGCAAATTCGATGGACTTTGCAAACCTCAACCAAAGGTGCCCTATCAATACTAGAGTATGTTGAGAAGAAAAGACAACTAGCGGACACTCTTGCTGTTATCCAAAACCCTATACCAGAGGATGACTTGGTAAACTGCATTCTTTATGGTCTAGATGTTGACTATAGGGCTTTTCACACTGCCATCACTACTCAGCGAGATCCCATCACTATGGATGAATTACTTGGTATGCTATTGTAGGAGGAAGAGAAAATTGAGCAGTAAAAATCACTGCCAATTTCAGCAAATGTTGCACACAAAAATTTCCAAATGACAAAACCACAACAACCACAATTCTCAAATTTTCATAGTGGGTTTAAAACAAGGACGGCAAAGCTACAATTTTGGTGGAAATTCTCACTACAACAGCCACTCAGGTAACACTAGTCAAGCTACAATTAATGGGTCATGCTCTCACTCAAACCGTCCAAAAGATACATGTCAAATTTGTAACAAAAATGGGCATACTGCACTATAATGCTATAACAGATTCAACCATGCTTATAAAACTGAGAAAGCCTCAAAAGTTTCAGCCATGATTGCATCACCCAATACTGTAGCATATCCTAGTTGCTATATAGACTCGGGAGCCTCTCATCATCTCACCTTTGATATCAACAATCTTTCAATTCACTCAGAATACACTAGAGATAATCAGGTTATTGTTGGCAATGGTATGAACTTACCCATTACTCATACTGGTACTAGTTCAATTGGCAACTCTCTTTCTCTTAAAAATGTTTTAAACATACCCCACATAACCAAGAATCTTTTGAGCGTTTCCAAACTCATCAAAGACAACAATGTTTTCTTAGAATTCCACCCTAACCATTGTCTAGTTAAGAATCTGCAAGGAAAAATTCTACTCCATGGCACATTTGATGATGGACTATACAAATTATGTGATTGTGGTCCTCCTCACCCCTCTCCACCACCTGTTCTTGCCTTCCTTTGTGAATGCACATCAATTCAAGGCTAGCACAATCGTCTAGGTCATCCCAATGATAGAATTGTCCGTTCAATGGTGTCCATGTTCAGTCTCCCTGTGTCAAATAAGGACTCATCCATTTGTGGTCCATGTCAAATGGGCAAAAGTCATAGATTTCATATACTTTCCAGTCATGTGTCATTAGAGTCTCTATTTGATCTTGTGTATTCAGATGTTGGGGGCCCTGCTCCTATTTCTTCAGTTAATGGAAGTTTATATGTTATTCAATTTCTAGATGATCATTCTAAATTCATCTAGATATTTTTCATGAAACACAAATCTGAAGTTCTAGACATTTTTAAAAAATTTCATGCCATGGTCACAACATAATTTAACAAAAAAATTCATGCCATACAATCTGATTGGGATGGTGAATATCGTAACCTCTCATCTTTCTTAGATTCTCAAGGCATTATTCATCGTTTATCTTGTCCCCATACTCATGAACAAAATGGTGCTCCCGAATGTCGTCATCATGTTATTGTTGAGAAAGGGTTAGCCCTTCTTGCTCATGCATCACTTCCCTTATCCTTTTGGGAGCACGCCTTCTACACCTCAGTATATCTAATGAATTATACAACAACAACTATTCTCAAATACAATTCCCCATTTCAAGTGTTATACCATCGCACCCCTGACTACAAAAATTCTCAAAACATTTGGGTGTTTATGTTATCCTTTTCTTCATCCTTATAATACCAATAAACTTGACTTCCGCTCACACCCATGCATTTTTATTGGTTATAGTTCCAAGCATAAGGGATATCAATGTTTTCATCCTTCCACTCAAAAAATCTTTGTAGCCCGACACGTTGTATTTAATGAAACCATCTTTCCTTATCTCAATATGGTCACTAAGTCACACTCGTGTGAAGCACCTCACACATCATCACCCATTCCACTCTTACTACCCAAAACAATAATAAATTCATCCACTAATCACTTATCCACATTACACCTGCATGTGCCCTTACCTTCAAACATCTCACCTAGTTCATGTCAATCTCCTACTACTTCAAATACCTCCAATTCCCTTATGTCATCTCCCACCTTCACACCTAACCACCCCACACCTAGTCATTCACCCTCATCCTCTACGCACTCTTATCGGCAACCCCCTTTAACCTCAAATCTTCCATCCTTATCCTCACCTCACTTTGCTCCCTCTCACCCAAGAGGACCACGTATCACGGGATTCCAGCCCTATAGCCAAACCGTCTCCTATAACCAACCCTGTAGACCTATCTCTAACTCACACAAGTGTTGCCCCACCACAACCTCATCTTACTAACATATACATTACCCCACCTCTTACCCATCTTCAACCTTCATCCTCTTCTTCACATCCCATGACAACTCGAGCCTGCACCAATTCATTGAAACCCAAAACATACCTCACGTCTAAACACTAACTTTCCCTTGATAATAACCACATAAAAGAACCCACTACATGCATTCAGGCCATAAAACACCTTGAGTGGTGAGCTGCCATGCAAACTGAGTACTGAGCACTCCTTACAAATCACACGTGGGATCTCGTACCTTGTCTTCTAAGAGCCAACATTATTGGATGTAAATGGGTGTTTCGTGTAAAGAAAAAGGCAAATGGATCCATTGAGCATTATAAAGCTTGCCTTGTTACTAAATGCTTCAACTAGGAAGAAGGGATTGATTTCTTTGACACTTTCAGCCTTGTTGTGAAGTCTACCACTATTCTTCTAGTTCTCTCACTAGTTGTCTCAAAAGAGTGGCTGCTTCATCAATTAGATGTCAATAATGCATTTCTTAATAGGGATCTTGATGAGATGATTTTCATGAAACAACCCCCTGGCTTTGTGGATTCCACCAAACCTTCTCATGTTTGTCAACTTCATAAGGCCCTTTATGGTCTCAAGCAGGCGCCTCGAGCATGGTTCACCAAACTTAAATTTTTCCTTTTGGAATATGGCTTCTCCAATAGCTATGCAGACACATCTCTTTTCATTTACCATCATGAACACAACTGCATACTTTTTAGTTTACGTTGATGACTCTATTATTACAAGCAATAACACATCTTTCATCTCGTCCTTCATCACCACACTTAATGCTACTTTGCTTTTAAGGATCTCAGTAATCTTCATTTCTTTCTAGGCATTGAGGTTCATTCCACTCCGACTAGCATTCTTCTCTCTCAATCCAAGTACATTCGGGATTTGCTAGCAAAAACAAATATGTCCAATGCCAAGCCTGTTTCAACTCCTGCAGAACCTGGTTCCCAACTCTCTAAATACGAAGAACCCATGGATAATCCACACCTTTACCACAATGTTGTTGGTTCGCTTCAGTATGTCACTATTAGTCACCCTGAACTTTTATATGTAGTTAATCGAGTTTGCAAATTTATGGACTAACCAATTGTTCACCATTGGAAGGCAGTCAAGCACATTCTTTGGTATCTCAAAGCCACTGTGGCTCATGGCCTCCATCTTCATGCTACATCTGATTGTCATCTTGTGTCTTTCTCTGATGCCAACTGGGCAGGAGACCCGAATGACCGGCAATCAACTCATGGTTACTGCCTCTTCTTTGGTGGCAACCTCATTAGCTAGTCGTCCTACAAATAACGTGTAGTCACTCGCTCTAGTATTGAAGTAGAGTATCATGCTATTGCCTTTACCGCAGCTGAGATAATTTGGCTACAACAGCTTTTAAAGGAGCTTCACATTGCCCTTCCCTCTGCACCAGTTCTCATTTATGATAATCTTAGTGCCAAGTACATGACAACCAACCCAGTATTCCATCAATGCTCCAAACATATCCAGATAGACTACCATTTTGTATGTGAAAAAGTTAAACGAGGAGACCTCATTGTCCTATATGTTGCCTCAGAAAACCAACTTGTCAATACTTTAACAAAGGCTCTACCTTCTACTCGCTTCAACCTTCTCCGCTCCAAACTCACCGTTCAGACAACACGTTGAGTTTACTTGGGGGTGTTAAGGAATCCATGTGAATATCATCTATTAGTTGCGATACTTTAGCATCTGTTACACCCTCACCTTATCTTCTTCCATGTATATTCAGATTAACATAATTTCAAATTTCAATATCCTATACATGTGTAATATATATATACATATATATATATATATATATATATATATATATATATATATATATATATCAATAATACTAGCCAGCTCAATTAACTGGCCATTATTCTAAAACACCTATTGCTCTTATATGGTTTAACTAATGCTTTGGCCACCTTTCAAACAACAATGAGTGTAGCTTTCAAACCATATATAGTTTTTTTTTTTTTTTGCTCTTATATTACATTCTCCTTTATAGTAGAAATTGGCCGGATCACTTATTGCATGTGAGAATAGTGTTAGACATCTTAAGGCAGCAACTGTTATTCGCCAATAAGAAAAATGCAATTTTGGTAAAATGTCATCAACATATCTAGGGCATATAATTTCTTTTAAAGTGGTAGCTATAGATCAAAACAAGATCAAGAGTGCTATTCAGTGGCCAACTCCTAAATTAGTGGAAGAAGTCGGGCTTTTTGGGTTTAACAGGTTTTATCAAAAGTTTGTGCAAGATTTGGCAAGATATCAAGGCCTCTTAGAAATCTTTTAAAGAAGGGTGGTTTTATATGGACAGATGAGGCTATAAATGCATTTGAAACCTTGAAGCAGAAAATGGTTACTGCATCGGTATTACAACTACTAAATCTTTCTAAGCTTTTTGTTGTAGAGTGTGATGCTTCAAAATGTAGGATTGGAGCTGTTCTTATGCAAGAGTCCTGGCAAATCGCATATTCTAGCAAGGTTTTATCTACACAAACATTAGCGTCTTTATCTATTAGGCTGGTGGTTTGTGGTGTTTATTGATCAAAAGAGCCTAAGATACCTGTTAGAACAAAGAGTTACTACTTAGAATCAACATGATTGGATTGTCAAATTGTTGGGTTATCAGTTTTACATCATTTATAGCTTGGGAAGGAGAATAGAGCTACCAGGGTGGTGTTTAGATGTTGTTAGGAACCAAGAGTTTAGCTAACTAATGTATTAAAATAGAAGAATTCACCGGCTACTATAGTTGCTGGTATATTAGTTCTTTATAGAAGATAAGCCTCCAAAGGGAAAATATCTCAATCCCTACACTCAAAAATAAACAAAATTGATAGATTGTCATCCTAGGTAACCACTACCTATATAATGCCACCCTTGAATCATTAACACGTCACCCTTCCTCCACATGTTCCTTTCTCACCCCCTTTTCACATATACTTGTAGGGGCTTTGAGCCTATCATTTTAGCCTCTTTACCCTTCGCCCTATCAATATCTCCAAGGGCTATTACAACCTTGTTCTGAAGGCTGATTTCAAGAAATTTGGCCTTGAATGATGTTTTCATCTTCCCAAGTTGCTTCTGATTGGGGTAAATTCTTCCACTTCACTAGCACCTGATGGACTTCTACACTGTTTTGAGTAATGAACCTATGCTTCAAGATTTCCTCATGTTCAATTTTTGGAATTTTTGCCTCTAACTTTGTTGGAATTTCTGGCTTAGTTGTGATGGGCCCCGTTGCTGATTTGAGTTACGATACATAAAAAACAGGGTGACCTATTGACTTTTCAACTAGTTTTAACTTACAGACAACATTGTCCACCTTGCACTGAATTTGGAATGGGCTAAAATACCTTGGGGATAGTTTAAGTTGACCCTTTTGGCTATAAAGTTATCTTTGAGGTCTCAATTTTTATAAACCTAATCACTAACCTAAAATTGGGTGTCTCTTGGCTTTTTATTGTAATAGGTACTCATCCACTACTGGGCCTTCTAAAAGTTGTATAGCAATTGCTTCAACATTTCATCCTTATTCTAGAGGTCACTTGCTATTGCCTTTACCAAGCATTCTCGAAGGAGAAACCTCAAGATAGTAGGTGGTTTTCTTCCATAAACAAGTTCAAATAGAGTACTACCTACCGCATTGTGTTAGGCATTGTTATACAGTATTCAACCTAGTGTAGCCAATCTACCCATCCTTTAGGTTGTTCAAATGTAAAGTATCTCAAGTAAGTCTCTAGCCCTCTATTTAGGACCTTCGTTTGACCATCAATCTCAAGATGATATGTTGTGTTCATTTTCAATGTTGTTACTTGAATTTTGAAAAATTTTAACTAGAGCTTGTTGACGAAGGTTAGGTCCCTGTCACTTACAATTGAGCTAGGGACTCCATAGAGTTCGATTATTTCCTTAGCAAAAAGAGGAGCTACTGTTTAAGCAGTAAAAGGGTACCTGAGGGCTATAAAGTGCCTATATTTGATCAGTCTGTCCACCACTACCATTATAGTATCAAATTCCTTAGACTTGGGAAGTCTAGTGATGAAGTCCAAGCTGATATCCTCCCATATAGCCTTTGGAATGGGTAGTGGCTATAGCAGCCTCACAGGTGTCCTTGCTTTATACTTGTTTTGCTAACATACTGGACATTCCTTGACAAATTGTAGAACTAATTTCATCATCCCTGACTAATACAAGCTAGTAGCCAATCTTTTGTAAGTCCTCAAAACTCTCGAATGTCCCCCTATCGAAGCAGCATGAAATTCCTTGAGAAGAATGGGTATCCATTTTAAATCCCTAAGGACAACTAACATCCTTTTGTAAAAAAGCCTGTCATGCTAAAGGGAAAACCTAGGTCTGGAATCGAGATTATTCCTCAGTGCTACTACCACCTTAGAATGGAATATGCCAAAACATCTTTATGCATCTCATCTTCTTCCACCTAATAGGGCCTAGACAAAGTTAACAACTTGCCTTCATCCCCTAACCTTGATAGTGAATTCATGGCCAAATTAGTATTTTTAGCCTTGTAAATGATATCAAATAAGTACAAATATTCCAGCAAAAATGATATCAAATGAGTATTTTTGCTGGAACAAAGGATATCAAATGATATCCTTTGTTTCAACAAAAAATTGATATTCTTTTAGTCTATTTTTGACTACAAATTTCTTTCCTAACAAGTATGGACGCTAGTGTTGTATTGCTAGTACCAATGCCATCAACTCCTTCTCATAAATTGATTTGTTTAGCACCTGATCCAATGGTCCTTTACTGAACAATGCCACAGGTCTACCTTCTTGCATCAATACGGCCCCCCCATCTTCCTGAGGCATCACATTCAATTACAAATCTAGCATGAACAATACAAGGGCAGTTGTTATCTTTTCCTTTAGCAATTGAAAGGTCTCTTCTGCTTCTTCTCCCCACTCAAACGCTCTTTTCTTTAGTAGAGTGGTAAGTGGTTTGGCTATCTTGCCATAATCTCATATGAACCTCATGTAGTAACTTGTTAGGCTTAAGAATCCCCTCACTAACTTGTGTGTAGGCCAATTTAAAACTCCTTGAAGCTTCTCTTGATCTACTTGTATTACTTTAGTCGAAATAACATGTCTCAAATATTGAATAATGGACTGCCTAAATTGGCACTTCTTCCTGTTTGCAAAGAAGTACTTTTGCTTGAGTATGGCTAGTGCAGTTCGCAAGTGGCATAGATATTTTTGCCAATTTTAAATGAGAATGCCATCGAAGAAAACCAAGATGAATTGGTGCAAATAAAGTTTGAATGTTTCACTCATAACACCTTGAAATGTTGCTGGAGCATTCATGAGTCCAAATGCATGACTAAGAACTCATAGTGCCCATGGTGAGTCCTAAAAGCGGTTTTCTATATCTCATCCTCATTTACTCGAATATGGTGATGGTAGAGAAACTCTTTGATTATAGGGATGGAGTATTTATTTGGAATTGTTGCCTTGTTCAAAGCCTAGTAATTTACACAAAATCGCCAACTACCATCATATTTTCTTACCAAGAGTACAAGGCTACTATAGAGGGTATTGCTCAGTCTAATTATACCTGCCAAAGTCATCCAATCAACTAACTTTTCTATCTCATGTTTTTGGTAGTAGGCATACCTGTAAGGCCTCATATTTATTGGGCTTGTTCCAAATTGTAGGGGAATTGAGTGTTCAATGAGTCTTGTTAGTGAAAGCCCTTGTGGTTTTGTGAAGAGGTCTTCATAATCTACTAGAAGTTTCCCCAAGTTCTCTTCCTACACCCCAAATAATTCATACCCCTCCATCTCAATTAGACAGAGACTGAATTCTTCCTTCACCTCCTTGTTCTCCAGTATAATTATAATGCCCTGAAACTCCACCTCCACCTCTACCTTTTTCAAAAGAAACTTACTGGAAATGGGAGCAACGCAAAGGGTAGGATCTCCTTGAATCTGCACTTGAGTTCACCAGAGATCAAACTTCATTTTTAAAGCCTTGAAATTCCCTTAACATACCCTAACGTCTCTAGCCAAGCCATTCCTAGAATCACATCAACACCCCCTAACGAAAATGAAAAAATTAGCTTCTATGGTCATTCTTGCCATCACTAGGATTCATAAACTCAGAGTACCCCTTTTTGATGACCATCGCTTAGCCTAACACGGAATTTGGGCATTTGTTTAACCCTTAACCCAAGTCTATCTACCAATTCTACTGAAATGAAATTGTGGCTTGGTCCACTGTCTATCATCACCATCACCTCATTTTCCTCCACTATCCCCATCAGCTTGATATTTTTGGGTCCTGAAACCTCGCCTAAGGAGTACATAGAAAGTTGCAGTGTTTTCTCTCCCATAGGAACCCCTTTTATTCTTTATTAACATCTCCTGTCAACTCCACCATGCCGAGCTCGTTGTCTTGGCTTTCCTGTTCCCCCTCAACTAAGATTACTACCCATAAGCTTTATTTTGGACAATGATGGGCGAGTGTGAATGGTTGTGCACACTAAAAGCACATGTTTCTATGTCTAAGCCTGATGTATTCATGGTATGGAAGTTGTTGAATGCCCCTAAACTTGCCCCTTGATGCTCGTGGTCCGCTAGGACTATAAGCAGTACTTTGTACAAGTGATAACAAGTTTAATGCTCCCCTTTATTAGTTTCTGAGTCGCTCTATGGACATTTGGATTTGGGTTTGGTTAATGGGTTAACTAGTGCCCCTTGAGCTCAGAGGCCTAAACTTTTTCTGTTTTACAATCGTGGCCAAATACCATACCAAGAACCCTGAGCTTGGTGGTTTGCACATCATGTCATTGTTATTTCTCCATACATGTCCCTTTCCACTAAAAGAGCCAAATTCATGGCCCTATTTAAATATGCTGACTCGTGAGTTCATACCCGTCTTCTAATGGCATCATTGAGACCACTCATGAAATAACCCAAGATTTGCTCTTTTGGCAAGTGAGTCACTATTGCTAGGAGTATCTCGAACTCCTGTATATATCTTTCCACCCCATTGTCTTGCCAAAGTCCCAATAATTTCTCATAGGGGCTACCACCTATGGTGTCCCTGTATCTCTTCATCAACTCTAGTGTGTCAAAGTCTCCCAAGTCAACATTACCATTCTTTTCTTCGAGCACCGAAACCAGTGGATTGTACTGCCTTCCGTACTAACAAAGGCTAAGGGCACCAATGTTCGTTTTGAGTATTCTACAGCTCAGAATTTTTCAAATCATGCTATCCAACTAAAGGATGCGTGTTGTCAAAGATAAGAAGCTTTAGTTCGTTGAGGGCTGCTTTTATCTCACTTGTGTCTCCGTCTCCCTTTTCCCCTTCAACATCAACACTCTTTGTCTTTATTGTCTCCTCCATTGTCCTTTTGGTCTATTTGAGAAGAGCTAGACCCACCCTTGAGATTGGTTGCTACCACCTTTTTCTTAGTGTCTTTTTGCCTTGGGATCCTTCCTTGCTCTGGTATCCATTTTTGGAACATCGTTCTCATCTCATCCACTCCTTTCTGCAGTTCTTCCAGGCTCACTAGCCTCTTCTTAATGTCCTCCATCCCCAATCCCATAGCTCTGAATTTTTCATCCTGTTCTTTCCTTAATAGCTCCATCTAACGCTCCAAAGACTCTACTCTTGATTCCATAAAGCTCATGTGACAATCTGGCAAGATGGACCAATTTGTTAGGAAAAGAGTTTAGCTAATTGATGTATTAAAATAGAAGAATTTGCCAGCTACTATGGCTGCTAGTATGCTGGTTCTTTATATAAGTCAAGATGTCTATCCTACATAGGTCGTAGCCCTCCAAAGGGAAAATATCTCAATCCCTACAATCAAAAACAAACAAAATTGACAGCTTGTCATCCTAGGTAACCATTACCTATATAATGCCACCCTCCAATTATTACCACATCATCCTTCCTCCACATGCTCCTTTCTCACCCTCTTCTCGCATATACTTGTAGGGCTTTTGGACCTGTCATTTTGGCCTCTTCACCCTCTGCCTATCATTAGGCGTGGGAGTTAGTTACCTATTGTGTATCTTGGTGTTGATTGTCTTTGAAAGGAGAATACTCCTTGTAAGGGGAAACCCGTTATTTTCATGCTTATACTAATAATCTGGCCATAAAACCATATTGTTTTTTGTAGTACAATCATTGTTCTGCGTATTAGAATCTTGAGTTTAACAAATTTTAAGGTATAGATGTTAAAAGTATCATTTTTGGCCTCTAAGTTTTTTTTTTTTTTCTTCTCTCGAAACTTGACTTGCTTATGCTCTTGTATTTTTTTAAAAGTATCCCATTCTCATAAGAACCTAGCATTTTTTTAGCTTCTCAAGGTGTTTCTACCACAACAACTGGAATTTGATAGATATGTTAGAACTTAAGTCTAAGAAGAGATACTCCTATCATAGCACCTATAATTTAATTGATATGTTAAGACTCAAACACAAGAAGAGAGCTAGCTTTGCCCAAAAAACTAGCATATTAGGTATGTAAAATTGAGATGAGACTCATAACATTATCCATTCCTTAAGAATTTAAATTTTATCATGCATTGGGTAACCCCTTTATATAGTAAAACTAACTCTTAACAAAAGCACTAACATTAAAGATGCAAGCCCAAAGTCCAACCTAAAATGTTAAACTATTAAGCGAGTAAGCTTCTTAGACTTAAGGTACTATTCACATTATTGTTTAGAAAAGATGTGACTCAGAAAAATATATATCTTTAAACTTCTGTGGTAAATGCACCAAAACAATCAAACAATTTACTTACTATAATATTCCTTTGGATGCCTTGTATCGTAACTTCAAGATTATTTGAATAGAATTTTTCCATAGCAGACTCAATAATGTTGATATCCCATGCCTGAACCAAATAACCAAACTTGAGCATTAAAAGTAACCGCTTTAGAAAATGAACAAGCATCATGCATTTATATTGTTGTGTGAACCAAACAATTTCATTCTTCCATTTTAAGCTTGCAAAAGTACTGAGGATACAAAGGGAAATTCGCAAGGTCTCCAACGAAACCTACATGCATGGGCTGCATCCGAAAATGGAAACATTAATTGTTTAGGATACACTATTTTTTTTTTAATTTAATTTTTTTTATTGGAACTCAAGTTTGCCTGAAATCAAAGATGTTTGCTCTAAATTTTAGAGTTAAATATCCTTTCCGCCTCTAAATTATTTCTCTAATGTCATTTTAGGCTTTTATTTAACTTTTTGTGTCACTTTAATCCTCAAATAATCATTCTATCTATTAATACCAAAATTAGTCCTTTAAGTGAATTTTTTTTTTTGTGTGTTACAATAGTTGCTGGGTAATGTATAATTCGAGAATTAAAGTATATAACATGAAGGTTTAAATATATTTTTAATTTTTATAGTCTCACAAAATTTTAAAAAAATCTCATAATTAAAATGTAAAAAATTTATCCTTATAATTTAGAAACATTTATAAATTAGTCTTGCTATTTACCTATGTCAATTGATTTTATACTGTTAATCTTTATAGTTTTACAGAAAATTTAAAAAAGTTAATATATTTAAAACTTATTTTTCTAAATTATATAGACATTTATAAAATATTCATGGTTAATAAATAAATATTTGTAAACTATAGTGGCTAATTATAATATATTTTAAATTATAAAGACAATAATTAGTAATTTATAAATATTTATAAATTATAATAACAAATTTTTAATATTTTAAAATATTATAGTAATTTTTTTAAAATTAAAAAGATGATTAATATAATTAAATCTAACATTAAAAAATAAATTAAGGACTAATTAAAGAGATATTTGAAAGGTAATTTAATGATGAAAATAAAATTTAATATTAACTTAATTTTATATTTAAATAAAGTGTCTAATTAAATCTTAAGACATAAGATAAGACAATGTGAAATAAAAGATGTTATCTACATCAATAAAAAACATTTTCACAAACCACAAATTTTAACTTACTCAGAGAAATCTAATGTGGTAAAGTTTTCACATCTATATGAAACTAACTCTAAATAATCTCATTCAAACAAAAACCAACTTAAAAGTTTTCTCATGATATAAATCTGTGAGAATTTCTTTTCAGTGAATTCTCGCAGAGGGGTAATTTTGTTGAAAGATTATCCAACACTGATCTAAACCAGATAGCACCTTCTGCCCTTGAATTTTACATGTTTACCAACATATCATTAAAATTATTATCAGTACCAAAATTAGAGCCAAACTTACTGCAGTACTCATAGTTACACTTGAAATCTGGAGTGTCAGCAAAATGTAAACTTGAATAGAAGTCCATCGATATTGGGGATTGCTCCAGGCGAAAAGCGATTCCAAATCACCTTCAGCTGATTCCGGAGCAATTCTTTCACTGCAACCACAGCATCTCTGCTAAGATAGCCCTACCAATATAAAAAGTAGAGTTAATACCTATTTTGATCCCTCACACTTAAAACTCTTATTAATTTAGTC
Source organism: Bauhinia variegata (assembly GCA_022379115.2). Classification (NCBI taxonomy): domain Eukaryota; kingdom Viridiplantae; phylum Streptophyta; class Magnoliopsida; order Fabales; family Fabaceae; genus Bauhinia; species Bauhinia variegata. Next base: position 5,832,368 of record CM039432.1, read on the forward strand.
TCTCACACTTTAAATTTATCAATTTGATCCTTTATATTTGAAATCCTAATCAATTTGGTCTCTCACATTTGAAATCCTACTCAATTTCGTCCCTCACAGTTCATATTTATTAATTTAGTCCATTACATTTCAAACTTTTTATCAATTTTGTCCTTTAAATTTATCAATATTTTTAAAATGTGAATGATTAAATTGATAAATTTTACAATTTTAAGGAACTAAATTGATAGGGTTTTAAATGTGAATGACTAAATTAATTAAGATTTTAAGTGTGAGGGACCAAATTGATAAACTTAAAAGTGTGAGGTACCAAATTGATAAGATTTTCAAATGTAAAAGACTAAAATAAGTATTTACTATAAAAAGTAACTCATCAGAAAAATATGTAGATGAACTTATATATAGTCTTATTTAACTTAAACTAGAATAGTGAATATTTAATGTGGTGTTGGATAACTTTGAAACCTTTGAAGTCGATTTTACTATAGTTACAACTGTAAACTGTGAGATAAGATACTATAATTGACTGTAGTGCAATCACAACCGTGTCCAATAAATGACAACAATATTACAATTCAGTCGACTAAAGAGGATTCAAATTCAACGTTGAATACAAGTGGTTTTCATTAAAAACAAAAAAAACACACTAAATTCATTTGTTGGCACTAGCATCTCAAAGAATTCAATCAAGTAGAATATTATAATCAGAAGTGAACATTATATTATATTATATATGTATATATAGGCTCAGTTGCTCGCCTCTGCAATCTTACTAGTTGCCTAGTGGCCATCTCTTCCCCAACCCAGCACTGCTGGAATCTCCCAATAGTGGACACCAGCTCTAGCACATCCATATCTTGTATTGTCAGCAAAAAATTATGCTCCAATTAAGCTACACTTACACCGGTGAAATGCTTGAAGGGGTTTCATTTTAAATATAGAAGGGACAAATGGGTAGCAGAAGATGTCACGTGCATGCAAATTAAACAACCATTACTTTGGAAGGTTGTGTCTTCTAGTAAAGAACTAGAGTTAAACATATACAGTCTCAAGTATATACGTAACAAAGAAAAATAAGGCTTAAAAGTATATTTTAGCAAAATTTTACTAACTTAGATTAAATATTAGACTAGCACAAAGTATAATATCTACCTCGTATAAATTTACTTTATTTACTTAAATATTTATTTTTTATAAATTTATTCTACCTATCTAAATATAATATAAAATAAAAGTAAATAAAATAAAATAAAATAAAAGACAAAATAAAAGATCATATTAACATATACATATGTTAAGCTCTTAAGAAAACAAAAGTGAACATGTGTCAGAAAAAGAAAATATGAACTAGAAGGTACATTATAACAAAAAGCTTACCAATTTAGATTAGATTAAATATTAGATAACATTTAAAAGCAGATAAAAAAAATATAAGGTAAAATAAAAGCTCACATTAATATATACAGGTATCAAGATATTAAAAAGTAAAAGTAGACGCGCATTAAAAAAAGAGAATATGAGCCCGAAGGTGCGTTATAGCAAAAACCTTACTAACTTAGATTAGATTAAATATTAGATATTAGAAAATATTAAATATTGATATGCAATTTATGGATGCACCACGTGATCTTCCACATAGTGTGAAAACTTGGCCACGTGACTCCCTTTAATTATATTGTTATGACTTCTTTAATGTTTGTAGGTATCGTATTCGATTATTTGGGTGACTTAAAATGGAGTAAACATTTTATTAGGAGATTGAAACAAGATCGATCAACTTTTGATTTTGGTATAATTGCGAAGATTTTGAAAAAGTAAGTAGTTTCTCATAAAATGCATGATCAGAGAAATACAAGAAATATCTAAAGAAGTAGATAATGTTTTCTCTTGACTCAATTAAGTTCAAATTCTTGTAGCTTTTTTTTTTTAAATCTGATTTCAATTTTTTTTTAAAAAAAATTGTAGATTGTAATTTTCATCTCATCTTATTCCCCTTTTATCTATAATAAAAAAAGAAAAAAATTTTAAAAAAAAAACTCAATAAACAATTATTTGAGAATGACCCATGCATAGTGGATAACTTAAATTTTTCAAAATTTTCATAATGATACTAATCAATTAAGATTAATATTCGTAGAAAATATACACTGGTAAATAAAAATTTTCATGAGAGAGAAAGCACACCACATGAGGTATAAGGAAAACATTTTATACAGTACCATAAAATATCTATTGATTTTGGATATATTTCGAATCCTCAATCCCCATCTTACTATCTAAATCTAAACCCTTCAATACTAAATTAGATTTGGTGTCTTAAGAAACCTCATTTTTTATGAAGCTATAATGAGAAATTATTTGGTCAACTACAGATCCGTTAATTGTTATTTACATTACAAACATGTGTTCTCTAATTAATGATAAAAAATTAAAATATTTATATGATTGAATTTTCTGACTAATCTTTTCGTAACTTTGTGGATGAGCTGCCAGTGATATTATTATGTTCATTTATTTTATAAAAATTAATTAATTTGTCACGTGGTAAATAAAAATTCTCATGAACGAAAAGACTCTACATTTATAAGTACCATACAAAGTAAAATGTGAATTGTTATTCTATTATTGCAGCAACCTGCAATGGATGCCGGCTGCATCCACACTGTTGACTCAGTTGTTATTCATCAGAGCATCTCCATCGCGTGTCATTAGAACATGTTATTAGTTATCTACATGTAAGCAACTATGTTTATTTAAGCAACAGTTGTTTGTTTTGTCTTGATTTTGTTCTGGTTTTCTCTCTCCATAAATGCTACTACAATTTTTTTCAGGCTCTTCGATAATGCTTTTTTGTTCTAGTTTCTTTTTTAGAACAAATTTAATATCTTGTACATTATTTTATTTATTATGATTAGTCTAAAAGTTATAAAATAATATTATTTAATAAATAATTTATTCATTTAAATCAGTTATAATGAGTGAAACAATGTATAAAACATTAAAATAGGGCCACATGTTTTGTCCCCTCTTCAATTTGTTAGTTCATCCTTCGTTATCATAATTATCATTCTTTTTTTTAAAAAAAGAAAATGTTATTTTAATATTGCTAGGCAGCAAATCATTATCTAGTATGCTTGAAAATATCATGAGAAGGAAAAAAGAAAAAGGCTCATTTCGCATGCACTTCTTTTGCTTTTAATTAAAAGAGACCACCCAATAAATTTCTAGGCATGCATAAGAGGATCTCCCTCATAAAGATTGCTCACCAAATAACTTATAAGATTATTAGTCATAAAGCTTAAACTCCTTAGCTAAGAAAGATTGCTCACCTGTGCATATGGGGGTGCCTATGGACGTAAGTTTAATCAGGTAAGCACCTAGCTCTTCCTTTTCTCTAATATCGCAAGTAAGAACCTCGTACCTAGACTTGAGCTTACAATTTTAGAACAGAATATGAGTGGATTAAAAAAAAAAAAAAAAACTAAAATTCTTATATAAAGTAATTTTAAGATAAGATAAAATAGTTGAGAAGGGATTTGAGATAAAACCAGAATAGAACTGAGATAATACTTTTTAAAATTAAGACAAGATTAGATGGGACAAAGTGAAACTTAATTTAAGATAGGATTGGATAAGATTGTGACCCTAAAATAAAATCCAAAACTTACAATTGCTCTCAAAATTTACGACCCTCCACACTCTTTAAGCCAAAAGTTTATACAATGTCAAACAAAATGCAAGAGATACTTGAAGAAATAAAAGAGAACGAAAGTTGATTTCAACAAGCACCAATATTTGATGAAGAATTCACCTGTATAGCCTAAGAAAATGAAGAGCCTTACCCAATTCGCCACACAAAACTAAATTTATAACATAATCATTGACAATGAAAATTGTGAAAGCATCAAGTTGACATCCGAAGACCTATTTGAGATAAGTCCCTAAGAAGACTAAAAAACTGTGCCTCATGAAGTTCAAACAAAACGGTGGAACCGTTCTTTCGCCAACAATTGAACTAACACTATACGAATACACCATTGTTGTGCCAAATGAATTCCACCAAAGTTATCAACCAATGCGGCATTAATGCAGGACAAACATGACAAAGATGAAAAGTTAGACTCGAGGGTGAGTCTAATCCAACCTAGGGAGAATGTCACAGTAATGAAGAGCCAAATAATGAAGAGTTATTTCTTCAAAGGGTTACAAGAGTTATGGAAAGCACAAATAAAACATCAAGAAAAGCCCCAATTAGATTCAGGCTTTGTTTAGATATTTTCTATATAAATATTGTGTTATGAGAAAATATTCAAGTAAAGTTAGTATAAATACCCCCTCCCATCGAAGTGTGAAGTATCATTGAGTTATTTCTTTGAGAGAGCTTCTCCCTTTATTCCACCTGTTTGTATGCCATTTTGAGAAGAGAAACAAGTTAGGGTAGGAGGAATTTGGTATCCAGCAGATGACCAGCAGCAAAGAAAAAGTGGGGATGGCCAAAACGAAAAATAATAATAATAAAACCAAGAGGGCTCCTTGTGATAGGATGTTACGAGTCCCGCATCAGTTCCGCATAATAATGTGGAATGGTACTTAAGTCCAAGGAGCTCTCTCACTTAATAGACTAGTCTTTTGGGTTGGGCTCTCCTCTTGGGCTTGAATCCTAACATTTTAAGTATCATTCCACATTATTGTGCGGTCCCGATGTGGGACTCTTAACATAGGACATCAGCTATTCACATTGCTAAAAATCTAGTTTTTCGTGAGAGAACAAAATACATTAAAGTAGCATTAAAGTAGATTGCGATTTTGTTCGAGAAAAGGTTGCTGCTGGGCTCATCACTTCAAAACACCAGAGTATGAAGACTGGGTTTGCTGATTAGTTTAAAAGCCATTGCATCCCAATCATTTTGCCATGCTACTCAGTCTATGTTTAGCTTGAAGAAGGTACTAAGATTACTTGGCATTATACTTTCAAGTAGTTAGCTCTTGTAACTTTAATTTCTAGCTGTGTGCTTAGTGTAAGTAGTTAGTAACTTTCTGTTAGATTGGAAGGGTAATATCCATATTATCATTCCTTCTTAAAAACATTTCACACACCCTTCCCGGAAAAACAGAGTCGAAAGTCACTGTACTCCACCGCACACCCATTGGTGGAAATCTTTCGGTCGCCGAAAATCACTCTCCTCTTTCTCTACAGTGTTGTAAATCACTTAGCTGTCACCCCATTGTTAGATTTTTCACACTATTATTTAATGTTTTGAGCAAGGAATTGGTGCTATTTCAGTTTGGCTGGAATATTTTTTACCATTTTTGGCTCTTGGATATGTAAAAGTAGATAAAACTTTGAGCTATTTACATGCTTTTCTTTGCATGTCATTCTATCTTTGGAATTTGGAGAGAAAATAAATTCCGTAAGGTAAATCAAGTTTTTTTTTTTTTAGAGTTTTAGTAATGATGAAAATTTATAGTTATAAATGAAATTCATTGTGGATTTTGCAACTCTAAAATTATTGTTGGTAAGTCAACACGGTAAATATATCTGGGCCTCATTTGGGGTCAAATGAGTCTCTTTTCGACTGCACTGGGTTTGCAAGAATGAGAAGAAAAAGATTGGTTGGATACTACTCCAACACCCAAGTCTATACAAGGAATCTGGGTAAAACAAGAAAAGTCATAGCAAAGATGAGTTAAGGTTTCTAAATGGTCACATATATTTTTTCGTAATAAGATTCTCTTTTATAGTGTCTTGGTCTTTTTTTTTTACCACTCCAGCAGAAGTATGAGTATGAAGTTAGGCTTTTAACCTTTTTAGGCCCAACTCTTCTATTGCATGAGGCTTTTTTAATCAATTTGGTCCACATCAATTTAAGATAAACAAATCACATACTTTCAAAGCAAATATTTAATGTATAATAATATTTGTCCTTTATAGGATTGTTTCATCAACTAGAACTGAACTTGGAAGAGCACTCAACTTAGAAGAAATAGTATTAATATTGACATTCTTTAAAGCCTAGAATATTTAATTGATAATTAGACCATGCCGGACAGAACAAAGCATAGGTAAATGAGAGAGGAACATTCTTTTAAAGCATCTAACTCTCTATTCTCTTAAAATAAAAGAGCAAAGTAGAGGAATAATGGCAGATGAGAGAGGCATAGCTGAAACTGTGAGATAGATGAAAAGATTGAGGGCAGAAAGAGAAGGGTACATAAGTCATTTTCTTACCCAAAATTGTCATTCCCTCCCTAATCCAACATTCCTAACTAAAATAGTGAAGTTTAGATTTCTAGTCATGTACATAACTGGGCATCTTTTCTTTTTTTTTTTTCATAATTAGCAAGAAATGAATTGAGAATTTTAGTATTATTAAAAATATGCCTAAGAATATAGAGAGTGTAGTTTATATACATCAAGCCCTATAATAGAGAAAGACTAACTAAATTAGTAATAAATTAAATTGGTCAATTAATTATAATTTAATAAGAAAATAACTGAGCTCTCAACTAACTAATACAAGTTATGTTAATACACGCAAAAAGCTCATCTAATAATAAGAGGCTGACATAATTTTCTACCAAACATGGACTAGTTACTTCGTATCACATCACAAATAAAAAAAAAAAAACATTCCGCAAACCAAACACCACGTAAATGTAAATGATTCTTAATTTAAAACAACAGTTCCAGATTACATTTATTTTCAATACTTGAGATGTCATCAAGCTTGAGCAATTCCAATCTGAGGAGCAAAAATACGATTGAGTATCGCTGCTAGTCGCACACCACCCTGGGCTAATCTTTTCTCCACGATGGGCAGCCGAGAAAGGAAGTAATCATCTGCATTAAAAAATAAAAGCAACAAATCTGTGAAGATGTAGCTATTGAATCTGCAATATAATTCATTGAATTAATCATGTATAGTATTAACAAAGTTATGGAAAATGACGATTTATTAAATTTACAAAAATACCTCCCAAAGTGCTTCCTGGTGTAGCATTTTTGTATGCATACTTGCATGCTAACTTTATACTTTCAGAAGCATATCTGGAAAATTTGCAGCCGAGTAAGATAAAGGAAATCATGCTCATAGAAGCTAATATCAGAAAAAAGAAAGAAAGAAAGAAAGAAAGAAAGAAAAGAATAGCACAAAAGGATTCAAAGAAGAAATGTATATACCGATTCGGACAAGCTATATAGTTGTGTGCACAATGTTCCCAGTAAGTTTTGTCATCAGACCAAATATCCTGCAGAATACAAATAAACGTTTGTGAGTTTCTTGGTACCATACTTGTGCAGATGCAAGTCCAAACAAAGTTTAATCATTGCTCCTTCCATTTAAAATTATAAGACATTATTACTTACGTTATACCCCTAAAATATAGTTAAGTAGTTAAAATCGAATGCATTCTTTTTATGATATTCTTATTTAATATTTTATTTTTTAAGTTAAATATATAGGAGATTATCAAAACAAAACTTTAAGTAAGAATAGTTTTTAAAAAATGTTATTAACTACTCTCTAAAATTAAAAAAAAATACCTTATATTTTTAAGCATAAAAATTTTTAAATAGTACTTTATAATTTTAAACAAGGGGGTATAATTTATATAGAATAATATCTATATAAATATTTTTTTACGCCTTGATTTTGCTGAGTATATGCATCATTTGCTCATGCATATATATATATGTAAAGAAAATTAGGTGAAGGATAACTTTTTTCCGGAATTCAAAAATCATATGTTGGATAAGATGTTATCTTCTTGGTTTTTGCAACCCTTTCTGATAATTTACTATCCCTAATTAATGATAACATTACTCACTATTTGAGGTGGAAGCATTTAATCTTGACCATTTATTTTGAACGGATTAATTCGCATACTTCCCTCGTACGATAAAATTACCCTTGACATTAAACACATATTCTTTAGATTTCCCCCATAATCCAACATCCTTTTACAGATAATCATTTTTCATGCCAGCATTCTCTTGAAATAGCAGGCGCTGTGGCACCTAGATTTGGATTGGTATGCCTTAAAATTTTTGTTGTAGAAACACAAAAGGAATCCAATTTACTTACTGTAATATTTCTTTGGATGGCTTGAATCATGACTTCAAGATTATTTGAATAGAATTTTTCCATAGCAGACTCAATAATCTTGTTATCCCATACCTGAACCAAAAAACAACAGTATATTAAATTTAGAGCAGTAGAAATTACTGTCTACAAATTAACATGCATCATGCATTGTAGCACTATATAAAGAAAAATCTTTTTTTTGACCCATTATATTATCATCAATTTTAAAAAGGATTCTAACGTTTTAAATTAGACAAAATGAACATTCACATTTTAAACTAAAAATAAAACTGAACCCTATTGTAATATTTTTTGTCTGTATGGAATATTCATTTTTGTTTTAAGTTTAAAATGTGAAGGTTTATTTTATCTAATTTAAGATGTAAAAGTTTTTTTTTAAATTAGCAATAATATAAAGGGGCAAAAAAAGAGTTTTCTCCATCATATATGAACCACAAAGAGCTTCATTCTTCCATTTTAAGCTTGTCAAGGTACAGAGGAGACAAAGATAAATCTCGAGGACTCCAACACTTACAAAATGAAGATTTGTTTGCTCAGCATACCAGCGAAGTATTATTGAATTGCCACCACGGTCACCAACGAAACCCTCATGCAAGGGCTGCAGCCGAAAATGGAAACAATGAACATGTATTTACAAATTGGATATCAGATTTCAGAAATGGAAATAAGATTCAAAATCAATAAGCTGTGAATTTTAGAATTAAATATCCTTTTCGCCTCTTCATTTTTCTCATTATATGTCACTTGAGTCATTGATTTAGTTTTTTGTGCCAGTTTCAAAACAAGATTATTCATTTATATGTAATTGATCATTTTTATTCTACAAGGTGAAAAATAGTTGAAGAATGAGAGAAAGGTGTTTTACTCATTCTTATTAGTCATTATTAAATAGAGTACTGTTCGTTTTAGTGCAAGTAGTCTTTGAAACAAAAGCTTGTAATTTGCAAGATGCTTTGAAGTTCTAAGGTGCCACTAAGAACTTGGAAGAGCAAACCTGATGAACATCTCCAAGAAAATGTGACAAGAACAGGAGTGCCTCTGTCAAATTATCTGCAAAAGAACAAAGAGAGAGATTAAAGAAAGTTTGAGAACATCATACTGAAGAAATGGAAAAGTCAAAAGTCTAACGCTCTAAATGCTTACATTTTGATTTAGATTTGGTGTCTACAATAGCTGATCTGAGCTGCGTGGTATAGTTATATATTGCTCCGGTCACACACGCATCTTTATTCCCATTGGAATCATGGCAGTCTCCTGTATGAAGAGAAATAAATTATTATTAAAATATAATAATAAATTTAACTAGGTGAGAAGGCTCAAAGCCCAAGTATGGCCCAATGGGTAGGAAACTCACAGTTAAAGGTAAAATCGTTAGAATTTATGTGTAAGTTGAAATTAAAACTTGTGAGAAATATGTAAGTGTTAAAGATCTTTTAACTTAATGTTATAAGATTTTAGGTTTAAAGTTATGTCAAGTGTTTATAAGATCTCTCAAAGTAAATTTAACAAATAGAAAAAAGTTCAATTATCAACAAAATATAAAGTGAAGTATTTTCAAAAGTCTTAAATTTCAGCTTCCCCATATAAATCTAATGCAGTAAAGTTTTCACAGCTAAAAAAATGCATCTAAATAAGCTCATTCAAACAAAATGTAACCTAAGATTTTCTTCTGCCCTTGAGTTTTCCATGTTTAGAGTTATACCCATCACTGATTTATCGTTAAAATTATGATGAGGACCAAAATTAGAGCCAAACTTACTGCAGTAGTCATAGTTACACTTGTAATCTGGAGTGTCAGCAAAATGTAAAATAATAGCCCATCGATATTGGGGATTGGTCCGCATATCATCAGGCCAAGAGCAAAGCGATGCCAAATTTCCGTCAGCTGACTCTGGAAGCAATTCTTTCACTGCAGCCACAGCATCTTTGCTAAGATAGCCCTTCAAACATAAAAAATACTTCATCAGATTCTTAATCTATAAATGAACTTTACCAAACACTCCGCATCTACTTGTTTGCATTTTTTCGAAGAATTGATTTTGAAGAGAATAGAATCAAGTAGAATCTCCTAATCAGAAGTAAACCGTATGACCAATAAGGTGTTAATTTAATCAAAGTAAACTAAATTCTAAAATATTCAAAGTTAAAAGTCTTAAATTTAAAACCTCTGAGTCGTACTTATTAAAAATATTTATTGGTTATTACTCTTGTCGCAAACAAGTTTTGTTTGCATTGATTTTTTTTTTTTTACTAAAAATTTTTTTGGCCAATAAAAAAAAAACCTTTATGTTCAATTTTAGATTTTTGGGTTAGCATTTAAAAAATAATAACAAAAAACAAAAGTACCTTGAGAAGTCAAAAATGTCAATATTTTTTAAAAAAATAGAAGCAAAAGTAGGTTATCATTTTTATGAAAAAACACCTATGTAGTCGTATAAAAAAAATAATTACTATTTTTATTTTTATACTTCAAAAGTATTTTTTTTAAAAAAAATAATCCAAATGGGCCTTAGACTTTTTGATGTGAGAATACTTAGGTGGAAATTAAAAAAAAAAAAAAAAAGTGATATAATATTATATATATAGGCTTAGTTGCTCACCTCTGCAATCTTACAAGTAGCGTAGTGGCCTTCTCTTCCCCAACCCAGAACTGCTGGCATCAACAGCAGAAGAACAAGCAATCTTCCAATATTTCTCACCATCTCTAGCTTGCCCTTATCTTGTTAGTGAAAATTAATGCTCCAACTAGGCTAAACTGTTGTTGGTACATGGATGAAATGCTCGTAGGGTTTCTCCTTAAATACTTGTAGAATGAAATAATGGATCACGTGCACGCAAGTTAAAAAACCCATTATCTTGGAAATCTGTTCTCGTAGCCAATAAAGAATGGACAACGTGACCTTCAAGTTACATGTTTAGATCAATGTTCCGTTAATTAGTGTGAAAACTGAATCACATGGCTTCAATAAAGTATAGTCTTGACTTTTTAATGTTTGTAGTTATCTTATCCGATCCATTCTGGGGAGCTACTAAGGAATAAATATTTTATTATGAGTAATTAAGATTTGCACCTCTAATAATTATGGCTCATTAATAACAACTTTTTCATGTGGAATGAAATTATCATAACAGGAGCAATCTTATCTAACGAACTAAAAGACTATTACTATTAAATAGTAATTGTATAGAATCTAAATTCAATTTAAGTGTGGTTGGATTAGGACACAATTTTTTATCTTACACTTTGTTTCATCAATTAATGATTTAGTAAAAAAATTAATTATTATAAGTTACAGTATTATTTTATTATATATTGATTAATTATAAATTAATTAATTAGAGTTTAAAATATTCTATGAGACAAAATAAAATTTTAAGTTAGTTAGATTTATAAGCAAATTGACATCATTAGTTAAGGTCTATACGGTTTCAACCCACACACACGTTGGTAAATGAATTCTTTTTTTAAAAAAAGTTTCTTTGGGATGCTTCAAAGAAAGCTCAACAACTTCATTTTACCTATTACAAAAACAGTAAACAAAACAAAACGAAACCATATTGGAATGGATGCTGGCAGGATTCGCGCTGTTTAATGATTTATTGTGTATATTATATAAGAAGATCGCAAGGAGCCTTTTAGGAAGTAGTGATTTAGACCATCTTTAACCATGGTACTCATCAAGGTTTCGTATCTTAATTATTTATATTATTTTTATGGGTCCCACAATGACACATCACTTTATACAACTTATACAATTTTTTCTGTACTCATACAACTTCAACAAATTTTTTAAATGAGTCCCACAATCTATTTTATATTCTTATTTATAATCAATTTACTTTACAATTTTTCTCTTTTTTTTTATAAATCTCTTATTTCCTTATAATAAAATTTAAGTGGGTCTCACTTTTTTCTCTTTCATAAGTTGCATATTTCAGTACCTCCCTCTCTCCTCTCTCTTCTAACTCAGCAGCATTTCAGCAACTCTCTCTCTCCTCTCTCTTCTAACTTACCTATGCTCCTCCTTTGTAACTCTCACTAGAGATGCTCTTATTGTCACTTTTATAATTTATTTTTATCATCTTACTTAATTTAAATTAATTATAAGTTTATATTTTATAAATATTAAATAAATAAATAAATAACTGAAGCAATTAAGTTCATTTCGTGAACTCACAAAATTCATGTTCCAACAAAGTATCTATTAATACTACCAGTCAGATGATGATATCGTAAGGTCAAAATGGTACAGCCCACAGCTCTTTTTTTAATTAGAAAATCACACTAATAAATTTATCTTATTATTTTTTATTTATCTTTTCTCTATTTCAAACTTTATACGTATCTTTCATTTTAGTTTGAAAAAGCATGAATTCAATTCCTAGAAATTGGTTAATAGAGACTAAAACACTTTAAATATTCGTGATAAATGGTAAATCTATAGCTTCCCCTGCAATTATTTTATTGTTAGTTTACCTATCATCTATTTTTAGATATACACATATATCTCTTATAACATTTAAATTTAACATATAATAATTAAATTAATCAAGGCATTAGTCATAAATTTTTAAGTGAAATCTTTAAAACTTTTGTCATATATATTTTAACGCGTATGTGTACGTGTACGTGTGCATTTAATTCCTAGAAATTGGTTAGTGAATGTTATATATATATATATATATATATATATATATATATATATTTGCAACATAATGAAAAACTCACTAAATATACCAGATTGATTATTCAAATTAAATAATAAAAAATTTAGAAATTATATGTTTTTGTTATGAATATTTTGATTGGATGCTTATTTAATAGAATATTCTTTAGGGCTGATTCAATATTTATTTATTTATAATTTATTAAATAAACATTATCCTTTTAGGGCTAAGGTTTCACTTTCATTATGTATATATACCCTTTTAGTAGATGAATAAAGTTAGCCCTTTTGGAGGCTCTATTTTTCTCTCTTCTCAATTCTCTCTACTTTATTCTCTATGTCCATTTTTTCACAACACGTTATCAGCACGACTGCTTCACCATTTTCCTCTCAACCTCATAGCAAACCACAGCCTTGGTGCTCCCACTCAAGTTACAAGCCAATGGTACATGTGCATCATCTCTCACAGAAACACTCTGCCTTTAGTTTTCAAAGTCGCACAAGGCCACTACTACAAGACAAATCTATCACCTACTTTTTGCATCAAGCCAACGGTACATGTGCATCATCTCTCACAGCAACACTCTGCCTTTAGTTTTCAAAGTCGCACAAGGCCACTACTACAGGACAAATCTATCACCTACTTTTTGCATCAACTGAAGGTATGTGTTTTTAATCTTTATTACTTATTATTCATTAAACTATTTGCTTTAATTGTTTTGGGAAAATTACACGTCTTTTATTTTATTTATTTGTTATTTAATATGCCTCATCGTAAAGTATGAAGGCAATTGAGTTTTGTCTCATGAGATCAATTAATTTCTTTTATATTTCTCATCCAGAAGCATGAGAAAAATTTGAACTCTTTTAATTTGTCGCTTTTAATTTTTCTCATCCAGAAATATGAGATAATTATTTTAATTTTTCTCATCTATAAGTATATAATTACTCTTTTAATTTGTCTCATCCAAAAATATAAGATTACTCTCTTAATTTTTCTCATCTAGAAGTATAGGATTAATTTTTTAATTTGTCTTATCCAGAAGTATGAGATAATTTTTCTTAATTTATTTCCTCCAAAAGTATGAGATAATTTTATTTGATACACTCTCATCTAGAAGTATGAGAAATTTTATTATCAACAATTAAATAATTAATTTGATACAAAATGAATCCTGAAGTTATCCATTCAAAGATTATAAAGTGAATCTTGAAATTATCCACCTAATCAATAAAAAGAGTTATATATCAAATTAATTTAAAATACTAGATCGTGAAGTTATCTACCCTACCAAATTAATTTAAAATAGTAGATCCTGAAGTTATCTACTCTTAAACATAGATCTTGAAGTTATCTATATCCAAATAATTATGCATATTTTATTTTATTTTTTCCTTTTATTATGCATATTATTTTTACTTTCTTTTGCCTTTTATTTTATTTTCCTTCTTTTCTCCTTAATGCTGCAATTTATTTTGATTTACACGTTTTGTTTTTTTTTTTTCCCCTCTTCTTCTCGTTCTCTTTTATGGTTTTCTCTATTGGCTTGATAGTCTGGAGACGTAACTCCACTAATATAGCCCGGGTTCGAAACTGACAGAGAAGGAAAAAGAAAAGAAAACAGAGGTAAAGAGAAGGATAAAACCATAATACCATAAAAATTGAAAACTATGTGGCCTAAACGGGATTCGTACCCGTGCACTTCCCATCCAAAGTGGGACACACAGCCACTACGCCACAAACACATTTATGCTTATGAGTCATTGCTTCAATACTTATTGTAAAACCAATTAGTTTAGTACATTTTTCTATACCATGAACGCTTTAATTTTTTATGATCATAGTGCATTTTTTCGCTTGTGCTATAAGCCAATATATTGAATCATGCTTATACATAGTACTTTTTGTGAGTATTCTTATTGATTTTCTTATGGTAATAGTAATTGTTGTTATATATGGATAAAGCATGATAGTTGAATTTTCTTTGATAATTGTATGTGTTCTCTAAAAGAATCGGAGTTACACTTGTCTAAGTTTTCACATTATAGTGAAATAAAGCAAGTGGCATCTATCAATTTTATCTCCTATTTATGTCATAATAATCTCACTTATTGTGTTCATCTTCTAAATTAAGATATTATGTCATTAATTAGTCAAATATATATGGCATATGAATGTTATGGTGTATTTGGGCAAATATTTTACCTTTGTTTTAAATTATATATTTTGTTTAGTGATTTTGAATTTTGAAGAAAATATTTATCATTTTAGTAGCATTTAATTTTTCCACAAATTTAGTGAAAGGGATGATGTGCTATACAAATATCTAATAAAAGTTACTTGAAATTGAGTTGTAAGTATGAACTCTTTATATTTTGTGATTTTATTTAATATGATCCAATTTAGCTTACTATATGAGTTACATTGGTAAATGTATATTACTTGGGTGGTTAAAATTAACTTATTATTTTACTAAGCCCTCTAGTACAATACCGAGGTACTTTGGGCTAGCTATTTGAGCATACTTCACATTTGTTGGGGGTTTATGGAATAACCCATACCTTAGGCATGTGTTAAATCATGTTGAATCATTTGTTGGTTTTTGATTTATTGTTGTGTCTTCGATTCAAGAACTTTAGTTGAAATTACAAATTTATCAATTTCACTCTTAGTGCTTCTTCGTTATACTTTCAACATGCTATTATGACCAATGTTTGGATACTTTTGAGTATCATTTGAGGTTATTTATTCTCAGATTATCTATATGTTTCACTACTTTAAATTATGGAAAGATTATGCACTCAATTTAAAATATTCAAAAGTGTAGGGTGTCTTACAAAGTTTATGTTTAGATCCCATGTAACATTTTGGTTATACATTTCAAGTCCCACCTTCAAGGAAAGGGAATTTATGAATATTATTCATTATTATTTTGTTGTATATATCTCTTATTTTGTAGTATTTGAAATATCATATCATACTAAAGAAAATAAATCTTTACTAGAAAGCATAAGCCATTATCTCATAATGATTTTTTCTATTCCCTGAAATGAATGGAGAAACTATCAAGAAATATGAGCACATATATGACTATGACTCAGCAAATATAGTATTAGTTATAATACTATAAATACCTCCCACCAGAAGTGGGAGTAGCGAAGAAAAGCGGTAAAAGGATATTTGAAAAACCACTATTATTTTGATGCCATTGAGTTTGTACTTGTTGTACATCTAAACATCTTTTCAATACTTTTCAAGTATCAATGAAAGAACGAGATTAATTGTTGAGACAATTTTGCTCCAATCAAAGATGTTTTCGACTTTGGCCATGATAATGTGACAATTAAATGTGTCAAATTTCTTTTCTGTAATGTAATGAGAGTATACATAAGAAATTATTGTTGTAGTTTATTTAGTTAATTTACTTTTAATAATCCTAAGTTATTTGCTCTCTTTTTTAAGCTTTATCAATTTCTCATATTATATGATTTTACATTTCTATTGTATAAAATAATGTTACTACTATATTCAATAGTACAAAGATGATTGAGAGCTCCTGAAGAGCTGGAGGAATAAAACTGATGATAAAATGCTCCTGAAGAGCTAGTTAATGTTTTCATTAAGAAATTATTTGCGTCTTCCTCTAATTTGTACTACATATATGCAATTGAAGCATATGTTGTTGTAAACCAGAAGTTTACAAGTCAAAATAAGTTTATTTTATTTGGCATGACCGGTTGAGCCATCCCGAGTCAATAATGATGCAAAAGTAAATGAAAAAGATCATGTGAACTTTCATTGAAGAGCCAAGAGATTCTTCAATCGAAATGCTTAGTTTCTCATATGCTATTTGTTCCCAAATAAAATTTATTTGCATTAGCAAAAGTAAGAGTGAATCCCTCGTCTTTTAGATGTACACGAGGTGAAAATATTTATGGGCCTGTAGACCTACCAAACAGATCATTTAGATACTTCTTAATTTTAATCGATGCATCGACTAAATGATCACATATTTGGATAAACTCATAACCTGAAGTTTATGAGATTACTTGTTCAATTGATTGAATTAAGAGTGTAATGCCTTAATGATATCTAGTTGAGCAACACATCTAGTTACTGCTAGCAAATTCACTCTTCAACGTGACTATTAGAATACATAAAATGGACTTGTAGGCGCCTAAAATTAATTGCAAGACTATTACTTATGAAATCTAAACTTTCAATATTAATTTGGGAACATGTGAATATTTATGTTGTAACATTGATTTGCATCATGCAAACAAGTTTTAACCCCCTCTTATAATTGGTTTATAGTCAGGAGCCAAATATATCCTATCTATGAATGAATAGTTAATTGTTCCACCACAATGTATTAAAATGGGACCTCAATAGAGGTTAAAGCATATGTTGGATATAAATCTCTATATATTGAGTCACTAAAATGATTTTTATTTGTGGCTTGGTAAGCCACTTGTATTTTTAATAAATCATTCATTCCAACATTAGGGGGGAGAGAATAAGTAGTTGGAAAAGAAAAACATTTATAATGAATTATCACCTTGATCCTCATGCAAAGTAAATATGGACTAGAAGTTCATATGATAATTCATTTGTACAAATTGCCATATACATTGCCTGACTAGTTAAAGCGACTAAAATTATGTGTACCAACTGCTACTGCTCCAATCAAAGTATAATATAAACACACTGGTTCCAAAGATAAAGTCCTCGAAAAGAAAAGGAGCTAAGAATAAAAGAAAGTCAAATCGAGGATAAAGTAACTCCATAAGAGTTACTAGAGGTAACTCTAGAAGAGTCCTAAGACATAACTAATATTTTAGTTTCAAAGGAAACTCAAGTACCTGAAAGTCATGAAAATAAAGAGATCTCTATTGAATATGATGGAACTAGAATGAAATCAATATTGTTGACAATGTTCACATATAATGTAGCGCTATGTGATTGAGGATCATCAGTAAAGATCTGCAAAGAAAGAAATGATTGACCAAAATTGAAAAGACGCAATTGAGGTTCGCTTAAAAAGTGAAAAGATTTTGGACTTGTAGTCCAAACACCAGAAGTGAAAAGTCAGTTATGGATAAATGGGTTTTTGTATAAGTACAAAAGAAAAATGATACTCAAGGATTTTTGCAAATAACTGACATTGATTTTGAAGAGATATACTTAATTGTGGTGGATGTAAGTATCTAATGGTACTTATTTAGTTTAGCAGTACATGAATGATATTATTTGCGTCTAATGAATATTGTTGTAGTTGATTTATTCAATAATGACATCCTTGAAGGATTTGATTTGCCTGAGACAATTTATACGATCATTTGAGTTAAATTTTGTTGAAGGAAATATATATAGAAATAACCCATTTGTCCGCATATTAGTAAATTTGTGTCAATGATTTATTATTAGAACTCCTGAAAAGCTTCCAAAGCTGTAAATTACTTATAGAGACAACCTGTATTGAAATGCTTATATAGTAGAAGTGCTAAAGTGATTTTATATATATAAAAATTATATCTATTATGATGGAAATGCGAACATACATTCTCTTTAAAACTTGTGAGAATGATAGAGAAATATTTGGTCCTGAAGTACCAAATCTTGGTACAATTTAACTAGTTGTCAATATGAAAATCTAGCAAATTTGTTATCATGACATTAACTTCTACAATATTTGAAGGATCTTGTCCAATATTAGAGTTCGTCGACACAAATAACTTGATTAATACGCACTGCACTCTTTTTCCCTTTACCATGGTTTTTCCCATTGAGTTTTCCTAATAAGGTTTTTAATGAGGCAACATTTGATTGTGTATACAAAAGAATTGTGTACTCTTTTCCTCACTAGGTTTTTGCCCCACAGGATTTTTCCTAGTAAGGTTTTTAACGATGAACGTTCTTTAGTAATAGGCATCCAAGGGAGGAGTGTTATGAATATTTTGATTAGATGCCTATTTAATAGAATATTTCATAGGGCTGATTCAATATTTATTTATTTATAATTTATTAAATAAACATTATCCTTTTAGGGCTAAGATTTCACTTTCATTGTGTATATATACCCCCTTAGTGGATGAATAAAGTTAGCCCTTTTAGAGGCTCTTTTTTTCTCTCTTCTCAATTCTCTCTACTTTATTCTCTGTGTCTACTTTTTCACAACAGTTTTCTATTTGTTTGATTGTTTTAAAGACATGCATTACCACAAAGGGAATAGATCAATTAATATGAAATTGTCTTAGCTTAATTAAATATATTAAATTTAAACTTTAAAAATATAACTATATTAAAATTTGATAGAGAAAATTTTGTCTCTCTATTAATTTAGCCCAATTGAAATTGAATTAGTAATGACATACATTACATGTGTATAATAAAACACTATACAACAAGGAACTAGGCCTTAATTATTGGTTCAACCCAAATAAAATTTGAATATGGATTTTCCTAGAAATAAAATATGATATGTACCAAAAAAAAATATGATCTAGAATTTCTTATAGAAAAAAAAAAAAAAAATCTTACCCCGTTGTGACAATATTTATGCGGCATAAATCATTTTATACATTATTTTAGTTCAAACTAAGACATTATTAGCATTTGGTTTCTCACGCATACAGGCACATCGAAATTTTATTTTATTGAAACCTACTCCAATCATGTGTAGAGATATAGATCAAGATCAAAAGGTTATCTTTTGTAATTATGATCTCGAGATTGGATTTCACATGACCTCCTAACACCTCAAGATGGCATAATCTGTTCTAGCCAAGAACACAAAAGTTGTAGCTTTGTATCTCAGCTTTCCAACACTTCAAAAATTAGGTCAATCTAACTTTTAAGCAAGGAGTTATGTCTATTTTAGTGAACACTACTCAATAAAGATGACTTCTCTGCCTCTGCGAGTCTGCTAGAAACGCATCTCTTACAAATCACATGACATTTGTCCTTTGCAGCAAGAAAACCTTCCTTGAAATCACAAATATAGTGTAAATTTCTTTTCCACTTATATAAATAGAGAGTTTCATCTTACAAATTTTCCTGTACATGGAAATTACACTTCCAAGCATCTGAGAAAATAGATAGATCAAACTATGCTTCTGTCACCAACCCTTTTCGATTATAGATGTAAGATTTTGCAAAATAAATGAACATAGACAAGCCCATTATACTAAGTCCAGCAAGTAACCAATAAAAGTAGTCAAGATGACCCTGATTGAGATTATTGGCAAACCAGCTACTTTGTCCATCTTTACCGGTTACTGCCTCTATCACAGAAATCAGAAAACTGCTAAGAAAGCTCCCTACACCAAAGATGCTCAAGTAGAGAGCAAGACCCATGCTTCTTAGCTCCTTTGGAACCTGATCATAGAAAAATTCCTGAAGACCAACCATGGTAAACACCTGAGCAATTCCAAACAAAAAGTATTGGGGAATCAACCACCACACGCTCATCGGAACAGTTGCATTTGGCTTATCAACTAAATCATACTCCTGTGCTATTTTCAGTCTTCTCATCTCAACAAGAGCAGCAGATACTATTGTGACTACAGATATAGCGATTCCGGTTCCAATTCGCTGTAGCATTGTGATGCCGGATGGTTTCTCACTGATAGCTCTTGCGATTGGTACAAAAACGCGATCATATATGGGAGTGAAGAGCACTATAGCTATAGAGATAAGGGATTGAAGAGAAGCAGGAGGTATATTAAAGCCTGGAAAGATGGTTCTTTCCATGGTAGCACCTTGCTTGGTGTAAAAGGTAGGTATTTGAGCAAAGACAATACCGAAGATCAAACATGTGGCCCAAATAGGAGCAAGCCCTAGTACAGCCTTGGCTTCTTCCACATCGCTGAGGCTGCAAGTTTCATCCTCATTAGAACCCTTTGGTGTGAACAGTGCCTTGTTGAGGAAGCTGCAACAGTAGAAAGAACAAACGACTTGGTCAAAGGAGTCATTACTGTATCAATCCAAATGAAGGAATAAATAAGTTCCCTTGGTTTGGGAAACAGGACATGAACAAAACATAATCATAGGTTCCACTTTGTAGACATTTTCACAAGTAAAATTCATGCCAACACTATGTCCAATCAATCAAGGGTTGAAAAATGGTTAAGATGCTTTGGATATGTACAAAGAAGATTGCTAAAAGCATCAGTAAAGAAAGTTGATTATATGGTCTTTAGCCTTATGAAAAGGTATAGGGTGGAACTAAAAGGATACTGGGACAATTTATAAAAAAGGATCTCATGGTTGATAATATTCTAAAAATCTGATTTCTAATAGAACCCAAAGATGCCATGCAATTCATGTAACAGACCTCACCTGGTGGAGTAAGACTTGTTGTTTTGTATATGCTGCACAATATTACAATTCAGTTCAAAATCAAATGGTTATAAGAGTTTTCAGTTTCTCCTCTGAGAAAAATAAATAAGGGTTTCAACTTTCTTGAACCAGGAATTTTAGAATTTAGTGTTTATCACTGAGAGGAACCTAGCACTGTTCAAACAAGCAAAACCTAAACTGAAGTCTAGTCAGAAATATTTGGAAGCAAATCATTTCAAACTTGCTTGGCCCTGTAAGAAGAGAACGTGGCAGAAATTCTTTTCTTACTTGAATTCTTTGGAACTTTGACTACTTAGGATTCCACGAGTTTGCTCTTTCTTAGCTATCTCTGATCGAGTAGTTCGCCAATTTCTTATAGCTGCAAAAAATACACGGCCAATTCTCAGAAATGGGCTCTTCTCATCTGCCTCAAAGCTAAACCTGTAAGTCCTTGTTCCAAGCAAGAAAACCACTAGTGCAATGATCATTACAAGACAAGGAATTCCAAATCCAAGAACCCAACCGAGGTTGTCTTGTATATAGTTTAGGATTGAAATTGTTCCCAGCATGCCTGCACACATAGTGAAGTACCACCAATTAAAGAATGAGCTTCTGGCCTTGCATTCCTTTGGATGCTTTTCATCAAATTGATCTGCTCCAAAAGCCTGAACACAAGGCTTATGTCCACCTTGCCCAATGGCCACCAGGTAGAGTGCAAAGAAGAACAGGATTACTTGTAACTGGGGAGAACATGAAGAGAATTCATTGCTAACTTGGCACTGTGAACTGCTGAGAGAAGGAATTAAAGCAGAAACTGTCAACAAGCCAAGTCCCTGTAAATTCATATTAGAGATGAGTTTAGGACTAGCATCAAAACAAGGTATGAGTTCCAACAGACAAATATTCCTTCTCATAATTATAAGAATATCAATAAAGGCAGATCAATCTTGATTTATCATTTTTCAGTCTTGATTTTTACAGACCCATTTTCATGATCTTTAAATTTTTAAAGCATCACCAGATGAGAAAAAATGTTAACTCATTTTCCCACCAAATGTTCACATGGCATTTTTCTAAAGAGTTGTGTTACATACATAACTACTTATGCACACCAATTTTTACACTTTTTTTTTTCCTTTCTGAATCTCTTTTTTTTTTTTTTTTTTTACAATTTTGCTCCTTCAATCAGTTAACAAATACAAGTTGTGCACAAACAATGATTAGAATAGCATTTTCCTTTCATAAATTTATTTTACATGATTTGAATGTTGGTCAAGAGAGATAGTGTTCAGCCATGGATGCAGCCTTTAAGCATTAATGTGTGGGGAAAAAGACAGAGAAATCATCAGATTGAGTTAAAAATTAGAGAAAAACTTCAATTTTTTTTAAAAAAAAAAAAAAAGTTAAAAAACTACTTTCTACATGATAATAAAAAATATATTTTTTTGTTTGACTTTATCTAAACATATTACTTAAGCTAAACATATGATACTTTTACATAATATAAAGACTTATCTAATAAACAATTTCTGATGAGTCATAAGCTACAATGACAAGGGAAAAATATAAGGAGAATAAGAAACTAACCAATATATAAATGAGAGAAGCAACAATAATGGTCCGATAGCGTCCAAGATAAGAGTCAGCGATAAATGCACCCAGTAGAGGAAGCAACGACGCCGTTCCACCCCATATGTTCACAGTAGCAGCGGCCGCCGCCGTAGACTGCTCAAGCGGCCCAGTTAAGAAAGTAATCAAATTGGATTCAATTCCGTAATAAGCAAACCTCTCTGCCACTTCCACACCTTCAAAATTCCAGAAAATAATTTTTAAAAAAATAAAACGGAGAAAAATAGGAAATTGAGATGAAGAGAAAAGATTGGGTGCGGCATTACTTATTATAAACGAAGCGGATCTCCAAGAGCCGGACTTTAATCGGACGACTGGTCGGCCTTTATAGTCAACAGCGCCATGAACTGTGTCCAGTACCAGCGGTGTTCCTATTTCGGGATCTGATGAAACGGCGTCGGATTGATTGGGAATCGCCATCTAACTGCTTGAAGTGCACTGAGCTGCTATCTTATCATTGCAGTTGCCTTCAACTTAGGTCCAAAAATGTTGACGAGTAGGCCAAGAAATAGGTGTTAGTTTTCATTTCCTTTTCGCACGGATATGAAAGAGATTTTTTGGTAGACTAAAAATTTTTCTACTCGCACACCTCAGCTATATAAAATGACGAAAATACCCTTAGAGAAAAATTAGAACAGTGTCTATTTCCTTGACACACCCCATTGCCTCACTCTCGTTCTACACTCAACACACTCTGAATACCTCTTTTTGGTGATAATGATGCTAAAAAAACTTGAAAATGATCGAGAGCGAGGTCTTTTCTTCTTTCATATAATTATTTAGTGTGTTTGGGCTTGAAAATTGGAGAGAAATGTAAAATAATATAAATCATGAATTTTTTTTATTGGATTATTAATCACATATTATACAAATTTTAAAGTATGTAAAAGTCAAATTCTTCTAAATATGAATTTTTAAATTTATATAATTTAAAAAATTATTACAAGGTTTTATACAGTTGAAAATATTATAAGTTATAGATTTCATAGTCCTGCATTAAGTATTATAATTTACAACGTATGGATTTTAAAATCCAAAAGTTATAATATTTTAACATTATGGATTTCGATATTTGTAAGTTATAATATTTTTAATATATGAATTTCTAAATTCATATGTTATATTGTCTTTTTATTTATACTAAATGGATTTTAAAATTCATAAGAAATTCTATATTTTATACAGGTGTATAATATCGCAAAAATGCTTTATATGAATCGAAAACCACTTTGAATAATCATACACACACTTGAAATCCAATCTCAGTATAAAACACACAAACTACCCTATCAATGGTCTACATTAAACATAAAATGAAGATAAATTAAAGCATAGTTCAAGTACCTAAGTTCGGTTGGTTTTCGATTTGTGAATGAAGCATGAAAACTCTGCCTTCTTTAGTTGGCCCCTAATCACTCTCCGTTGCTATATGGAGGCTTGATCAAGTTTCTATCGAGAAGGAAGGCTTTCAGGAAGATAGAAATGATATAGGAAGCTATTAAGTGTGTAAGGCTATTTGTCATTTCATTGATATTGAATGTGTATATATATACATAGTGAAGATCAAATATAAAGAAAGGAGATATACTTGACCATATATATATATATATATATATATATTCAAATACAAATTCAAATATAAGATAAAGATCTTATAAAATGTAATAGGTTTTAAGAGTCTTGGAGGACCAAGTAACCAGGCTTTCTCCTAGAAAAACACAATGACTAGCAACTGACTTTTTGTCATCCACATTTGTGGCCTAGTCTGCATTAGAGAATCCTGAGATGTCAAGGTCAGTTGATGGTTTGATGTGCACTCAATACTTCATGGTTCCTTTCAGGCATATCAAAATGCTTTTCACAAGTTGCCAATGAACCATAATAAGGCTTGCATGTATGAAATATCTACTTTGGTGGTTGTCAAATATTGTAATACTTCAGCTGCTCTTCTAAAAATGATAGGATTCTTCATCAATTCTCCTTCTGACGATATAACCTTGCCAATCACCATTGGTGTGGGACATGAGGAGGCTCTCTCCATGTTGAATTTATTTAGTAAGTCAGAGATATATTTAGTTTGTTTTAAATATATCCCACTAGCATCTCTTTGTACTTCAATCCCTAGGAAGAAATGCAAGCTCCCAAGGTCTTTTAGTGCAAACATATCATTTAGTCGTTTGATAAATGCTCTCAAGAAGTGGCTACTACTTCCAATGACTATAATGTCATCAACATAAATCAACACAAATGTGATATAATTTTTACACAAGAGAACAAACAAGGATGAGTCACTTTATGTGTTTTTAAATTCCCATCTAAGAAGAGCAGTTCTAAGTTTCTCATACCATGATTTTGAGGCTTGTTTTAGTCCATAGATAGCTTTGGTAAGTCTGCATACATGCTGAGGTTTGACAGGATCTACAAAACCCTCAAGTTGTCTCATGAACACTATCTCCTTGAGTTCTTTATTAAGAAATGCATTGTTTATATCCATTTGTCTAATTGTCCAATTGAATTGTATTGCAATAGCTAATATAATCCTTACAGTGCTTGTCCTAATAACTAGACTAAAGGTTTCATCATAGTCTAATCCAAGTGCTTGTTGAAACCTTTTAGCCATCGCTCTTGCTTTCCTTTCAATTGTTCCATTAGCTTTATACTTGGTTTTGAACATCCATTTTGAGTCTATATTTTTTTTTTTTTGTTTGGTCCGTGTTAGGGTGTACTAGAGTCCAAGTATTGTCCTCTATTAATGCCTTGAACTTAGATAGCATTGCCTCTCTCCATTATGGCTTCTCTAATGCTTCTTGTGTGCTCTTAGGTTCTTGTTTTGCATGCTTCTTTTCTGCTGAACCTATATACGAGTGTTTTGTCTTGAAAATCACAGCTTTACTCCTGGTCACCATTTGGTATTAATTGACAAGTTCTGCTAGGTCACAAGAGGAATTTATAAGGCCATCTTGAACTATTGATATGGGATTGATGTTGCTATTATTATGACACGTAGTTGCTAGAGATTTTACTTGAGACTCACTACTAGATTCAATTGACACTTGCTGAACATTTTTGTTGTTGTTTGGGGTATCCATTTATGATCTAAGAGGTGGAGATGTTGGAGCACTATCAACAGTTGCTTCTATAGTGATTTCTTTGTCATATTGAAGTGTTAATATGTCATGTGTAAAACTTACATTAGGAAAAGCATATAAAAAATTGATAGGATTAGTAATAGCTTCAATAGGTTTCTTGGTATTGAGAAAACCTTCAAAGAGAATTGGTGCTCATTGAACACCACATGTTGAGAAATAAATATTCTTCCTATTGAGCTTAGACATTTGTACCCCTTGCATGAGCCAC
This sequence comes from Bauhinia variegata, assembly GCA_022379115.2. Classification (NCBI taxonomy): domain Eukaryota; kingdom Viridiplantae; phylum Streptophyta; class Magnoliopsida; order Fabales; family Fabaceae; genus Bauhinia; species Bauhinia variegata. Next base: position 5,858,467 of record CM039432.1, read on the forward strand.
TGTAACCAATAAAAACACATTTGGAGGTATGAAATTATAGTTTGTGCTAGTTATATGGCCTTAGAGATAGATAACAAATGCAACTAAAAGGTTTCATTACCTTGTAGTTTGGTACTTTGTGAAACAACTGTTAGTAAGGTGACTTATTCTTTAAGATTAGAGTTGGTAGTTTGTTAATTAGGAACATTGCAATAGAGAAAGCCTCCCACCAGTAACATAAAGGTATTTTAGCTTGAGCTAGAAATGTTAAACCTAGCTTTGCAATATGTCGATGCTTTCTTTCTGCTCTAGCATTTTGAGATGATGTATATGGACATGATCTTCTTAATTGGATTCTGGCTTCTTGCATTAATTTGTGTATTGCCTTAAACTCTCCTCCTCTGTCACACTAGAAGGCTTTAAATTTTGTTGTTAAATTGATTTTCTATTAGACTTTTGAATTGAGCAAATGCTTGCAGCACCTCAGATTTTTGTTTTAGTGGATAGATCCATGTGAATCTATTATGATCATCAACAAAATGCACATAATATTTAAAACCAGAAATAGAAATCATTGGTGTTGGACCCCATACATCAAAATGTATTAAATTTAGAGGTTCCAAAGCATGTGAAGATGAATTTTCAAAGGGTAGATTATGAGTCTTTCCAAACTGATAGGCTTCACAAAATTCAAATTCATCATGTGTAGGAACCTTTATATTGCAGTTCTTTAGTACTTCACCTAACACCTTGTTGGGATGTCGAAGTTTCTTGTGCCAACTTTCTCTAATTGATAGGAAGACACATGAACCTTTATTTAAAGAAGCTAGAATACTAGGTAATTGGTAGAATCCATTCTTAATTCTCCCTTCTAATAGAACATTCCTTGTTATTTTTGTCCTTCACAGAGTAACAAGAATCATGAAACTCAACGTAGATATTGCTATTAGATGTTAGTCAAGCAATGCTTAGTAAATTCTTTGTAACTTTAGTCACATACAAGACATCTTTAAGGTTTAATGGCCTTTGATGAGTATGAATGACAGTAGTACCAAAAGCAAGGATTTTAAGATTTGCACCATTACCAACAGTTATGAAATCCTTACCCTCATGCTCATTCAATTCTTGGCATTTGTTAGAATCATACGTGACATGGTTATTGGCTCCACTATCAATATACCAATATGGATCCTGAACAGTGCTAGGTGAGGCAATGCAGGCATTGTAATTGTGGTGATCACTCTTGTTTGATTTTCTTTCATTAGTTGATTGTCCCATGTAGTTTTTGTCATATCTGTAATAATAATGAGATGCAAGATGACCTGTTTTATAGCACACCTAGCATATAACTCTATTTCTAGAGAATCTACCTCTTCCTTTTCCTCCTCTTGGTGTTTTCAGGTATGTTTCACCTCGAGTATTAGACTTGCCACCTCTGCCATCTCCTTTGGTGGCTATATTGGCTAATGGATTCAATTTCAAATTGGACAAGTTGTTGATATGCTCTAGTCTATTCTCAAAAGCAAGAAGTTGAGCTTGCATTTCTACCTAGGTGAGCTTTTCTTTGTTAGAGAGCTGGACAACATTAGCATTGTATTCATTGTTTAAGCCTAAGAGCATTTGAGTGATCAAATCCAAATTGGATATAGGACTTCCTACAAGTGTGAGGTTATCACCTATGCCCTTCATTTTGCTTAGGTATTCTTCCATCTTTAAGCCTCCTTTTTTCGAATTTTATAGAACTCAATTTTGAAAAGTGTGATTTTGGACCTTGTATGTGCACCAACTAGGCTTTGAGCCACCTCCCATAACTATTGTGAGGTATCATAGTGAAGAAACTGAGTTGCAATCTCATAAGTTGTGGAGTTGAATAGCTATCCAAGTAGCAATTGTTCAGTCATAACCCATTCTTCAAAGGCTTGGTGATAGATGGTTCAAGGCGTGGTTTGGTTCTAAGGATGTAGCCATTGAGTTTGTGACCTCTCAGCAATGGTAATACCATGGACTTCCACAAGAGATAGTTTCCTCTATCCAACTTGATAAAGCAAAAAGTTGAGAGAACATTTTTGGGGCTAGATAAGCCCAAGGTCTCCATAGTGTGAGCTATCAGCTTTTGATACCAAGATAGAAACGATATTAGAAGCTATTGAGTGTATAAGGCTATCTATCATTTCATTGATATTGAGTGTGTGTGTGTATATATATATATAAATACAAATGCAAATATAAGATAAATATCTTATCAAGTGTAATATGTCTTGGGAGTCTTGGGCTCTATCTCTTGTAACTGAAGTATTGAGGTTGATATCTTATCTTTCTTAACTCAGGATGCTTATGGATTTCATCTAAGGGGGCTGTGGACTTGCGCTTAAGTGTGTGAGTTCTGGTTAGATAGAGGGGTAATTTTGAAAAAAAAAAAAACATTTAAATAGGATGAGATGTGTAAGTGGAAAAAGGGGGTGTGCAAAAAAGAAATATACTACCCAAATTATCTCACATAACCAACCTCCAAAATTGTAGAGTTACTTAACATACAATTCTATAATTTTTTTATAGGCCCAAAATGTATGAATTATAAAAATAATATAACTTTTTAGTTATAAACTAAAATGTATGAATAATAATTTATAATTTATGAATCATAAACTAAAAGAGTAAAAACCCAATTTGTTTCATGTTATATAAGATTGACATCGAGTACTTACAAAAATTTTGCCATTAATTACCTATAACTTGTAAATGACATTTAAAGAGAATTTTCGTCTATTTTTCAGTTAAAACTAATAGTTCACTATTTGTTTTGTTTCCTTCTTAAAATACCCTTTTAACCCCCAAAGCCCAACCTATCTCTTCTCTACTCCAACTGTATCCACCTTAGCTATTTCAACCCACCTTCTTTTTCTTGTCACTCCCAAAACCTAGCCTCCATAATTATTCCCAATCCATCATGAATTAATTCTCACATCAATGAAATTTTCAAAAACTATTATATAGTCTAATCCGCCAGATTAATCATACAAAATGAACACTAAAACAACCCATTAAACACAACACAGGAAAAAAAATAACAGTTCCACAAATTGAACCAAAAAGCATGCCAAACTCACATGAAGTTCCCCAAAAAAAAAAAAAATGAAAGATCCCCCATACATGCAATATCCTTGAGTGTAGTTTTTGGTCTTTGTGTTCTATGTTTCTTCCTTTACCCAATAGTTTTTCACGTTGACAAATTTTTCTAGCCCAACAATCACTAGTTGTTGGACTGCTTTTCTGTTGGGTTTCAAATGTTGGAGCCCGTGAGTTGCAGTCCAACTAGGCTTCTTCAGCTTCTTTTTGCTATTATGAAGTACAAGCCTTGTCTGAATTTTTGTGCCCCAAGGAAATGTATTCATGTCCACAATAGTAAGGCCCCTTGGTAGGATTTCAGTGGCCCAAGAATGTATGTTTTTAGATTTCATGAGACGTGGGCCTCTTACTTTTCTTATACCCATTGGTTTAAGGAGTACAGGATTCAAGGCAATATTTGCTAATTGAAGTTGACTTACACTTATCAGACAAGTGTGCCCATGATTTAACAACATAATATGCTACGTAATGCTGTTTAAAATGCACGTAAAGAGACAAAATAAATATGCATTTTTGCTGATTTTGTGCCCATTGTGAATAGGAGAAACTTGGACATCAAGTTTATGAAAAAATAATTATTTATTTTAAAATAATGAGTTGACTTTTACAAAAAGTATAAAGTATTTAAATATTTACTCATACAAAAGTTCTTTCTTTTAAAAAGTGATTAACCAAAACCATTTTTAAAGTGTAAATCAAGAGTGCATTTTGATTTGGTTAGAGTAACCAAAAATTTAGAAATCATAGAGAAAACACTAATTTTGTTTAAGGAGGTATTTCTATGAGTTTAAAATTATAAAATATATTTTACAAGATAAAGATATTTCCAACAAACCTTAAAATATTTTTTTCATTAAAATTAATTAAGAGAATTGATTAAAAAATCCCTTGAGCTAACAATGACCGGGTTTTAGAGAGAGATGGGGTTTTGGGGTTGGAATTGCTGGTAGTGGGATTGGGGGTTGGTTGAGTGAGGGAAAGAAAAAGAGATTGTCAGAGGTTTTCGGATGCCAATTGGGAAATGTTATTTCAGAGAGGGAGAACAAAAGAGAATGTTAGTGAGGATTATAATAGAAGTTTTAGGAGTAAAATTAAAAAGAAAAAAAAATGTTAGTTTTAATATGATAGAATTAGATGGAAGTTCATTTAGATGTCTTTTTCAAGTTATACGTATTTAATTAATGACAAATTTTTTTATAAATACTCAATTAATGTTAACTTTATATAATAGATATATAACAAAATTTTTATAAATACTTAATTGATGTTAACTTTATATAACAGGTAACGAATTGAGATTTGACTCTAAAGAGTAAATGGTAATAAAAAAATCTAATTTAATGACCTTACAAAAAAATTGGGTTTATGTAGATACATTTATGAGATGGTTTTCAAAATAGAGAAGTGGCTGTATTTTCAGCCACAGGAGGTGAGAAAAATTTACTCTAATTCTTTTATCCAATCAAAGTTAAACCGAGAATAACTCATTTCTCTTTAATAAAACTCATCCCAAATTTTCAGATAAATTGACATCCTTGTCCTCCTAATTCACAGTATAGCTTTTTTTTTTTTTTTTTTTGGGTTAAATTAGCAGTTTCAAACCTGAATGTTCCTTTTTTTATTTCTTGATTATGTTCTTTTTTGAGAGTTCCATAGAATAATTCCTTTAAGGATAAACTTGCTCGGCTTTTGTTAAGATAAAGATAGTTTCCTTTACAAAATGTAATAAAGATAGAACAACTTCTATAAACAAATAATTTAACTGAAATTTAAGAGCTTTCCACATCCATATAAGATTAACGCCCCACAGCGTAGATGGTTTGGATTGATTTTGTGGCTAAAATGCCTAAAAATGCAAAATTATAAGTTATTTAATAAAGTATTGTAGTTTGAGAACTATTTATCAAAATAATACTATTTTGTTATGTCAGCCCTAGGTACACATGTCGTTGAAGAGCGCCAAATGAGGTGGCGCCCTTCCAAAGGAAAGTTCACTAGACAAACTATCATCTTTCAAATCATTAATGGACTTAATAATAGTGACTGAAGACACTTGTTGTATGTCACACTTGAGCATTAATTTCTCAAGGAAGCCATATAATCAAATGCAGAACTAGACAGTTGTCTTACGTTTTACTATTAGTCCATGAGATGGTTCCTATAGTAAGTGAGAAAATACTTGTCTTGGAGTTTTTGTCTCATAACGGCCTAATTATCTATAAGTTCCACACCTCATTGATGCCGTTCCCTCTTAACTGTGTCCCAATATAACCTAGCAGAATTGGTAAATCTAGTGTTAATTAGCTTAACCTTGTAAGGGTCAAAACAAGAGAATAGGGCAAAGTAGTCTTCTATTTAGTGAAGCCAATTTTATAAGACACCAGGATCTAGAGGATCATTAAAAGTAGGGATTTTTAATTTAACTTTCTTTAAGAGTCTCGTCGTCTTGGTATGGGTCATTTTATAAATTTTGGTCCTCATTTCGCTTGTTTTGATGCTTATAGGTTATGAGCATGGAGATGTAAAATGATTGCAGATTATGGAAGATTGCTAATTTTTAAAGCACTTGGAGTCAATGAGTGGAAGAAAAGGAGTTGAAAGACTTGGAGAATAGAATTTGACGCAAGAGAGTAGCTACACTCGAATTGCAAAGCAGCTACGCCTAAGCTGATAATTCTGCCAACCTTGCTTCTTGAGGCAGCGTAGCTACGCCGGTGCACAAGCCACTGCCAGACAGCATTGCTGAGAGGAGCTTAGCTGTGCTAGTCCGAAAATTTTAGGAAATAACTTTTAATAAGAGTCTTAGGCCCATAAGATTTTTCTCAAGTATAAACAGATGTTTTAGAATTAGGTTTAGCGATTCTTTTACCACCTTAGGGGGCAGAAAGATGGAGACACACGGCCACATGATGTGTTCAATCTATTCTTCTTTTTCTTTTATGTTTTAATTTTTTATTCTCAGGTTGCGAAGTAGCGAAGACTTTATGTATTAGATGATTTAGTTTGAATTAATTTCTTTTTTGTTTTTTCTTTTAATTGAGTTTGTTTGCTTGATCACCAAATAAAAGATTTTATGAATTTTTACAACATAAAAAGGAAATAGTAAATTTAGGCCATGAAAAATCACACTATAGTAGAGCTTGAAATAAGAATATTTTGAGACCCTATATAGCATAGAAAAGGATATATAAATTTTAATGCAACCTAAGTTACTACAATTCATAAAGAAATATGAATTGAATGATAACAAAAGTCGTGTTAAATTGACCTTGGGAGGAGTTTTTTAGTAAATTAGAAATTACCTGATTAACAATTGAAGGAATTAAAATTGAATTAATAGTTCAATGCAGAAGATTGATCATGGCAAGGCCTGAGAAGGTGTCAGTGCATGTTGAGCGTGTAGCGTGACGCTCACTCTCAGAGAAGAGGGGCAGCATGTGCAGAGGTTTTCGGTGATGAAATTTCAGCAATTGGCAGATTAGACAACTATGAAGGTGGTGGCGGTGGTGGTTTGGCGAAATTACGTTGGAATGTGGGTGAACTGAGAAAGCAGACATACAAACAAAATTTCTGGCAAGATTTCACAAATTTCATACAATTGTTGGGTGTTCTGGACACCAAATATGAAGAGATCATGGCCTTTTAAAGCTAATGGTGGTCTCAAATTGAATTTTCTAGCAGCGGAAGAGATCAAAGTTTGGCTCTGATGCCAATTAATGCAAAATGAAGTGTAATAAAATTTTAAGATACTTTGTTAAGCAGGATATTCCATTGAAAATAAACTTAAAAATAAATTTAGAGTGTTTTTTTAAGATAAGATACTCCCTTGATTTAAACTCAAATACTTTTTGAAGTGAAAATACTAAATATTTATTCATGAGAAGATGATTAAACTCATTATAAAATATGCTATTTATATGCAATATAATTACTTAATAATAATAAACAACTCAATAAAGCAGGAATCCTAATTTAAATAGAAAAAGCAATCATAATTTAGATAACAACCAAAAATAATTAAAAGTCTAACCAGAACAATAAAAACAGAATTAAGAAAGCCCAATATGTAAACCCAAACCCTAATTCCTAATGAAACCTAAAATGCCTATTTTTATATTAAAGCCTTATATATTTGGGATAATCCTGAATTGATGTGAAGGGCATTGCAGTAAACAAATGTTAATATTAGAGATGGCATTAGGGTGGGGAAGGGAATGTAGTCCCTACCTGCAATCCTTGTTGGAAATTTTTTTTTCTTATCCTCTTCTCCAACATAGGGGAAAATTGGTTTCTCACAAAAAATTGGGAACTTGAGGAGAATTTTTCAAATTTGATTTTATATAAAAATTAATATTAATTAAATAAATTTAATACAAAATTATTTGTAATATTACAAAAATATCCTTATATATATAATTAAGAGTATTTTAGTATTTTTTATTAATTTAAGGATTCTTACCATCTCTGTCTTCAAAATTTGTCCAGGAAAAATTCTCCTCCATCCTTGCTTTTGTAGGAGAAATTCTCCCCAAATTCTGCCCAAATGGAGAATCCTTGTTGGATCTCCGCTCGACTAAGGGAAATTGTCATCCATGATTAATATTATTTATGACTAGTTGAATTGAAAGTATATCCACAGTTTATTCAACGTAAAATAATTACTGCATCTATCTCTGTGGTTATAAGTGAAATAATTTGCTGAAACAAGTCGCAAAGAAATTATGAGATATGGGGAAAAAAACACACACGAATGCTTTTAAGATTAGTTGAACAAAGCCAATTACTCGCTCTTGAAAGTTATCTGCATATTCCCAAACCACTTCCTTCCACTATAAACCCTCAAAAAGGGGATTAGTTTTTGCACCACACCCTATTAATTTTTTCATCGTGTTGACCTTTCATAAACTTATTTCGGGATGTGCATTTACACAATTGGAAACTTGTTTCTGAATCTTAAAAGGGTGCAACATTCAGTTCCCCTCAAAACATTGCATGTATATTTCCCCCTTTATATAATCATAGCTACATGGAAACTAGATCAAAAAGAACAGTGTTGTATTTTTCAAAGCAAGAATTCACCCAAACCCATTCTTTAATACAAATAAGATGTGCTCAGGAATGTAGAAGGCCTCTTGGCCATTTCATGTTCTATTGTCAAGCTAAAACCACGGAAGTGAATGGATTAGTCTGAGCTAGGTTCACATGAAAAAATCACTAATTATGAAAGCTCGGGTACTAGCTCTTGTCAATGCCCGCAAAAATTCGAAGTTTTGTTTAGAATTAAATGACAACTCGATAACTTATAGTTACAATGAGGTTTATGGTAGGCCAATTCAGGTTCTATAACTAGTAGTGAAATAGGTGTTTGTTTCATGTATTTGGTATGATTTTTTAAAATAGATTAGTCTTCGAAAACATGTTTCCCATAATTCATTTTTTACAAGTTTCCTGCAAAAAGAATCCCACAACGGATGGGATTCTTAATTTATTGGCTTCACATTTTTTTTCTTTTAAGTAATCCCAAGGAATATAATCTAGAATCTTAAGGGTTAATTACCAAACAAATTTTGAGCAATTCCATAATTTATAGCAATTCATGTTTCTTAGGGTTATGAAGTTTAAGATTCAAAATTGGATTTGTCTCCCAGCACTCCCTTAATACAACACATTTTGTATAACCAGGTATATATGTAATCTCTAAACTCTTGATATTTTACTTCTTCCCACACTCCACTTGGCTCTGTAGGTCACTGTCTTTGATCCAACCTATATTCAAAGCGTTCTTTCATCCTGGTGCAACCTAACCTTATGAATACCTGACTTCTTATTCAACCTATGCATCCTTAGTGCGAAAGAGAGTGCTACTACAAAAATTGTTGTGGAAAAATTTCTTGATTGGGTAAGATAGAGGTGTGGATTCTGTGAAGCTACTAGAGATACATGTGATAAGAAATGTAGTGCCTAGGATTTTACTTTCTAAGAAATAGTCATCACTATGCTTGCCTGTTCTTGAGCTTGGTGCTTCAAAGAAAATGAATAATCTCCCTTATGTTCACTGCATCAAGATCTGCATGAAATACCTAAAATATTTTTCATTTATTCTTTATTATTGTTTTTAACAAATAAGTTCATGTCAGTGTGTGAATAAAAAACAAAAGAAGAAGAAACCAATGTTGAATCAATAATAATAGTACTTACTAGATTAAGGAGAGCACAACAAAATATCATTGGAGATATTTATGGTTCTTTTGTTTAGCAATGATCCATGGTCTATAATATTTCTCTTAGCCTTGAAATCCTTAAAGGATACTCTAGGATACGGTTCATTTGAGTGGAATTTCTTAAAGGCCATTTTGGAGGGATTGGGCTTTCACTTTTTTTTTTTTTTTACCATTAATATCTGTGAAGTATAAATTTATTATCAGGTCCCTCAATACACAACTAATATGGTTTAAGCTAGGTAGGACCCTAAGGGCAACTATGCTCTTCCTACCCAGTTTTAACGTAGATGCATTCTTAAGGCTCGAATCTGAAACCTTTGGTTAAGCTAGAATTAGGCTTTCACTCTTCATTCATCAATCCGGTACTCATTTGTGTTCACACAGCTAAATGTCACAAAGATTGGTATCAGAGGTAGGAAGGAAGAAGAAGATACACGAAGAAGCAAGAAGGACGTTAGAGATCTTGTATTGATTACCATCAAAGCTGTTGTATATTGTTTATATCATACTTCAGATAGACTAAGATCACTACACATGTATACATCTTAAAGGAGCTTAGCTGTACTAACAAAAACTTATCCTAGTTGTACTAACAGAAACTTATCCCTTAATATCCCCCCTCAAACTCACAGGTGGGGAATGAATTGAGTTTGTTTCTATTACTAAGAAAGGATGAAGTATATAAAGGTTTGGTTAGGATATCATCCACTTGATCACATGCTGAAATATGATAGATTTGAAGAGATTTATTTTGAACTCGCTCCTTAATGAAGTGGTAATCTACTTCAATGTGTTGGACCTGGAATGGAAAATAGGATTTGCAGCCAAATAAGTAGCACTCAGATTATCACATAGAAGCAAGGGAATGCGAGGTAAAGGGAAATGTAGCTCCTTTAACAATATTTGAACCCATTGAATTTCTGCTGCTGCATTTGCTAAGGCTCGGTATTTAGCTTCGGTGCTTGAGCATGAGACAACTTTCTACTTCCCACTACACCAAGATATAATGTTTGAGCCTAGAAAAAGAGCATGTCCGCTAGTGCTTCTTCTATCATCGGGACAGCCAGCCCAACCATTATCTGAGTATGCTCCTAAAGGTAAGGAAGCATCTCTGTGTAGAGAAATACCAAATTGAATGGTTCCTTTGAGATAGCGGAGAAGTATCTTGGCAGCTTGTAAATGACCATTTGTAAGAGAGTTGAAAAGTTGGCAGAGCCAATTGACAGAGTAGGTAATGTCTGGTCTAGAAATGGTGCAGTATTGCATAACACCAACAAGACTTCTGTATTGTGTAGGATCTTTCGGAGGTGTACCATCTATAGCAAAAAGTATATGACTACTTACCATTGGAGTTGGTACAGGTTTTGATTTAGACAAACCTGCTTTTTGTAGAAGATCATTTATGTATATCCTTTGAGACATATGCCTTGTTGTACTGGTGCGAGTTACTTGAAATCCTAGGAAATAATGCAAGGCTCCAAGATCTTTCAAGGAGAACTCTTTGTTGAGAAATAGAATGAGCTTCTCAATAGTACTAGGACAAGAACCTACAACAATAATGTCATCAACATACACAAGCAGATCTAGAAGCAGTGAACCATCCATATATACAAAGAGAGAACTATCAACATGTGTTAATTTGAAGCCCCATTTGATTAATGCACTTTTTAGTCTATGAATCCATGCTCTTGGGGCTTGTTTAAGTCCATAGAGAGCTTTCACCAATTTACAAACATGATTAGGATGATTTTGATCTTCAAATCCTTGAGGTTCTTTCATGTATACCTCTTCTTCTAGCACCCTATTTAAGAAGGCATTATTGACATCTAATTGTCTTATAGGCCATTGAAAATGTAGAGCAGTAGTTAACACAATTCTGATGGTTGTAAGTTTAACTACTGGGCTGAAAGTCTCAAAGTAATTTATACTTTTTTGTTTGAGCAAAGCCTTGTGCTACTAGGCGAGCTTTATATCTTTTAACTTCTCCATTAGCCTTGTACTTTATTTTGTAGACTCACTTGCAGCCAATAACATTTGTATTGTTGGGGCATGGAATTAGAATCCATATTTGGTTCTTTTGTAGAGCTTGAAACTCAAACTCCATAGAACTACGCCATTCTGCTTGCTTATTGGCTTGTTTGAATGAGGAAGGTTCAATGATAGAGGTATTGGTGGGTGTAATATATGCTTTTGGCTTAAAAATGCCATTCTGACTTCTAGTAACCACTCTTCTCGGATAAGATTGATGCATAGTTAGATTTGGACTTGCATTCAGAGAGGAATTATTGCTGTGAGATGATGAGTGAGCAAACTGATATGGAATGGTTAGAGTGGAACCATTTTGAGAAGAACCAGCTTGATTAACAGTAGGAAAATTAGAAGTAATAGGCAATATTATTGGAATTAGAACTGGTGATGAATCAGAAGATGAATTTGAGCCTTTTGAGACATTATCATAAAATGGAAATATTTCCTCTGCAAAGACAACATGCCTTGAAATATATATATGTTTGCTAGCCATTTCAAGACACAAATATCCTTTATGCTTCGAGCTATAACCCAAGAAAGCACATACAGAGGAACAAGGCTGTAATTTATGAGTTCTGTATAGCCTAAGATAGAGAAAGCATAGACATCCGAATGTTTTAAGATTCAATAAACAGGACATTTTATTGTAGAGCAGTTGATATGGAACATGAAAGTTAATAGCTGAGTTGGGCAAGTGATTTACCAAATATACTACAGTTTGTATAACAAAAGGCCAATATTTTTGTGGCATGTGAGCAGTCTGCAACACGGTTAGTGCCATTTCAACAATTTGCTTATTTCTACGCTCTATTCTTCCATTTTGTTCAGGAGTATGAGGACATGATAATCTGTGATGGATACCTTCCTGCTAAAGATAAACAGTGGTGCTTGGAATTCACCCCCAAAATCTAATTGTAAAGCTTTAACTCTTGCCCCAAATTGTCTATGAACCATGTTACAGAAATATTGAAAAATCTACAATACTTCATTCTTTCATCGTAACATATAAATCCATAAGAATTTACTATAATCATCCATAAACAGTAAGTAATAAGATGCACCATTCACAGAAAGACAACAAGGAGAGCCCCACACATCAACATGAATCAAATCAAATACTTTTATTACTCTAAAATCAGAAGATACAAAGGGAAGCTTATGACTTTTGGATAATTCACAAGAACTTCAAATGGGACGATACGTAGTAGGAAATGAAGGAAGATTATAGAGGGACATGACGTGATTTATATTTTCAATTGATGGATGTCCTAGTCTATTGTGCCAAGTCTTTAAAGATGTTGTTCTATTTGTAAGAGAGGTGGTGAAAACTTGGAATGCAGAGACAGTTCTGGAAGGCAATTGTTTTGAATGAGAAAAGACTTTGTACATTCCGTAATCAAGTTGTCCTTGGAGGAGGATTTGCTTAGTTTTCTGGTCCTTTACAAAGAAAACAGAAGGGTGAAATTCAACAAATGCTCGATTATCTTTACATAATGATGTACACTAATCAAATTGGTAGCTTATTGAGGAACATGAAGCATATTTTTGAGCAATAAAGAATTGTTTTGTGTTTGAATTGACCCATAACCAATGTTGTGAATACTCAATTTCTTATCATTTCCGACTAAGACTTTCTCTTCACCTTTAAATGGGTTATGCAGTGCAAGATTAGCCAAATCAGGGGTTATGTGATGAGTGGCACTTGTATCAAGAAACCATGGAGTTTGTCTTGAAATCCCAGTGCCTAAGGCTACAGCAACCATCGCTTGTGATTCTTGATCTTTTCCCCTAACATTTGCATACCCTTTTTGCTAGTAATTATTGTCAAAACAATGCCAACAGTTAGTGGCCACATGTCCAAATTTATAGCAAATTTGACATTAAGTTTTATTCTCTTTATTTCCTCAGAACTTGCTAGCACCTTGGTTGAAACCAGTTCTGGTGTTTCCCTTTCCATACTGAAACTGATTGTGACTCTATGGAAAATTGCTAAATTGATTGGCATTAAACTTTCTTCTATTTCTCTATCCATTCATAACTACTGCATTGGCTTGGATTAGATATGTGTCTTCAAGAGAACTTTGTCTTTCAAGTCTTCTCTCAAACGCCATGAGATGGCTTTGTAAAGATTCTACAAAAACAGTCTCAAAGCTCACAGAAACCACGAAGGCATTGTATTCTGGTCTTAACCCTGTGAGTATTGCCATAACCTAATCTTCTTGGGAGATTCTTTCACCAATAGCCCTTAGATTATCACATTCCACGAATCTTTGACAAATACTCCCACTTGCTCATAGCACCCTTTTTAATCGTTTGAAGTTGTACCTTTAAATCCATAATACGAGCTTTTAAGGAAGAAGCAAAACTTTCTGTCAAAGAATGCCAAATTTTGTAAGCAAACTCACAAGCCATGATCTGATTCATCATTGGCTCTGTTAAGGAGGCATATGGCCAACTCATTACTAGTCTATTTTCCCTCTGCCACTTGACATAGCTAGGATTCACAGCCTCTGTGCCTTGCAAGTAGCAATCTGGACATCTTCTTATGCCATCAAGTAAATCTTCAAACCCATTTGCAATGACAATGTTCAACACTTGAATTCTCCAGATCAAAAAATTTCCTTGATCAAGTTTTACTGTTAGCGCTTGACCGAAAGTTAGAATTGATGAAGCAGCATTGCATGGATCCATGGATCAGAATGGCTTTGATACCATGTCACAAGGTAGGAAGGAAGAAGAAGATACACGAAGAAGCAAGAAGGAAGTTAGAGATCTTGTATTGATTACCATCAAAGTTGTTATACATTGTTTATATCAGACTTCAGATAGACTAGGATCACTACATGTGTATACATCTTAAAGGAGCTTAGCTGGACTAATAGAAACTTATCCTAGCTGTACTAATAAAAACTTATCCCTTAACACTAATACTTAGTTAATATTAATGGAGGTATGGAATATTACTTTCTAGGACAGAAGGGGCTAAGATAGGGCAATATCGTTTCCTATAACTTTTTGTTTTGGGGATTGAGTACTTGAGTAGACTTTTGGTTGAGGCTTCCTGAAAAGGTTTAAATTCCAACGTAAATGCCATTAAATGCAACTTCATATTTGCTTCATTGATGACGTAACATCTTTTGCAAGGGTGATGATGTTACTTCAATAGTCATTATTCAGGAAATTCTTTGCTTCCTCTGGGTTGAGCATGAATGCAAGCGTGAGAGCACAATGTATCTAGGAGGGGTGCCAAGAAATTCTTGAGAAGAAATTTTGAGGTATTACATGAAATTCAATCATTATGAAGGAGCTTCCTCATGAGGTACTGCAACAAATGCATGATATAAAAATGAAGATTGACAGATGGAAACAAGTTTAACTTTCATTTTCAATTTTCATACATTCCCTCTTTTTTTTTTTTTTGAGTAAAATCTCATTTTAGTTTCTTATATTTGGGGTTTAAACAATTTCATTCCTTAAGATTAAAACTTCTTAATTAAGTCTTTAACGTTTTAAAAACACATAAAAACCATCATTCTGTCTATTTTCATTAGGGTTGTTAGATAAAACATGCTAATGTATCAAGTTAAGTGATGACATGTGTCTTTAATTGTGTCACGCTAGCACTTAAGTTTCATTATTCTCAATCTTAGTCCCTTGTTTTAACATATAGACAAATCAATCATTTTGATTCTCTTTCTCTTTTTCTCTCCCAATTTCTTCTTCCTTCTATTCTTGCCTCTCATCTTCAAAGTTGTATCCTTTTCTCTCTATCTCTCTCGACTCCCGTTAATGGCTTTGTCAATTCCATTCTAGCCCTTCTCTCCTCCCTTCCTTGTCATGTCTCTCTTCTTTTCTAGCTCTCACTTAAATATGTTTTTCTTTCTTTTCATCCTCTGTTTCTCTGGTTAAATTATTTAATGCACTCTCCCTCTCATGCCTTATTTTAAGACACACTCCCTTTTAAGGGAAGTGCTTTTAGTAATGCCCCATGCAATCAATATTATGAAAGATGAAAAGGAAATTCCCCAAGCGTTTGGACAAACCCTAATACTATCTGTTGTTGTATGGGCTAATGAGGCTAAGTTGGGTTGGAGACTAGTGAGGTCGCTTGGAAGATTTGGAAGGGCTAATATCATTTTGAGATTGAGATGAGTTAGTCCAGGAACACAGAACTTGGTTGGGGAGGTGTGATTACTTAAGTTAAGCTAATATGAGATTTACATCTACTGCAACTACTTTATTGTAGTAGTAATTTTTTAGCCATTAGCCAAAGATGACACTATAATGCAATCCGCTAAACTTTTGGGGCCATTTCTTTTCACCCCTCAAATCTTTAACACCCCCTCACCCACTTTTGATAGTGTGTGAAAAGATATAAAAGGTGAGAAAAGAAATGTCCAACAGTTAGGTGTCAGGAAAAAAAGAAGCAGTACTTACCAAGAAACCTTACTATATTTGGAGGAGATACGCTAAGAGTACATTGTGTATATCTATTTTTTACACATTATTTTTATATTTTATATTTTATATTTACAATTTTACCTTTACACTTATAATAAAAAAAACTAAGTGTATAATTTGGGTATAAAACTTTGGGGATGCAAATGGCTTTTCCCTATTTGGAGATACTGAATGTGTACGGTTAAGTATAAGATGGAAGTAGTATGGTATATTCATGTGTGATTGGACGGGCCTACCTATCAACGTTGCTAGGTCCATCGAAATAGAAACACTACATACTAAGCTTGAATCATGGCATTCTCTTACAATTGAGGAGCAGAAGGCACGCAAACTTGAGTTAGAATAATTTTTTTTTTTCAGATTAGGTACAGGAAGAGGGTTTTATTAAGAAGCTCGGAGGTACCAGAATGTTTCTTGTTTGGATATCGGTAAGAACCGCACAGTCAGTTTGGGCTGAAAGTGTGGGCTTTGGTTCATGAGAGTTCCAGGCCCAACACAAGGCCTATTCTTTCCTAATTACATTAAGATCATATATAAAGGCAAACCATTCGAGACAAAAATAAGACATTCCTACAAATAAAATACTATCACCAATTATACTAAGAAACATAGAGAACAGGGTACATGCAATAGCACAGATATACAGATCAAATGGCAACATGTGGAGAAAATTTAATAGAATCTGAATACATAGATTTTTTTTTTTTTGACAACGAATATACAAAAATTTTAGACACTTGGGCGATGACCATTGGGTTGTATAAACAGTAATTATTCAATGGATTGGTTTGATGAAAATATGAAAACTACAATTCATCTAATTATATTATATGTGTAGTATACGCTTGCTAATCTTAAGACAATGCCTATTTTTAAAGCCTTTTATATATTTGGGATAATCCTTGATTTGTGAAGGGCATTGCAGTAAACAAATGTTAATATAGGGATCGCATTAGGGTGAGGAAGGGAATGTAGTCCCCACCTGCAATCTTTGTTGGAATTTTTTTTTCTTATCCTCCTCTCCACCCATGACATAGAGGAAAATTGGTTTCTCACAAAAAATTGGGAACCTGAGGAGAATTTTTCAAAATTGATTTTATATAAAAAATTAATATTTTAATTAAATAAATTTAATTTAATACAAAATTATTTGTAACATTACAAAAATACTCTTATATGTATAATTAAGAGTATTTTAGTATTTTTTTTATTAATTTAAGGATTTTTACCATCTCTGTCTTCAAAATTTGTCCAGGAAAAATTCTCCCCCATCCTTGCTTTTGTAGGAGAAATTTTCCCTGATTTCTGCCCAAACGGAGAATCCTTATTGGATCTCCACTCAACTGAGGGAAATTGTCATCCATAATTAATATTATTTATGACTAGTTGAATTGAAAGCATATCCACAGTTTATTCAATGTAAAATAATTACTGCATCTATGTCTGTGGTTATAAGTGAAATAATTTGCTGACACAAGTCGCAAAGAAATTATGAGATATGGGGAAAAAAACACACGAATGCTTTTAAGATTAGTTGAACAAAGCCAATTACTCGCTCTTGAAAGTTATCTGCATATTCCCAAATCACTTCCTTCCACTATAAACCCTCAAAAAGAGGATTAGTTTTCGCACCACACCCTATTAATTTTTTCACCGTGTTTAACATTCAGAAACTTATTTCGGGATGTGTATTTACACAATTGGCAACTTGTTTCTGAATCTTAAGAGGGTGCAACATTCAGCTCCACTCAAAAAATGGCATGTATATTTCCCCCTTTATATAATCGTAGCCACATGCAAACAAAACCAAAAAGAACATAAATATTGGGTGTTGTATTTTTCAAAGCAAGAATTCACCCAAACCCATTCTTTAATACAAATAATATGTGCTCAGGCATGTAGAAGGCCTCTAGGCCATTTCATGTTCTATTGTCAAGCTAAAACCAAGGAAGTGAATGGATTAGTCTGAGCTAGGTTCACGTGAAAAAATCACTAATTATGCAAGCTCGGGTACTAGCGGTTGTCAATGCCCAAGTACAATTGGCAAAAGTTCGAAGTTTTGTTTAGAATTAAATGGCAACTCGATAACTTACAGTTACAATGAGGTTTATGGTAGGCCAATTCAGGTTCTATGTCTAGTAGTGAAATAGGTGTTTGTTTCATGTATTTGGTATGATTTTTTAAAATAGATTAATCTTCAAAAACATGTTTCCCATAATTCATTTTTTACAAGTTTCCCGCAAAAAGACTCCCACAACGGGTGGGATTCTTAATTTATTGGCTTCACAATTTTTTTCTTTTAAGTCCCAAGGAATATAATTTAGAATCCTAAGGGCTAATTACCAAACAAATTTTGATCAATTCCACGATTTATAGCAATTCATGTTTCTTAGGACTTGTGAAGTGTAGGATTCAAAATTGGATTTGTCTACGGGTGCTCCCTTTAATACAACACATTTCGTATAATCAGGTATATATGTAATCTCTAAACCCTTGATATTTTACTTCTTCCCACACTTGGCTCCTTATTCAACCTATGCATCGTCAGTGAGAAAGTAGAGTACTACTACAAAACTGTTGTGGAAAAATTTCTTGATTGGGTAAGATAGAAGTGTGGATTCTATGAAGCTACTAGAGATACATGTGATAAGGAATGTAGTGCCTAGGATTTTACTTTGTAAGGAATAGTAGTCACTATGCTTGCTTGTTCTTGAGCTTGGTCCTTCAAAGAAAATGAATAATCTCCCTTATGTTCACTGCATCAAGATCTGCATGAAGTCCCTAAAATTTTTTCATTTATTCTTTATCATTGTTTTTAACAAATAGTATAATAAGTTTGTGCCAGTGTGTGAATAAAAACAAATAAGAAGAAGAAACCAATGCTGAACCAATAATAATAGTACTTATTAGATTAAGGAGAGCACTGCAAAATATTGTTGGAGATATTTATGGGACTTTTGTTTAGCAATGGTCCATGGTCTAAAATATTTTTCTCAGCCTTGAAATCCTTAAAGGATACTCTAGGATATGGCTCATTTGAGTGGAATTTCTTAAAGGCCATTTTGGAGGGATTGGGCTTTCACTTTTTTTTTTTTTAACCACTAATATCTATGGGATATAAACTTATTACCAGATCACTCAATACAAAACTAATTTAGTTCAAGCCGGGTAAGATCCTAATGACGGCTAAGCTCCCTACCAAGTTTTAACATAATTATATTCTTAAAACTCAAAACTTTTTAGTTAAACTAAAATTGGGCTTTCACTCTTTATTCATCCATCTGGCACTCATTTGTGTTAGCGCAGCTAAATACTTGGTTAATATTAATGGAGTTATGGAATATTACTTTCTAGGAGGAAAGGGGCTTAGATAGGACAATAATGTTTCCTATAACTTATTGTTTTGGGGATTAAATACTTTAGCAGACTTTTGGTTGAGGCTTCCGGAAAGGGTTTAAATTCCAACGTAAATGCCATAAAACATAACTTCATATTTGCTTTTTTGACGACGTGTTTGTCTTTTAAAAGGGTGATTATGTTACTTCAATAGGCATTATTCAGGAAATTCTTTGCTTCCTTTGGGTTGAGCATGAATGCAAGTGTGAGAGCAAAATGTATCTAGGAGGGGTGCCAACAAATTCTTGAGAAGAAATTTTGAGGTACTACATGAAATTCAATCATTATGAAGAAGCTCCCTCACGCGGTACTCCAACAAATGCATGATATAAAAATGAAGATTGATAGATGGAAACAAGTTTAATTCATACATTCCCTCTATTTTCTTTTTCTTTTTTTTTTTTTAAGTAAAACCTCATTTTAGTCTCTCATGTTTGAGGTCTAGACAATTTTATCCCTCATGATTAAAACTTCTCAATAAAATCTTTAACATTTTAAAAATGCGTCAAAACCATCTCTCTATCTATTTTCATTAAAATTGTTAGATAAAACATGTTGATGTGTCAAGTTAAATGATGACATGCATCATTAATTATATAGCACTTACATTTCATTATTTTCAACTTTAGTTCCACATTTAAAATATGGCTAAATCAATCCTTTTAATTCTCTCTTTTTCTCTCCCCATTTCTTCTTCCTCCTACCCTCGCCTCTCCTCTTCAAAGTTGTATCCTTTTCTCTCTATCTCTCTCAATGCCCTTTAATGGCTTTGTCAATTCCATTCTAGCCCTTCTCTCTTCCCTTCCTTGTCTTCTCTCTCTTCTTTTCTAGCTCTCACTTAAATATGTTTTTCTTTCCTTTCATGCTCTGTTTCTCTAGTCAAATTATTTAACGCACTTCTTCTCTCATGTCTTATTATAAGGAGAGTGCTTTAGTAATGCCCTATGCAATCAATATTATAAAAGTCCTAGGGAAGTTTGATGCCTACTTATTTTCTACTAAAACTAACAAGGTCGATTCCCTAAGCGTTTGGACAAACCCTAACACTGTGTTGTTGTATGGGCTAGTGAGGCTAAGTTGGGTTAGAGACTAGTGAGGCCACTTGGAAGATCTGGAAGGGCTAATCTGATTCTGAGATTGAGATGAGTTGGTCCGGGAACACAGAACTTGGTTCGGGAGGTGTGATTACTTAAACTAATCCAAGATTTAGTTCTATTGCAACTACTTTAGTGTAATAGTAATTATTTAGCCATTAAATCAAGATGAAACTATAATATAATTTTTATCTGATGATTAAGAAACTATTGCGCATTACAGTAATTGCAGCACATCTAAATATGCTAAACTGTTGAGGCCATTTCTTTTCACCCCTCAAATCTTTAACGCCCCCTCACCTACATCGATGGACCTAGCCAAGTTGATAGGTAGTTCCATCGAAGTATAAACACTACATACTAAGCTTGAATCATGGCATTCTCTTACAATTAAGAAGCAGAAGGCACACAAACTTGAGTTAATATATATATATATATATATATATATATATATATATATATATACCGGAAGAGGGTTTTATTAAGAAGCTCGAAGGTACCAGAATGTTTCTTGTTTGGATATACAAATCAAATGGCAAAATGTGGAGAAAATTTAATAGAATCTGAATACATAAAAATTTTAGAAACTTGGGCGATGACCATTGGGGTTGTATAAACAGTAATTATTCAATGGTTGGTTTGATAAAAATATGAAAACTACAATTTATCTGATTATATTATATGTGTTGTATAGGATTGGAAATCTTAAGACAATGCTAATAGTTGATTGAGAATTTTTCGTGACAAAAGCACATGGCAATATCAGAATTTAATAATTTATAAGAAAAAATTGTCCATAGTATTATTTCAAAGTCAATAATCCATGTCTTGCTAAAGATGATTACTAGAAAATGGAATTGCCTCTGTTAGTTGGAAGTACTTTAATTGTTTTCCTGTAGTTTTCATGGTTGCAATTGTTCCCTATACCCTACGTTTCTTGCAAAAGATGATTGTGATGGGTGATGACTAAATTGTGTTGTTGTTTCCTTCTTTTTCTTATTCTAACGCTTATAAATTACATTTCTTACAGCTTTTTCCATAATCCTGCTACAATCACTGCTGTCAATAAGTTTAACAATTTTCTGACTATTAATCACAATTTAACAATTTTCTCTCAATTACGATGGATCTACATCTTGACCTTAATGTTACAGCAAAGATTTTGGAAAAATAAAATGATATTTTCAAAAAGAGTTGGCTCAACAAAAGTAATGGCCTAAAGTGAACCACTAAAAGCCTTTTGCAATTTTATGAAGTGTTATTTTTTCCTATTTAAATTCTTTTGTGTTTATAGAGATGTGATTTTTCTTTTTTATCATATTTTGGTAGCCAATTCCTTTTAACATTTCTTAGGGGGGAAAAGAGTAGCAAATGCATTAAATTCACTATTGCAAATCTAATATACTATAAATAGACATTACTATGAAAACGCAAACCTCAAATAACAGCACGGTATAGGGGGAAAGAAAAACAAAAAGAAAGTGGCAAATACAATAAACTAATGGGAAATAAGGAAGAAATAGAACAATAGAATTACTAAATTTAATGTAGTTGATCATTAATGAGGAGATCAAATTGCCTTGTACTTGTCTTTATCAATTGAAGTTATTGTTGGATTGCCACAAACCATTTGAATGCTAAGAGAAGATTTTCAAAGCCTTTAGGTGTAATAATTAATGCTTTTTTTTAATAGGAATTAATGCTTATTGTTTAGAGAAAGAATTGTAGGTAAGGAATTAATGAGAACAGCAAATTACATTATGGAAAAGAGAAATAAGACCAAGAGGGCGGAAGGAGAAAAAGAATGTTAGAGGGAATGGTTTGGTTGGGAAAGTGACTAGAAAATATAAATCTTTCAGAATTAAGAAAGATAATTAATATCTAAATGATACACTGAAATAAAAGATTTACTTATTACCAAATAGAGGAGATATTATGGGGCTTAGTTTATTGGAGATAATGTTTACTTTTTGAGTTGACTTTTTGATTAGCATGTTTTTATAATTAAGAGATTTTTTAGGGGCTAAAACAAGTGTTTCACTTGCCTTATGGATTAGCCATCCAAGGTCTCAAAATATATATATAAAATAAAATAAAACACACAAATAGAACAAAACAAGAAATGTTCGCTGCTAAGGAAAAGACTTTTTAGATTGGTTCTTTTTGACTTTTTAGATTAGCTTTGGTGTAGATTTAGGAGTAATGAAAGACAATACAAGGAATTGATGTTCAGAAAGTTATTTGTCCAATGACTTTGAAAGTTCAAAGTCCATTATTCATAATGTTATTATTCGGAACGTCGTGGGTGAGCTACATTACACACATACAATGACATTAGTGATATTGATAAATATAATAATTACCAACATAAACAAGTATATAGGGATATACCGTGATACTTTGCCCTAGCTGATCCTTCACGCATAGTTCAACATCATTCCACTTATTCATCAGAATGCTAGCCTTATTGCGTTTTAGAAGGGTGACTAAACTCTTGAACTTCTTTCGATTTGGCCCTGATGGTTTCCCACTTGGATCAAACACTATAGGTCATTTGCTCACCACTACAACGTCAACTCCTTCAATCGTGTGTCACGTCTACCCTTCTTACACTTAGTTTGACTGCGCAACCTGTATTTGGATTGCTAGAGGAATTTTCTGTGTCTGTTTAGACAATAGAATAAAGTAAGGTAAGTAACTTGAAGAAAATTAAGATAAGTAACAAACGTGATTCAAACTCAAGCTATGACAAAAGATGAAAAAAAAAAAAAAAAACACAATTCAAATGTAAACTGTGAAATAAGATAAACAACTAACTTTTATCAAATTTTTATGTAGGGATGATTTGCCATTTCATTTTATGATGATAATCTCTTGTGGCATGTACTTCATCTTCTTCATTCAATTTAGGTAGCCTTGATGAGAAAAAGGAGTCTTATGAATATATAACTTGATTCATCATACTCTCCATTGACATTCATTGTTCTTCCTTGAAGAACCACGAACCACTTTTTTTTTTTTATGGATCAGTAACAAAAAACATTTGTTTCGATTGGACTGCCATGATAAAGGGCTCCTCCTTATATCATATTCTATTAAAATCTACCAATGTAAATCCTAACTCATCTATATGCACACCATTACTATATATGATCAACCCACTTACGTTTGAAAACACAACCTCTAAATTCGTATACTCTACTTCTCAAATCTATTTAATAACCCTGAAATAATATATGACTACTCATACAGGGTTTTTATCTTTCGAACTAGAAAAGTGCATGGATTTAACTACTACCATAAATTTATTGTTTTGCATAGTACTCTTATCATCTCAGAACTTTGTATAGAAGGAACACTCATTAATATCATATCTACTCCATCATATCACCTCAAACTTAGGCTCGTTGGATAAATATTTTATTGTATCAAAAGCACTTGTTCTGCAAACTAGGATAATAAAGTCCTATTATGCTCATTCAACAACATTTTCTCAATCATCGAGGGTATTTTTCCCTTAAAATGCTTTTATGATTAGATAAATAATGTTGAATTTCATCATTTATTCAAGATGTATTGATGTGTTTATAGCACTTCCCCATAGCCTATTCTCTTTACTGTTAAGTCGTTGTACACTTGTGACGAGAATATGGAAGCTCAATAGCTTTTGCTTCTAACAAGTAGTCAGTATAAGCTCAACAACTTTTTCTTTTGGCAACATATGATTGAACAATAGATGCTTCAAGCTCGTGTGTATTCTGCACATACCCTTATAGTAATTTTATGTACTGTTCAATTGGGTACATACATAGTAAATAAATAAAGTTACACAACCTAATTTCCCTTACTAAATGAATAATCAAATGTGTCGTGATGTCAAAAAAAAAAAAAAAAAGGAGGAAAGTACATCTCTGATTGGCACAAGATAATAGCATCATCATTTTCCAATTCATCCAATTTCTGGAGGTGAATGACTTTACTATATATGGCATTGAAGAAGAAGCATAGTCTGGTTATGGTTTGTCTTAATAATTTTTGGTAATATATCGCAAATTGCAACTAGTAGTAGTTGTTGCATCAAGATGTGGCAATGATGAGATTTTATGTCTACTAATTTCAAATCTTTCATCTACACAAGCCTTTTAACTTTCAAAGAATACCCTTGTGGCACTTTGGCACCACAAAAAGACTCAAAAAAAATTTCATTCATTTTTGGATAATGTATGAGAGTTTGGTGGCAAATAAGTTTGCTTACCTACTGACTATAGAACTAACTTCTCTCATATTCCCATTACAAGCATATCCAATATCACGTTCACACCATATTTTGTCTTGCCTTGTATGTTGAGTAATGTTTCAATAAGACTATCACACAAATTTTTCTTTACATGCATCATATCAACATTGTATTTCACATCAAGATTGAGCCAATATCAAAGATAAAAGAAGATAGACCTCTTTTCCATAAGTATTTCTAAGTTGTGTGCTTATGGGTTTTACAGAAGATAACATTAATGTCTTTCACATATTGATAAACTTTCTCTATAGTTAAGGCCTTTGGAGCATTTTCATTTTCTTGAAAGCCATTGAAAGCTTTTTTTAATCTGTGATAAGGGTGATTCTGTCTAAGAAATCTCTAATGGCTAAGGTAGACTGTCTTCTTTCCATGTTGAAGTTGATGGTAGTATGCCCTTCATTACAAATAGGGCATCCTTTATGCGCCTTAACATTGTATTTAGACAAGTTTCCATATGTTGGTAAGCCATCTATAGTAGAAAAGATCATGGAATGCATCTTAAAAAGATTCCTTGTGATATGTGTCAAACACATCCACACTTACCTCCCATTTATAGCATTTTCAAGTCTTCAATTAAAGGTTCTAGGTCAACATCTATGTTGTTTCTTGGCTATTTTGGGCACGAAATCATCATAAACAATATGATATACTTGTTTTCATGCATAGCCAATGAGGTAGGTTGAAGATCACTAAGAAAACATACCATGAACTATGTTTACTACTAATGATACCGTAAGGATTCATTATGTCTGCACAAAGTCCAAGCCTAAGGCTTCTTTCCTTATTGCTGAACTCAAAAAACAATTTGTTGATTTTCTTCCATTGAGGAGAATCAACCGGACAAGTTCTTGTCGGTTCAGTTCATCCACTTTAGCTACCAAAATGACAATTAACTGGTAACATAATTATGATTGACATCTTGGATGTTACAATTTCCAATGCAGAATTAGTGACACATAGTGTGTGGGTATTACCTTTTCCCCTCCCCCACTTTTACATTCTCTCCCCCCCCCCCTCCCTCTCCTAGAAATAACCCAAATGCCCTTGCTTCCTGCGCCACCCTCATGTGAGACACAAAATAACTGCAGAGAGCCGTTTGAACGGGAAAACGATTTTACAGAGCCGTTTGATGACATCAACGGATAAAAGATAATTAAATAGATAATTAAACAAATAATTTAACAGATAATTTAATAAATAATTTATAGATAATTAAATAAATAATTTAACAAATAATTTAACAGATAATTAAACAGGTAATTTAACAGATAATAAAATAGATAATTTAACAAATAATTAAACATAATAAGATAGCCAAATGGCTGTAGAGAGCCGTTGGGCAATCCAAACAGCTCTACATAGCTGTTTGGCTCTCCCAACGCTTGTACATAGTCGTTCAATTGTCAAAAAGGATTCACAGGGTGAAGTGGAAGGCCAAACAACTGTTTACAGCCGTGTGAAGAGGAAAACGGCCCTAGGGCAGTTTTCCTCTTCATACAACTGTAGACAACTGTTTAACCCACTATTGCAAACCAAGCCATTTTTTCACCATTTTTCCTCCATTTTTTCTCTAAGGATGAACAAACATAAATAAATATATTTAGATAGACACCCATACGTTAAGATTTGTCTTCAAAATTCAAGAAATCCAAGAAAATGGAAAAGAAGAGAAGAGAGTGATGTGCGGCGGTGGGGAGGGGGGGCTAGGGTTTCAAAGATGGTGGGAGTTGAGGGTGAGGGCATAATTGGCATTTTAAAAACATTTTAATGAGGGGGGTGGGGAATTGTAAAGTGGGGAAGGGGGAAAGTTAACACCCATAGTGTGCATGTAATGTGATTACGACATTGCTAAACACTAATTAAATCTTCATGATTCATATAATTTAAATTCTATGACTAATGGAATCGGTCACTTAATGTGTTAGTGGTTTGATGCATCTTTTAAAACTAACTTTTCTTGTCATGTCAAGGTCAATGTTTTTTTTTTTTTTTTTTTTGTCATATATACAGTAAAAATGAACTTTTGAATATTAGTTTAAATATTTGAAGAGGAGCCAAATTTGATTTAAGGATATAAGGTGCTAGAGTTATATTTCTGACTGTGCAATTTCGTCAAACCACTTCTTTATCATGGTCAAAATTTAGTGATTGAATAGTAAATAAGTCTTTATGTCACGTTATGTTTTGTCTCTGATCCATCTCATAACAATTGCAAGAGTTGGTTGCAAAGTCATTGCACTTTATTTCAACGGCCGTTCTCTTCCATCGTTAAGTAAGTCAAATATTATAATTGGAATTCATAAACCTAGGAATGGATAAGCCATAAATAGGGTCGGTCGGAAATTTGGTCCCCATTTTCGTGATAATCCTTTCAACAACCATAATTTATTTATAATTGCGAAATACATCGCGGATCAGGACTGTTTTATTTTCAGTAGCCGAATTCAACTTTCTTTGTATCGTGACATGATGAGAATTTAATTCTAGGAAACAAGAAGACGCATCCATATCATATATTGTTTGGAAGTCAATAGCGCCAAGTCTTACGCTTCATGTCATTGATGATATGAAGAGGACATACTAGTCAATGGAGTTTTCTCCATGAGATGTGCTACAATACACTCATTTTTTATCCATTTTTTTTTAATTCACTTACTTTATATCTTTTTTATTTTTCTGTTTATATTTTTATCCTTGCACCCAACTACAAAATTAGAGGTGTATAAGACAGTGAACATAAACACATGTAAACATAGCTTTTTCCTTTCTCTATTTATGACTGATTAAAGATAAATGCAGTTGTCTCTATTTATGACCACGTGTGTCTTTAATTTAAATCCTAAGATTATGTTGTATTTAAAAACATTAGCCCTTGAACCAGATTAACAAAATTTTGGTGCAGTGTACATCTTATAAATATATACAAACCACATTGTTCATTATTTAAGCAAGAGAGATCAAAATGTTCAAGTTTTGTTAAAGCGAGAGGAAAAAAACTATAATTATACTGATATATTTTCTTAGATTTTCCCCCTATAATCTTAGTACAATAACTACTCTAGTTATAGTTTAGCATCTTAGGATGACCCAAATGAATAGCGGTAAATAAATGAGACACAATCATCATATCTGCTGGGTAGGAAATTGATGGTTCAGATATGCTCAGCAACAATCCAGCCAAATAAAAAAGCCTATTCCAAAAGGGGCACCCACAACATTTATTTCTCCAGTGAGCAAGCTAACAAAACGTTAAGAGAACATCAGAGTCAATGTTTAATATTATATACAGGAAGGACCTGCTTCGTCTCTACTATCAATCTCAATGTCCAATACTTTTTCTACATAACCACAAAGATTTGAGTACTAGTTGAGACAATTCAAGCTAGCAATTAGGGTGATGTGGTTCAACAATAAGGACCACACGAGTTAGGTTTGGTAGGTGAGAAATAAACCAGTACTTTGTTAAATCTAGCTCCACCTTTTGTGTTCCCCATTTTCCAGTTAAGTGAAGAGGAAGAGAGTACTGTCGTCATAACTTTTCAACTAGGAAGAAATTAAACAAATGCAAATTTATATGCTTTTCGTTGCCACAGTACTTTTCCCTTATTTTTCCTATGCAACTGATACCATTACTCAATTTATGTCTGTTGCTGATGGCAAGACTTTAGTTTCCAAAGACGGAAGCTTTGAACTGGGTTTCTTCAGCCGAGGCATTTCCCCAAACCGCTACCTGGGAATCTGGTACAAAAACATCCCTGTTAGAACTATTGTTTGGGTTGCTAACCGTGACAACCCAAGCAAAGACAACTCTAGCGTCTTGACCATAAACAAGGAGGGGAAGCTTGTACTTGTCAACAAGAATGAGAATGTTCTTTGGTCTGCTAGCCCAGAAACAAAGGCTTTGAATCCATTTCTGCAGATTTTAGATTCTGGGAACTTAATTTTAAGAGACCAGAAATCCAATGATCCTCAAAGTTACTTGTGGCAAAGCTTCGACCATCCTTCTGACACTTTGTTACCCGGAATGAAGCACGGATGGGATCGTAAAACTGGCCTCAACCGGCGTCTATCATCATGGAATAATTGGGATGACCCTTCTACAGCAGAATTCACAACAGGAATTGTACTTACCAGCTACCCTGAAATGATAATATGGAAAGATGATGTAGTGTATTATAGAAGTGGTCCCTGGGATGGGCTCAAATTCATTGGCGTACCTGCACAAAAGGGTAACCCTCTTTATGAGTTCAAGTTTGTTTCAACCAAGGATGAGGTATACTACTCATACAATCTCAAGAATAAGTCAATTATCTCAAGATTGGTAATAAACCAAACCATTCGTGCTAATCAGCGCTTGACATGGATTGAAGAATCCCAAAGTTGGATAGTTTATTCATCTGTTCCATTGGATCAATGTGACAGCTATAATCTTTGTGGCCCTTATGGCAATTGTATCGTGGATGAGTCACCAGTTTGCCAGTGTTTGAATGGATTCAAGCCCAAATCACCCGGGGAATGGAATAAAATGGATTGGAGACAAGGATGTGTACACAGTGAACCATGGAGCTGCAAGAAAAATAAAGATGGGTTTGTTAAATTTAGTGGGTTAAAATTGCCAGATACTTCAAAAACCTGGGTTGATGCAACTATGACACTTGATGCATGTAAGGCCAAATGCTTGGAAAACTGTTCCTGTACTGCTTATGCAAACTCTGACACCAAGGGAATTGGTAGTGGTTGTGTCCTTTGGTTTGGTAATCTAAATGATATCAGGCAGATTTCTCTAGCCGGTCAAGATCTATACATTCGAATGGTTGCATCAGGTACTACTACTTCTGCATAATTTTTGAATCCTTTATTTTATTGTTTTCTTTTACATCTTGAGATGTGCTCAACTGGCCTATGAATAGTGGATTCAGAAATAACTCAACGTTAAACAAAATTACAGAGGTGAAAAATAACCAAGCCACTTTGTTAAAAGAAAAAAAGAACCGATATTGGGGAATGTGTCCCTCCTGCCTCAATAGTTTAATATCGTCACCCAATCCATACAGCTTTCTTCACCTAGTAGGACAAGGTTTATTGTTATTGTTGTTGTTTAAATATCTTAAATGGGCTAGTTCTATCCCTTAATCTGTTCATCTGTTATTTT
Organism: Bauhinia variegata; assembly: GCA_022379115.2. Classification (NCBI taxonomy): domain Eukaryota; kingdom Viridiplantae; phylum Streptophyta; class Magnoliopsida; order Fabales; family Fabaceae; genus Bauhinia; species Bauhinia variegata. Next base: position 5,888,221 of record CM039432.1, read on the forward strand.
TTATCTTCATTTGGTTCATTATCGTCAAGCATCCCCGGAAAAAGCAAAAGATGGCCACAGAAAAATGGTGGCGGCAGTGACAACCACTATTGTGTTTATCCTCTTGATATTTTTCAGTTTCTTTTACATTTACACGAGAAGAAGAAAGTTGAAAGGTAACCAGTGCTTCTAATATTATTTATAGAAGGGTTTTTCTTTTTCTTGCTCTTTTTCCTTTTAACTTTTTTTCATCTTTCACTAAAAAATTGGCTTGCCATTTAGAATCTAATATATCTATATATAGACCAGTAAATGGTTACTCACATGGTCACATTCTTTATAAGCCTATTAAAAAGTTGAAAGAAATAGGATTAGATGGTCTTGTTTTGTTACCTGCGGCAAAATCTAATTGAATATAAATCCTTGATTGTCATAAACTTTCCTTCAAGCATGTTACTACAAGGCTCTTAAATTGACGTTTTGCTCATATTGATAAGACACTTAACAGTGGTTATTATAATAACCAACAGATATTTAAACATTCTTAGAGATATTTTGGATTGTCATGGGAAAGCCATTGAAAAGCTCTGAAAATTAATAACCTTTTATCATATATTTTTCTTTTCCTGTTGTGTGGCAACAAACAAGTTCTTTCATTTGTGTATTATCTGAAATAGGGATAACCTTGCCAACAGGAAAGGAAGATGAGGGTAGACAAGAAGTGATGGAACTTCCTTTCTTTAATTTTGTCACAATTGCTACAGCAACAAATGACTTCTCAATTGACAATAAGCTTGGCGAAGGTGGTTTTGGGCCTGTATACAAGGTAAACATGGAACAAATATGTTAATATTAAGCATCAATTTGTTTCTCAATGTTCATTGTTCTGTCTTTCCCAACAAATTTGTTCTGTTAGGGTACACTAGGCGATGGACAAGAGATAGCTGTTAAGAGACTTTCGAGTAGTTCTGGACAAGGAATGAATGAATTTAAGAATGAAGTTATATTATGTTCTAAACTTCAACACCGCAATCTTGTCAAGCTTCTAGGTTGTTGCATTCAAGGAGATGAGAAAATGCTGATCTATGAATACATGCCTAACAAAAGCCTAGATTACTTTCTTTTTGGTATGTATACCTTAGAAGTTTCAATTCAAAGGGAATTGAACGATTTATATTTGCTTATTGCCATTCATTTTGCAAAGGAAAAACTAACATAAACATACAAATTTGACAGATTCTACTCAAAGTAAACTTTTAGATTGGGCTATGCGCATACACATCATATTTGGAATTGCCAGAGGACTTTTATATCTTCATCAAGATTCTAGAATGAGAATTATACATAGAGATCTTAAAGCAAGTAATGTCTTATTAGATAGTCAATTGAATCCTAAAATTTCAGATTTTGGATTGGCCAAAATATTTGGAGGAGATCAAATTGAAGGGAATACAAGGAGAGTGGTTGGTACATAGTAAGTACATATCTTTTTAGATGATGAAGTGTATTTTATTCATTGATCAAGAGAACTAACTAATCAATGACTTTTCTTTTCATTTTTTGACAGTGGTTATATGGCACCAGAATATGCTAGTGATGGAGTATTCTCAATCAAATCTGATATATTTAGCTTCGGAATTTTAGTATTAGAAATAATAAGTGGAAAGAGAAACCGAGGGGTATACCATTCAAACCAAAGCGTAAATCTTATCGGCCATGTGAGGAACAACTTTATATTTCATATAATGTTTGAAAAGATTGATTATAGATGACATATGTTTTAAATTGTTGCAGACTTGGAGGTTGTGGAAGGAGGGCAGCGCAATGGAATTGGTTGATACTTGTTTGGGGAACTCATTTGTTGTATCAGTAGTATTACGCTGCATCCATATAGGTCTTCTATGTGTGCAACAACATCCTGATGATAGGCCAAACATGGCATCTGTGGTTGTGATGTTGAGCAGTGATAATGCGTTGCCGAAGCCTAAGGAGCCTGGTTTCTTGATGAAACCTTCGGTTGAAGCAGAATCTTCTTCTGGCAATCCTATACTTTCTTCAACTAATGAAATGAGCGTTACGAATTTAGCTGGAAGGTAGAGAGGATCAGTTAACTTGCTTAACTATTATGTGTAAGTGGACATGCACATTATATAACAACTTAAAATTCTGGAGATTATTTAAATAACTCCTTTTTTCTCTTGGAACTTGGAATTGATAAGGAAAAAATTGCCGGAATACTTAATTTCTTTAAGATAAGATTGATCTTGTCAACTATGTCCTTTTAGTAAAACGAGTAAGAAAGAAATCTTTCTATAAGGAATCTTCGTTATGTAACTAGGTTTATGAGAGGGTTATCAAAATAGAGAAGTAGATGTAATTTCAGGTAAAGGAGTTGGGAAAAATTTACTGTATTTTTTAATCTTTTTTTATCCTATCAAAGTCACACCGAGAATAACTCATTTCACTTTAATAAACCTTATCCCCCAATTTATAGATAAATTCACATCCTTGTCCTTCTAATTCACAGTATAACCTTCTTATTTTTTTTTAATTACAGTTTCAAACTTGAATACTCCTTTCTATTACTTAATTCTTTTTTTTTCTAAGTTATGGGAGTTCCATAAGATATTTCCTTTAAGGATAAACTTGGAGGCTTTTGTTAAGACAAAGATAATTTCCTTAACAAAATGTGAAAAGATAGAACAACTTTGATAAACAAATAATTTAACTGAAACTTAAGAGCGTTCCACGTCTATATAGGCTTTAGGATCCACAACATAGATGGTTTGGATTGATTTTGCCATACTTAAGATTAGGATGAAAAACATTTAAAAAAAAGAAAAGAAAAGAAAAATTAGTCTGTAAATGCTCATTAGCACATGAGGGAAGGGATGCTACAGAGGCACTCGACAATCAATATGATCAATGTCATCCAATTTGCATATATTTGGACTTGGTATCATGGGTAGGGTTTTTCATTCTTCACATTCCACCCAGTGTTCTCCTTTTGTCATTCCTGAGGATTACGAGACAAGTAAAGGCCAAAGTCATTCGTTATTACAAAATTTTGAGCTAAAGAAATGGAGGAAATGAGAATCTAACAAGCTGAGAGAAGTAAGAATGTAGCAATGTGGATGCAAGCTTATTCGCAGCCAGCCAATGCACAAATGGAGGATACTGAAACATCTAACTATGTTGTATTCTTATTTTTAGATTTTAAAATCGATACTTGACATATCCAGCTTCTATATTGTTTAATATTTTGAAGGATGTGTAAGCCAAAAATGAGCTTCACTTTTGGTTTTTTTTTTTTTGAAATAAAAATAGATTGAACTTATAATTCATTAGGTCCTTTTTATGAATGTCAACGATGTATCGCTCCCGGTTGTTCAATTATTTGATAACCAAAGTCATATATATATATATATATATATATATATAAACTCAAATGTGCTACTGTTTTTTTCTGAGAAGTATTCTTGGTTAAAAGAACTCTCTTACACAAGGGAAAGGATAAAGAACTGAGAACAAGTTAAAAAGTAAAATTAAAAAGATTTTTTTTGGTTTGTAGACATTTAAAATTTCGGGTGTATGCACAAGAAATTCTAAAAAACTATAATCTGGAATTTCTTTGTGTTTTATTGTTAAAAACACTTTCAGAGAGGTAAGAATGCACAAAACCAAGAATAACAGTGGAAGAAAACACCAAAAAAAAAAAAGTCACAAATACTCCCAAAAGCCTCATTAAAAACTGTCTCAGACTTCCTGGAAAACTTAATATGCATTTATTTTCAAAAACTTTATTTACTTACTGTGAATAGAACATGTCTAAAGGAAATACTCAAAAAAATTAGGGAGGCCAAGTCCAACTTGCAAAGAAGTCTTACATATCAAATTTTAATTATTAAAAAAAAAATGAACTTACATTAAAAAAATGAATAAGATTTTGAAGGAGGGGACCACCCCACTTGCCTCTTTCTGTTCATGCTTACTTTGAGTAAGCTACTCACACCTTTCATTATTAGATCACGCTTAGTGTCTAACGTAAATTGGGTAAAGTGGATTCAATCCTCTACTATAAGCATATACTGGGCTTAGATTACGTCTCTACATATTTTATATTTAAAAAATCCAAAGTTTAGTTTATTTGATCACACATGTAGTGGAACATTCTAGACAATATTTGACCTAATGAAATATTATGTGCTATAAATAAGATTTTTTGAGATTATCCTCTCCTCATAACACAATAGTCAAGATCAGGAGCATTCTCACAAAAGAAGATGAAGAAGAAGAAAATATGGAAGTACAAAAAGAAGCATATAAGATTTGCGTGGCATGATCAAATTTCTTCTTATAGAAGAAGCTGTACGGTAATTTTTTTTCAAAATTTAATTAACGAACCTCCCTTTTAGAAAATTCATAGGGTTGATTGTTCCAGTGAGAACAAGAAACTGATACAAGATCTTAACGAAGAATGTATAAAAGTGAGTAATTTAGATGCTTTGGGGGAGAATTCCAACTTTACACAAAGGACTCGTTCGTGTTAAATGTAGAATTTAGCTAATTGATTTCATACTCAATATGTTATTTAAATTTTAGGTTATCAAAATCTAATAATCTAAACTGTAAAAGATTCATCTAATGGAATAAAGAAAGCTCTAAATTGGTTGTAGAGGAAGTAAATTGGAGGCCCTGATTGAGGTATTTGTTCTTCTGGTAAGGGAGCTTCTTTAGTTCAAAATTTAGATGATAATCAGCCTTTGAGGACTAACTGTTGAACTTTTTTCTCTGAATAAAGGTTTATCAAAATGAGGTCTTGCTTATAAGTTTGTTTCTTGATTCTTTTTATTTTTATGTTGCTTAATTTTTGAACTAAATCTACATAATTCCATTCTATCATGAAGAATAGAAAAATCAGCAGTTGTTTCTTTTCATTACTTCATTTTTCACCCCAATAATAAAATTAATGTGATTGTCAGCTCAAGCTATTATCTATTGCTTTTCAGGAGAAATTATACGCATCCATCGGTTGCTTCTACAAGTTAACTTGATGATCCAAGTGGCGTTGTAAGATATTTGATTGATTCAACGTAAAACCAATTCCTATATGTTATTTTTTTTTTTCATTTCATTTTACACAATTTCAACATAAAACCAATTTCAAAGTTATAATATAATATAAAGCATATCTTATTTGACAATTGGCATGATCACTCCGGAGGGCGTCCAATCAGAGTCCCTCAAGCACTTTATTTATAAAGGTCTTTGGCTTCTCTATTAGATTAGACTTCTATATCTCAACCATTCATCTATATCTGCTGTCCAGCACATCACCTATCATATATCTCTCAGGTGAATCTAAACTATTTATATATCTGTGGCCCGTTGAACATATAAATTAAATAATTGAGTACCTTACTGCATGTTGTCAGTGGCTATAAGTGCAATAATTTGCAGAAAGAAGTTGTAAAGAACATAATAGATGCATATAAGATTTGGTAGTCAAAGTCAATTACTTGTTGATCAGTGTAATCTGCATACTACTCCCAAACCACCTCCTTCAAATATTTCCCCATATATATTTCTCCATATATAATTGTAGACGAGCATAAAAAGCCCAAAGAAACATACATATTTCTCCATATCATTATGTATAAAATTATAGCAAATCATGATTAATATTTTACTTTTCAAAACAATATATAATTGAGATGCATGACATAAATCGTTATCGTTATATATATTATGAATGTTTGAGTGAGGATAGAGATATTAAATTGTCTGGGATAACGAATGTAAGAGTATGATTATCTTAAAAATAGTAAGTCCATTTTAGTAATTTAATTTTCTAGCAGAAATTTTTAAAAAAAAAAACCAGCTGTGTAGCAATGAAATTTAGGTCATGCATCAATCATATATATATATATATATATATATATATATATGATTGATGCAATAAAAATCATACAATCAATTTCTTAAAATTTCAGCAAAAAAAAGTAGACCAACAATAAGAAAATTGCAAGTTTATCATTCATATATTTCAAGATCAAACTTAACTCCACTCCCTTATATTAAAAAAATAATTTAATTATATTTTTAGTCCTTACAATATTATTCAAAATTTAAAATAGTTTTTATAATTTATAAATATTTTTAAATTAAATTTGATTATCCAACTTTGTCAATTAACTCTATATTATTAGTATTCATAATTTTACACAAAATTCAACATAGTTTCTATAGTTTAAATTTTGTTAAAAATTTGTCTTGAACTATACAAATATTTATAAAATAATTTGTACTAGTAAATAAACATTTATAAACTAAAAGAATTAATTTTCAATATTTTAAATTTTGAAAACTGATTAATTGTAAATATTTATAAATTATAGAGATTAATTTTTAATATTTTAGATTATAATTTTTTTTAAAAAAAATTGTTTAAAATTGTAAAACTAAAAGTATAATTAAGAAAAAAAACAATTTCTACATAAAAATTCTTGAGTAAAATATTGTTTTGATCCGGCACTTTTTTAACTTGACAATAATAGCTAACTCAGTCCGTTTAGTGTTGTTGTGGAGCGTTACATGCCATAGTGAATCACTGAGGATAGGTTTAAAATTTAAAAAAAAAAAAGAAAAAAAGAAAAAGAAAAAGACCTAAACACACCCTCCCCCCCTGTTGTTTCACCCTTTAGGGATTTTTTTTCTTAAAAAAAATCAAAACTCATACCAAATGGTTGTTTTGTGCGCCCTAATTAGGTGAAATGAGGGAAAGTTAACCTAGGGTAAAATCGAAGAGAAATTTCAGAAGTGAAGGTCAGAGTTGTGAGAAGGGATAATCGAATTCTGCTATAAAAGAAGTGGGGAAGGAGACACCATTGCTGTTGTACAATCAGGAAAGGTGGTGATTGTCTTCACACGGGTCTACTATTTGCAAGGTAAGATTCTTTAACCTTCCACCCGCTGCTTTTTGTCAGGAATCTTACTATAATCCCTGGTCCCCAATGTATTTTTGGGGTGTTGTGGTCCATTGCGTTGAGTATGTAGCTTTGTTTTTAGGACAAATTATGTCTGTCTTTAGGACAACTCCGTGCTTATTTATGTTCTTGGGCTGGTATAGTGGGGTCAGGTGTAGTTATTTTAATGTTGTTTAAGTTTATGTGAGACATGCTTTAGTTATTTTAATGTTGTTTTAACAGGGCTATATGAGTTTTCTGCTGCCATACATCATGGTTGTCATTTTGAAGAAGGACCACCAAAGAGATATTTGGGAGGCTGGCTTAATCATTGGGATGGGTGTGACTCTGACAAGTTTGCTTTGCTAGATTTTAAGGATTTTTTGGAAGAATTTGGGTGCATGAGTTATACCATATGTTGTGTTCTATTACCTAACAATAGTATGGATGATGGTCTCGTTGAGTTGGCAAATGATGATCAGCTGAAGCAGGCACTTGAAAAGTATGAAGAGCACCGAGAGATTCATTTTTACTTTGAGCGTCCTCTAGATATTCCTGTGGTATGTGATTTTGTGGATTTAGACTTAGGAGGAGAAGGAAATATGGTTGATGAAGAAGAAAGGGTTGGTGTAAAGGATATGAATGTCACAAATGAAGAGAAATATATTCTTAATCTTTATAAGGAGTTGTACAGTGATGAAGAAGGACAGAGTGAGGGTGAAGAAGAAGTAGTTTGTGAGGTAGAGGATGAGGAAGAAGCAACAGAAGGGGGAGGACGGGGAATGGAGTATTTTATTGACAACACTCTAATTATGATAACTACGATAGCTGCGAGGATGAGGTTTATAAAATGGACTCTAATGAGCTATCGGCAAATGAGGAGGATTTGGATAATGTAGTTAGTCAATTATCTAAAAAAGGTCATGGGAAGATCTCTAGGACGGACAAGGGTAAGGAGAAGATTAGAATGGACAAGGGTAGGGAAAAGGTTTGGCTAGATAAGGGTAAGGAAAAAATTAGGCTAGCCCAACATGAAAAGGAGAAACTTGGGCTAGACAGTGGAAATGAGAAAGTTAGTTTGGGCCGAGTTTGAAAGGATAAGAGTGGGTTGGACAAAGGAAAGGAAAAGGTTGGGCTAGGCAAACACAGGCGTGATAAAGGTGGGCTAAACAAGGTAAAGAAGCTAATGACATGGACAAGGGTGAGGGTGAGGGCCCTTTGCAGCCCAAAAAGAGGAAGACTGCCAGTGAACCAGACATATATGCTAACCTTATGAGAATAAGGATTACATGTCTAAGGAGTTGCATACTCTTGAATAGTCAGAGGATGAAGGGGCTACAAAGAAGGAATGGCCTCAGTGGAATCCAAATGTGGGGTATAGAGCAGTGAGGTTTGAATTAGGCATGGAGTTTGCCAACTTGAAGCAATTTAAGGAGGCAGTTAAGGACTATGGAGTATTTGAAGGGAAAGACTTAATCATTGCAAAAGAAATGAAAGAAAGAGATGGAGGGTTATATGTCAACCACAATGCCCATTCACAATTTAATGCTCTTAGGTAGATGACCTTCAGTCTTATCAAATTAAGACATACAAGCCAACTCACAGTTGTGGACGTGTGCATAAATTGACAATTGCATCTGTTAATTGGCTTGGTGTTAAATTGGTTGAGCACATTAAGACCAATCGTATGTGAAGCGTGAGGATGTTCACAAGCACATAAAGAAGACATTGTGAAGAAAGTTTACAGAGCTTTGGAAATTGCTAGAAATATAGTGGAAGGTAGTGAGAGGGACCAATATGAGCTAATATGGGATTATTGTGAAAATTACTTAGTAAAAACCCAGGGTCCACTATTGTGAGGAGTGTGAATACGCCTGGTCCTGATCTGCAGCCACACTTTAATCGAGTTTATATTTGTTTTTAGGCCTGTAAGAGTGGATGGATTGTGGGTTGTAGGCTTGTCATTGGCCTAGATGATTGTTTCCTCAAAGGATATTATGATGGTTCAGCTCTAGGACAAGATGAAGACCGTGGATTCTATCCTATTGCCATAACTGTAGTTGACAAAGAAACCAGTGACACATTGAGTTGGTTCGTCACTAGGCTGGTTGAAGATCTTGGCTCTGATGTCGTGGAAACGTGGACATTTATCTTGGATCGTCAAAAGGTACTCATTTTGGTTAAGCATATTTTATATAATATGTAAATATTCTTTCAATATTTAGAATAGATATATGGTTGACAATATACTTCATTTTTTTACAAGGTTTGAAATTTGTATTTGAGAGGATGTATCCTATGATGGTTGGTTCTATTGTAGGCACATCTGGGCCAATATGGCCAAGGGTCACAAGGGTAAGGAGTACAGGGAAAGGTTTTGGTCTATAGCTAAGTCTATGATCATGCAAGAGTACAATGACAAAATGGAAGAATTCAGAAAATTTGACAAGGATGCATGGAATTATCTGGCAGATAGACCTCCAAAACTATGGTGTAAGGCAGCCTTTAGAATCTATCCCGAAAACTACAATGTACAAACAACATGTTTGAACAATTTAATGTTGTTTTAGTCCCTTATAGAGGAAAGCTGATTATAACTATGCCTAAAGAAATAAAAGCATACATTACAAAAAAAAAAAAAAAATGGTTGAATCAAGGCAAAGGATGCTGCAATATAGGGGCATATTACACCTAGTGCACAAAATAAAGTTGGAGATGGCAAAGAGAGAATCGAGAAACTGGAGTCCATTGTGGGTTGGGGATGCTAATGAAGCAATTTATGAAGTTGCAAATCCTCCTAGAAAGTAAGTGGTAAACCTTTGGGAATACAAATGTACTTGCCATGAATGGGACCTTCGTGGAATACCATGTGAACATGCAGGGAGTGCCATGGGTTGCAATAGTGTAGTCCCAGAAGAATATGTCTCCCATTATTTCAATCAAGATATGTACTTAGCGGCATATGAACCACATATTCAGCCTATTAGTGGGGAAGATCTCTGGGAGAAATCAGGCAAAGAGGCACCTCTCCCACCAAAACTATCAAGACCAGCTGGCAGACCCAAGGCTAGTCGAACTAAAGAAGCTTAGGAACTCCAAGTTGAAAACACTTATAAGTTGAAGAAGAGGCAATCAACTCAAAAGTGTAGGAAGTGTGGACTTGTGGACATAACAAAAGAAGTTGCAAAGGATCACCTAAGTCCATGGTAATGGATATTTGTACTTACCATTAATTTTTTGTGTTTGTCACCTAGATCCATATTTATTACTAACCAGTTTGCGCCTTTTATTGTAACGTCCCAGGTCTCACCCCGCGGTCTCACCACTCCTTCGTATGTGGTCTCACCCGGCGGTCTCACCTGGCGACATCACTCATAGGACTTCTTGCTTCCCCTTGCAAGTTTTTGCCTTCCGCAGGTCTTGAACCCAGTACCTGGGGGTAAGTACTTAGATTCATAGATACCTGCTACCATTAGACCAATCATACAAAATTGGGACTGACATGAAGGTAAAAGGTGATTTATCGTCTTAAAAGGCAAAGACATCAGTAGCTGCTATTCAGGATTCCACTGTTGACACAGAGCATCAAGCACCCAATATGACTTGTAGGAAAATAGTAAAAAATCCCAGTTCCAGCACCCTTGATAATGTAATATTGTTTTTTTTTATTTTGTAGTCTGAAATCTGTCTTATCAAGCCACAATTTTATTGTTTGCGTGGGTACTTTGCCTTCATTTGTTATACTATTAACTTTCAGGTGACAAAGACAAGAGAAGGTGGAAGGGAGAAACCCAAGGAACAAAAGGGGAAGGGAGAATCTATTACAGCTGAAACAGTCCAAGCTGCCAGTACAAGAACAAGGTTTAGGCTTGCTGATTTAATCAACTCATGTCAGGATTCTGTTTGTTGTATTGTCAATTGACCTGGTGCTTCACATGTGCCAAATGACAAATGAGGCATATGTCAGTTTGGGGTCTTTTTGATGCCATTGGGGGTGGGGTAGTTATGTAATAAGGTCTATGATGTTGTGTGTAATGACTGATACAATTTGGTTGTTTACCACTATGAAATTGTTTTTGTAATTGTAATCCCTCCATACTCTGGTGTGGTATGACATTTTGGACGACCTAATGACAAGTGATTATATATATTAATTTCTAACTCCTTTGTCCATGCTTGCGCATTCTGAATTGTAAATCATTTGTTAATGTTAGTTTTCAATTATGTCATGGTGACTGTTGGGCTATGAAGCTACTATTAGGTATGTGTTTTATTGCAGGGGTGAGTTAGGCAATGTTTCATCAGTCATTACACACAAATATGGCTAATGTTTCTTGAAGATGTATACTTTGTCTTGAGTTAGGCAATAACAGGTCTTTTCTTGAAGATCAATCAGGAGTCTTGTTTTCCAGAGTTTAATATGTGTAATTACATCAATAATATAAATTTATAGATCAATCCAAAAACCCAGAAGTGAATCAGAAATCTTGAAACATTTATCAGACCAAAGTGTTCCATCCAAAAGGTTACATAATACCAGTCCAAACATGAAGAGAGATGTAGATGTATGCATTCTCCAAAATAACCCATTATTCTTCTTACTTACAAACTACAAACACTTCTAAGACTGCAAAACTTATACTACACTTCAGAGCTACACTAAAACAAAGAACCCTGAAAGGGATTTCTGGCATAGCTCCATTGCTCCATTGTGATGAGGTAGTTGCAAAAGGAATTCGATTTAATGTAGTTGGTTATTGAACCTTGATCAATGGGTTATGCAAAACAAGAAACACAAGTACTGCTATTGAATTGCTGCAAAAGATGGAGGGGATTGTAGTTAAACCTAATGTAGTAATTAACAGTAATATCATTGATGGTCTATGCAAAAAAGGACTTGTCGATGAAGCACATGATTTATGTTTTGAAATGATTGCTAAGGGAATTTTGCCTGATGTTGTCACTTATAATTCTCTAATCCATGGCTTTTCTTGTGGTGGTAAGTTGCGAGAAGCCAAAGGATTGCTACATGACATGCTTAAGAAAAATGTTAACCCTAATGTATATACCTTTAATATACTGGTTGATGTGTTTTGTAAAGAGATAAAGGTCAATGAAGGTGAAGACGTATTAGATTTGATGATAAAGAAAGGTTTGGAACCAGATGTTGTAACTTTTAGTGATTTAATGGAAGGGTATTACTTAATCAATAAAATGGATAAGGCAAGAGAAGTATGGGATAGGATGATCGAAAGAGATTTGGCACCTAATGTTATCTCCTGTAATACCATGATTAATGGATACAGTAAGGTTAAAATAGTAGATGAAGCCATGAGTCTCTTCCAAGAAATGTATCATAAGAATTTGGTTTGTAACATTGTGACATATAATACTCTTATTGATGATTTGTGCAAGTATGGGCGAATCTCATATGCTTGAGCTTGTCAATGAGATGCGTGATAGGGGTCAATCCCCCAATATAGTCACTTATAATATCTCGTTGGATGCTCTTTGCAAAAACAATCATGTTGACAGGGCAGTCGCATTATATTAGCAGATTATTCAGCAAGGAATGAAGCCGAATGCTTTTACACACACTATAGTTGTTGATGGTTTGTGCAAAAATGGTAGATTAAAGGATGCGCAAGAGATTTTCCAACATCTTTTAGTTAGAGGCTTTCCTCCTGAGGTCAACACATATGCTGTCATGGTTAATGGGCTTTGTAGAGAGGGCTTGATTGATAAAGCAATGGTTTGCTTTCAAAAATGGAACACAATGGTTGCCTCCCTAATCCCGTAACTTACGAAATAATTATTTGTACTCTTCTAGAGAAAAATGAGAATGATAATGAGAAGAAGCTTGTTCAAGAAATGGTTGCTAGAGGTCTACTAGAGTGATCAAACAAGGTAGATACATTTTTTCCCTTCATAGTTACAATTTTGTTAATGTTGAGCTTAGGTTAATTAATTTGGAAATACTAGTGCCTGCCAAGTCAGGAAACACACACAGCACAATGGTGTCATGATTGTTAATCAAAATGGATGACGATGATGAATCTCAAATTCTATAACTTCTGGAATAATTCTTTTATTCTTTATGCTTTGAATGGATCAAATTCAAATTCTTAATTATATAGTGTATTATATATAGTTATCATCTCCAAATTAAATTGATCAGTTCTCATCTGTTTAACTTGAGGGATAGATTAACTAGACTAAAAACGTACTTGTTATTTTTTATGTTAATTTCTTTTTAACCACCCATGCTTTATATAAATAATACCCTGGATTGCAGCCATTATTTATATTAAGAGTTTACGCTTTTTATATATGATGGATATTGATGATATTCAGTTTAATGACAGATCCTAGTAGCTGTAAAAGGTTTGCAACAAGTCAAATCTAGACTGAGAATTAGGAGGAGTAACATTCTGGAATGGTTGGATGGAAGAAGGATCCTCTCGTCTTAGTTGAGGTGATCATAGAATTGCTTCTGTTTCTGTAGTTGATTATAGAATGGAACCAAAGTTGATAACTGTTTCTTATTTTCTTTTTAATTGAGATTCTACTGGTTAGAGATATTTTTAAAAACTTGGGTATATATAAAACTTAAAACAAGTTAAATTATCACAATTCTTATAGGAATATTGATAACTCTATGAAAATAGAGTTATTTTAGCTTATTTCACTTAGAATTAGTAATCTTCATAGTAATTTCAGACGCAAGTGGACCAACTTCTAATGCCGTTTTAGGCCCTTTAGCTAATATAAAAGGCTGAGAAACCTAAGTTTAGGTATTCTAAATTGCAAGGAAGAAGGGGAAGACGCAAGTGGATTTGGCGAGACTACGTGAAGATCTTGTGAATTATACCACAGAGAAGCTTTACTCTTTCCTTTTCTTGATTCAGAACCCTTGACGGTGTGATTTTTCAGAGAAGAGGACCTCAATGATGTTGTGCCATAGCTCCATTGCATGCGAATTTGAACAAAACCTCCATCCATGGTGATGCTACTACAGAATTTGGCTATGGAGGTTGCAGGTTGTCTCCTCTTCCACAATGCCCCAATTTCAGGTGAGCCATAAGGTTAGGGCTCCAACTTTTTACCCTTTCATTGGGTGTGTGTGTTTAGGTATTTTCTTTTTTTATTTTAAACCCATTACACATCAACAAGTGCCTCAGTGGTCCACCGTGGCATATAATGGTCCACATTAGCACTAAACAGACGACTTAGATACCACCGTCAAGTTTACCTAACAGAGTTAGATCGGGGGGGTTCAATTTTTGTCACTTTAAATAGGGGAGGGTCCTATTTGGTAAAGTAGGAAGGTGAGGGGTATATTTTAAATAAGTTACCAAACATGAGAGACCAAAACAGTATTTTACTCAATATTCTTCAACGGTGATATTGTACATGATATGGTTGGTTATTAGTAATAGCTAGATAAGCTAACTAGAGTTGGAAATGGTCTTAGGGAAGGGTGAACAAATTAATTATAGGATATAATTTATACATAGAGTGTGCTTTATTGACATTTTTTCTACATACTGTTTTGAATGGAAAGAATAGGAAGCATGTATATCAGCAACTAAATTTTTTGGGTCTTGCAAGCAATGTAAAAGATCCTTGTTATAGCTAACTACGTTGATAGGAGGAAGTCCAATATTAGTATTTGTAATATGCATTTCTTTTCAAAAGGTTAATCTAGTTATTGTGAATAGATATCTTAAAATGATAATACATACAAGGTGGGGATGTTAAGCTGATTCTCCCAGTCAGTCATACCCAGTGGTCCTACCCTTTTCAAATTGAAATTCTTGAGTTCCCCTTCTACCAACTAACAAAAAATTAAAATAAAATATCATAGGTTTTGCACAATTTCAGTGTTATTACAATATTCTTGAAACTTTCATCTTGAAATTTTGACCTGAAACTTGTAATATAGAATGGCGGAAGTTGGGAAGGAAAAAAAAAAAGTTGCTTGATCAAATCTATAGCTTCTAAGCTAGCATTTGGAATGATATCAGAAAGCTTCATAGGTGGAACCACTTCATGACCAAAATGATCCAACAAGAAAAAGCATATTGAGTCTGACAACGACCATATGCTCATGGGACAAGGATTTTGTCCAGGTTGACCAGTTCATGAGTTTCAAGCTTCTATAGGTTAGTATTCAGTTTTTTGATATATTCTAAGAATGCCATAATGCTTGTTGATCATTTCAAGATTGATTGAAACTTGAATTTTTTTATTTAAATATCAACTTTGTTGTCTTTAGAAAGATTATTCTGTTTGGATCTGTTTGATCATTGATCATTTGGTTGCACTACTTCATTTAGAACTAATGTTCTTTCGGTAGAAAGTTGTCTAGCCAGAGAAAAGAGTTATAATCTGATGCAATATTATATGTTTTGTTTTGATAAGTTACATGGGCTGAACATCTGGAAGAGGAAGTTGATTTAAAGTGAGAATGACAGAAAATGGAGGTTGATCCAGAAAAGAACTGTCTGGAATCATTGCCTAAATCAAGACCAGTTCATAAGAAAGTTATTGTGAAAATCATGAAGATGCAAAGTGTTCATTCTATCGTAGTGATCTTGTGAGATCACCATGATCAACGAACCTGCTGACCTTTTGTACATCATCCGTTGATCCATTCACTTAGGTAGTGTTTGGTTTGAGGGATTTGGAGGGGAAGCGAGAGATTTTTACCCTTAGTTTTCTCTCCCTTCCCCTCCCTCTCCTCACCCCCAAAATTGGAGAGTTTTGGAGGAAGAGAGAAACATTTGGTGATTTTGGATAAAAATGTCCTTCTATTTTATCTTTTTTTCTTACTTATAATTTTCTCCCCTCCTTTACACTTATAAACCTAACAAGGAGATATTCTTGCCCTCCCCTTTGATGAACCAAACACTCCCTTAAAGGATAATTGTTAATTGAATTGTGAAGGACAACATAATAATTGGCAATGCTAATATTATTTATGACTAGTTCAATTTAAAGTGTACTCATAGCTTGTTGAACATATAAAATAACTGAATGCCTTACTGCTTGTGTGTCTGTGCGCATAATTGAAATAATTTGCAGAAACATGTTTTAAAGAAATTAAGATTGAAAAAAGGAAACACATAAATGCAAATAAGATTACTTGGTGAAAGTCAACTACTTGCCTTTCGGTGTAATCTGCATACTCCCAAACCTCCTCCTTCAAGTATTTCCCCATATATATGTTCCTCCATATCATTACAGTACAAGGCATAGAAAGTGCAGAAGAACACACATATTTCTCCATATTATGTATAAGAAAATAGAAAATCATGATTAATATTTTGCTTTTCAAAACAAAATATATTTGAGAACCATGACTTAAATCACTATTCTTAAAATGCATATTAAAGTGGGAAAAATGAAAAAAATTTCTTAATTTTATTGCCATAGAAAATGAATGTAAGGTATGATTATTCTTAAAAATTATAATTTCATTTTATTATTCTTTTTTTTTTCTAATAATTACCTTCAATGTAACAGAAGTTTTGATAAAAAAAACAAAAGAAGGGGTTAAGAAAATTGTAAGTTTCGCCTTTTTTTCGATACAAGGTACAGTTTTTCATACAATGGTACTTATTAGAAGTTCCACACAAACATTCTTCAATGGTGATATTGTATATGGTATAGTTCCTTATTAGTAAAAGCAAGATAAGCTAACATGCATTGGAAATGGTCTTAGTGAAGGACACAATCTACATAGAAAGTGTACTTTTTTGACATTTTTTCTAGATATTATTTTGGAAGAAAAGAATAGAAAGTATCTACATGCTGATTATTAAGCTGATTAAATCTTTTTGGGTTTTGGAGCTAACAAAAAAAGTTCCTTTTTACAGCTAGCTATGTTGATACTTGATAGGAGAAAGTCCAATATTAGTATTTGTAATATGCATTTCTTTTCAGAAGATTTATGTACTTATTGTTGATAGACCCTGTCTTTGTAAAATTTTGCATAATACTTCACATAGAGTGTCAGAAAATTAAATCAAGTATTGAAGGTGTCCATTTGCAACAAGATAAAAAGTTGTACTGCAACAAAGCTCCAAGCTAAAATCCTCAAACTGCAAACTGCAAGCCTCAAGCTACAACCTGCAACCTTCTAGCTAAAATCTTCCTTTGGAAGAAAACACCCCCAAGTTGTAAAAAAAGCTGAACTTTACTGCATAATCACCCATTAATTTTATATCAATATTATAGCCAATGAAATTAGTTTCTTCATAGCTAAGTTAATAATATTTTTTTGTCTATATATATATATATATATATATATATCAATATAAGCTGAGACGGATTCAAAAATCAACCAAAAGGGGAGCAAAAGGAAATACTAAAAACAATTAGGGTGGCCAAGTCCAACTTTACCACATAATTTTACATATGAAAGTCTAATTTTAAAAAAATAAAATAAAAACACTGCCTACGGATCAAAAGTTAACAAATTTTGAAGAAACGGCCAAGGTCCCTACTTGCCTTCTTCTATTCATCCCTACCTTCTACATGCTACTAATACTCTTTTCTACTGGACAACGCTTGGTGTCATGAAATTTTTATATTATAATTATACAAAAAGGAATTAATTCTCCTATCACAACCTGACCTCACCCCCTTGTCGTGACCCGCACACCAGCTAAGTTACCAATGCCTCCCTTGGGTGGGCAGCCCCACCATAACCACAATTACTCATTTACCACTCTTCCGTTGTGCTAATTTGGTATATTAATAATTCCACAATATCAAATACATGTTATGCTTACATAAATCCATTCCAAAATTCACATTGACCAAAAATATATAATCCAATGTAAGAATTATATCACACATCTCAACCAAATCCAACAATTTTAGGATTGCAGAAGAAGATAATGAAAATTATTGGAGGGAATGGTTCTCTGAAGTATAGAAGAACAAGAGAGAAGAAGAAAAAATGTGCACAATTCTTCAAGGCATGGGCAACAATTTCCTTTAGGCTTGATTCACCCCACCAATAATAACCTTTGGATGCAACTTGTGTTTGATGGTGAATCTCCCTTAGGATACAATAAAGACCCTTGAGTATAATTTACACTCACAAAATTCAAGTTAAAACAACAGTGGATTTTACAAAGTAAAAGTTTGCTATTGTTTTATGTGCACTCAAGATAAACATAAGTCAATCTGTGTACACTTGGAATTCTAGAACGCAGAAGTGTTGGTGGAATTATCTATTTAGAGATATGAAAAGGTGCTTTATAGGTATGTTTTTCATGACTAGACATATTCTTTCAATAGTTTTGTCGAAAAGACAACTCTCTTCACTAAAGAGGTATAATTTTTCAAATAAAATACTTTTATGAATAAACACAACTATTATCAACATTATGTTGTTATGAAAGGTTATAGCCCTTAAATTATGAAAGATTTTCATAAATCAACACAACTTTTCACCATGTCTACAACTGGTGTCTATAACACCTTTTGGTTTAATTTCTAAACTTATTTTGGGTTATGTCATTTATAAAAATATAACTTTCTTTGTGTCGATTCATCAAAGGACAGGACGTTCCAAGAGATATTTCTCTTCATTTTGAAAATTCTCTCACAATCCGCCACCATTTTCAAAATGAACACAAATTCCGATCACTTCAGAAAATCTCATGTTTTCGATAAAAATGGGTTAGCCTTGAATCTTTACTTAGTAAAACATAGTTTCACCCATCCAAAATAATATGATGGACAAGCCTTGAATCAATTATCCCATTTGAACAGGTGTGCATGCCTTACGCATAAGATCTCGGACCATTATGCCATATTTAACTAACACATTTTTTATGGCCTCATGTTTAGCATTATTTTCATGAGAGCTTTAAGCATCCATAGACTCCAAGAGATGGCCTCACCTCACTCTCATATAGGTAGACCTATCAAGAATACCAACATTTTTGCTTATAGGCCTATTAAGAGCTAATGCTTACTCATCCTCCCCCTGTAACCCATGGTAACCCAATTACTCTTCAACCTAAGGATGTACATGTGTATATATATAATGTCGAGTACTTGCAATCATACTAATAGTGTACTTTTGCCATTTAACTCGAGGCTTCATTCTACTCAAGTGTGAGTTAGGTTTCTACCATTGGTGATCATAGTTTTATGGGCTTTCTTCCATTCCCCTTGCAATTACTTTTGTCAAAAGAGCCGCAAAATTAAGTTCAAACCTTGTAAATGGAAAGTACCCCATTCATAATTTAATTCTTTACATACTTATGTCTTATTTTAATATGTCGTGACTTATGATTATATACTTGGCAAGTGTACGCTCACTATCACAATTGATAGCTATTGGCACCATTGGCGTACGCCCCGAGAATTTCAAGTAGTAAGTTTATTAGCCATTCATCTTCCTTACGGCTTGCAACCAATGTTACAAATTCATATACCATAGTAGAATCTACAATGCGTTCCTGTTTCTTTGATCCCTAAGAAACAACAACCCCACCATGAGTGCAGATTCTTCCACTTATAGAGGCATGACCCTCTATCTCACTTACCCAACTAGCATATGCATATCCTTCTAAAATTGAAGGATTACCACTATAGATCAATCTATAGTTCATTGTTCTTGTCAAGTACTTTAGTACTCTATATATAACATGCTAGTGATCTTTTAGTGTTAAGCCAAGAATCATCATATATTTAATTCACCAAAAAATAACATGATTCAATCTATTATGCCATAAAACACAAGACAAATATTATCAACTTCAACAATATTCAACTTAAATATGTTATAAAAAATGACCCTAACCTTCAAACAATCCTCCCTTAGGGAGATTAATATAGTTGTCTCACTCTTTCTTCAAATAGCCAAACTTCCCATAAACTTCTCACAAAATTGGAAACAATTCACTTTCTTTCCTTTGTGGTCATCTTGTGCATGGGATTGCCATTATCCTTCCCTCTTTTCTTAGAGGTCTTTTAGGACCCTCCTTCCTCCATATCATATACCCTCTCATGAGCAATAGTCTCCTTGTCTCATTATTTTGTGCCAGTATTTTTCCTACTCCTCTTTTAATAGAAGATATTTTCCTATTGCTCAAGAGAGATTTATTCCCTTTATATATATAAGATTCTTTTTGAAGCCTTCCACATTGAGGAAATATATCTATGATTGAGGAGACAATAATGGATATTCATCCAAACACATGCCATGTTCTTTGAATTATTCAAAACTTATGCAATTCCATGCAAATATTTTATGATAAATTAACCACCCATAATGTCATAGTTATTAAAATAACTAATAAGAAATGTCTTACCAATTATATAAATATAACAATAAAATTCTTACTTATCATCTTCATGCATGTAACTTGTCTCAATTTTATCCTAAAGTTTCCATCCTTCTTGCATATATTATGGCTTGAGTTTCTCCCAAATTTTCCTTGCATATTCTTGCCTTAATTCTTATTTATTTATTTATTTTGCATCTTGGAAGATCCTCTCCAATTTTACAAACGGAATTGATAATTTTGAGTCTCATCTTTCAAAATGATTTGTTGGATTCATTACTATTTTTGTTTGATTACAGAATTATTTATTCAATTCAATTATAAACGGGTCCCTTTTAATTTTAATAATAATAATAATGTTGTTATTATTATTGTACATTTCAGTTGGAGTTTTTGGTTGAAAATTTTGGCTTTAAGGATTTTAAGAAAATAATATTTGATTAAAAAGAGACTTATTTTGTAAATAGTTTCAAATTAAATTCATTTTAACAAATAATTTTATACTGGAACTTAAAACATTATCCAACAACTTGATTAAGATGAATTTTATGTTTTGATTGGAATCCATTTTAAGCATGGAGGCGACTTTCTAAATTCTTCTATTTATATTTATATAATATAATATGTCATTATCATTTGCCATCTTCGAGGTAATTTCAATAATTTTAGTTTTAATTTTAATTGAAAAGATAACGCACAATTAAACATTGACTTACTATTGATTATTAACTCTTACGCATGGGTGTTTGATTTCTCTATTAGATTGAGTTTTAGTAGACATATTTTAACTTTTTTATTTTTATTTAATATTCAACACACCACTGTATACATATTCCTTGATTGAATCTGAGCCCTTTATTTACTGCTTAATAGAAAGACAGCTTAAGAGAGAATCTAAATCCCACGTCATCAGTGTTTACTACACTCTGCAAGTGTGCGCATCCACCAAAAGGTCTTTGCCGGTCTTCCTTCTAAAATATAACGATCCGAACTATCTGTCACTGTTTCATTCTGATTTTCTTTCTAAGATTTTGACGAGTTGAAGATCATTTTTTCACCTGGTTAAACGTTGAAGCTTAGTTTTGTTTTTTCTGGATCATACTTTCAATACAAATATAGATCTGACTATCTGTAAAGCAATATATATATATATATATATATATATATATATCTGCTTCAATTTCTACTTTATTTAATTTAGAATTTAAATTATCTGCTATGTCTAATGGAACTAAATATATTTTTATGAGATTTTGGGGCATTTTCTCATATAAATAAGTATATGTAGTACCTTTCTATCATATTTTTTTGGCTAAAAATTTGTGATTTGTCTCATATTTTGAGGAATTGCAGCTTTGGGAAGTTTGGGAGTTGAAACATTTCAACTTTAAGGCCTGAAGGAAGAACGTGTCTGAGCTTCCATCGGTTCTCTTTTTGTTGGGTTTCTATTCACTGTGACATTTTGTTGACTGCATCTCAACTGAGTTTGGTGTTTTAAACCACTTCAGGTATAATAAACTTAACTCACAAATTATATGTTTGAGAGTGTAAATTTTATGAAAGAAGAAAAATAAAAGGTTTGGGATATTCACAGACAATTTTATACATATACATGGTATATGGTTTCAAAAATCTTATATATATATATATATATATATATATATATATATATATATATATATATATATATATATATATATGTATATGTATATTTATGTGGTATATGGTATATGTATATATTGTTTGGTTGATGGATTTAGACAATTTTAGAACAGTCTAGTCTTACGTTATGCACGCTTGGTTACTCTTATCATGAAAATGCTCAATCCTAGGAATGGTTTATTTCTCAAATTTGAAGAAAGCATATTGGATTATTCCTCATATAAAAAGTATGACTATTGTCACATTATGTATGATTGGACGGGGTTAGTTTATTAAAAATTATTTTATTCATTTTGTTAAAAATTTCATACTATTATTTGTATATCAAATAATGTATTCATCTATTTTTATTTTTTGTTGTATACTAAATATAGTAATGAAACTTTCTATTCCTTTTTTCATTCTTCTTTTTATTCCTACATTGGACTATTTCATGAATTAAACATGATCTTAGCATGCATTTTGTGTGTGTATATATTTGTACACATGTATATAGTTAATTTTTATTTTTGAAGGGAAATGGAATATATGCAATGATTTCAAGGTACACTCTGAGGGTAATTCGAATATGAGTGAGAAAAGTTTGATTATCCCATTTTTTTTTCTTAAAAATTTGGCAAGATGAAATCGGATGGTAAGGGAAGAATATACAATAAAGAACCTATTAAAACAAAATTCATTTGAATGGTGCCACTTGACTGGGACCTTATAAAAGAAAAATGATAGAATTTGTCATTGTAAACTGTGTCAAGATTTTTTATTGGCCATAAAAATGATAAAAATAGTATATATTTAATATTTACAACAATATTTTTATAAGTTTATAATTAAAATTAAATTTATTGTCATATATAATACTTTATATATTATTATATTACAATAAATTAATCAAAACATATAAAAAAAAATAAAGTTATATAAAAAAGTAAGTAGACAATATTAACTTATTTTTATACCCAATCATAAAAAGTTGAATATGAAATGAGATAAAGAGATGAAATAATAAATTTAATCTTATAGAGAGCCTTGACATAGGGTCTAAAAGAAAAAATCTTGTGAAGAAATTTTTTCCAAGGCACTAATTGAATCTTACCCAAAAATTATTGTATTTGAACAATAGTTTTAGAACAATTATATTTTAGTAAATAGTTTATTACTTTATTATTTTTTTAATTTTACTTGATTTTTTTAACCCCACACCAACTCCTATGAAATTCTTAAAATATCTCTCCCGCTTCAATTTTTCCACTCCAATGCTTGGTCATTGCCTGCGTTTGGAAAAAGAATTACGACTTCATTTTTCATTTCCGCGTCTTTTTTCTTGTTTTGCTGGTTATTCCCTTAAGTTTCTGTCGCAGGTTGTTTCTCTTGAGAGAGCATGGACCATTTCTTGGAGCAAAGAAGAAAGTCGAAGCTGTGAAGGTAGGACTCTTTACCCGTTTTCTTTTCGATTCAAGTACCCTTATCGGAGTGCCCTTAGATTTCAACCATTTCCACTTAAAGTCCCACAACTCATGCTTCTTCTCTCTATCGAAGGAAAAACCAGTGGAATGACTGACTCTTTCTACATAGATCCATAGTTGATGTTCTCTGGAGATATTGGAACAAACGAATAGAATCCAAACTCGGTGCTGCATAAATTAATTGCTGGTATTTATAACAAACAGTAGCTGGTGATTCTTGGGGAAAGAAAGTCAACTCTTCAAACTCTTACTACAATTTCCCAAACATGTCGTACTGACCCAGCTGCTAGTGCTACCTCTGTACTGTCCCATCCCATGTTGCCCTTGTTCATAAACAAGCCCAGTGTTTAAATATAATATAAAACCATTGATGGGTAGCTTTACAGATGAATTGGTTCTTGATATGGTATCAGAACCTCTTGTGCATGGGGGCGTGTTGAAATATGGAGTAATATAAAACTGTTGATGGACTTTCTCCTAATAGCTGCTTTTGGGGTGAATAGGTTCTTCATACCTAGTCAGTTAGATTCTCCTATTTTGATTCTCTTTTTGAATTTGACAAATAATTCATTGTGAAAGAAAAAGTTCTTAGTCCTTGTACATTTTCTTAAACTGTCCCTGGCTTGAGTCTAATGGTTGAATGCATTGGTTTACCTTTATTTTACTTAGATTTGTGGTCTCTTTTGCTACCTTTAAGCAACGTCCTTGTTTCAGATACCAATAAATGTCTGCTTTGGGTTCTTCCTCAAACAGCAATTACTTAATGTTAATAGTTTGAATGAAATAAGGAAGTGTGAAAAAGAAAAAGTTCCCTGTAATTGCAGGCAAGGAAACTCCAGGGCTTTTACTATTTCTTCGGCGGGAGAACAAACTGATTTTACAAGAGGATCTTTAAAAGAAAAGTAAGGGCTCTCCAGTTCCTATATTATCAGTTTGTTTGATATTGCCCTTGCTACCAATTTCCTTTAACACCTCTGTTTGGCTTCCTTTATCTTTGAGTTTGAATTGCTGTTGACATGTGAATTTCAGTTTGGTAATTGTTTGAGACTTTGAGTTGACTAGAGGGAATCCATCATTTGAGTAAACCCTTTATCTTCTGATTAATAGATGAAGAGTTTGAATTTTCTGAGTAAAGAGTGGAATTGGTGAGCAGAAGAAAGCTCTCTTAGGAGCTTAGAATTCATGGCCTTATTTAAGTCATGAGCTTGATACAAAGATTTCGTGGTTTCGTTTAATTTGACTATCTTTATATCTTAGTTTAATTAAAAGTCATTTGTGAGATTCCAATATTCCCTCTTTCTCTGTTCTTCTATTGATTTGACTATCTTTGAAACGTGAGCTATATTAAATACTTAATCCATGCAAAAAAAGCATTCTACAAGATCAGAATCAGTAAGTCATTAAATTTTTTAGAACTCCCTAAATTGATGTATGAAAAAGAATTTCTCATTCACAATATTGTAAACAAGTCAGAGCAGGTGCCATGAGTCCAATTTAGTTAACTTATTTCCCAGATTACGGATTTTTTTCTTCCTCCAACAAACATTTGGTATGTACACACAATATTCATTCTTTTCCCCATTTTTGGATTCTTAAAAAGTGTATATAATATTCTGCTTCTTAGTTCCTTTGGCTATTTCTCATATGTTTAATTTAAGATATATTCACATATTCTATGTTGATCAGTTTTGAAAAATCTGTGTGGTCCATTCTGTTATCAGGTTTTGTTTGATTAAACGGCAGAGGTTGGAATCCCCATTGCCGCAAAGGTCGCTGAGTATTTAGTGCAACCAGTGATACACCATGGGCAATACTTGTTTTGCATCAACAAACTTCTCAAAAATCTTCAGGATAAAATGAAGGAACTCATTCAACACGAGATACGAGTTGAAGAAGCAAAACCAAAAACTCAAAGAATTGAAGATGTTGTCCAGAAGTGGTTGACCGAAGTGCAAAGTCTCCTGGAAGAAGTGGAGAAGCTGGAACAACAAGTACAAGCAAGCAACACCTGTTTTCGAGGAATGTGTCCTACTTGGAAAAGATATCTTCTATGCAAGCAAATGGTGTTGAAGACAAAGGTGATGGCAGAGTTCAACAACAGGAGCAATTTTAAGACATTTGCATGTCTTGCTACACTTCCTGGTATTGAATACTCATCTACTGAGGATTTCACTTTTTTCGAATCTACAAAATTAGCTTATGCTCAGCTCTTGGAAGCACTACAAGATGATGGCATCTATAGGATTGGATTGTATGGAATGGGAGGATCGGGAAAGAGAACACTAGTTACCGAAGTGGGGAAGAAGGCTAAGGAATCAAATTTGTTTGATTGAGTTGTAGCAATCACTGTGTCTCAAACTCCAAACATAAGAAATATTCAAGGCCAAATGGCAGACATGCTAAATATCAAATTAGAGGAAGAAAGTGACGAAGGAAGAGCGCAAGGGTTACACATGAGGCTCAAAGAGGAGAAAAAAATACTCATAATAGTGGATGATGTATGGGGAGAGTTCAATTTGAAGAACATAGGGATTGCTTTTGATATATGTCACAATGGTAGTTGTAAGGTCATTCTAACCACACGTCGTCAGCAAGTATGTACTTTAATGGATTGCCAAAAGAAGATCTTGCTGGACCTTTTGAATGAAGATGAAGCTTGGACTTTACTTCAAAAGCATGCTCAATTAGATGATCAGTCCTCTCTCACCTTATTGAATACTGTGGCTCAGGACATTGCTAGGGAATGCAAAGGACTACCAATAACAATTCAAGCAGTGGGAAATCCTTAAAAGGAATGTCCATCAATGAGTGGAAGGTAGCATGAGAAAATTTGAGGCGTTCCGAGCCAGTTGACATGGAAGATGGCTAGAGAGATGCATTCTGTTGTCTTAAATTAAGCTATGATTATTTGAAAGACGAAATTAAATTGCTCTTCTTGATGTGTTGCATCTTTCAGAAGATCATGAATTCTCTGTTGAGGAATTGATCAGATGTGGAGCTGGGCTTGGAGTGTGCAGAGAATACCAATCATTTGATTTAGCTAGGAATCTAGTGACAATGGGTATAAACAAACTTCTAGATTCTTGTTTGTTGATGCACTCTAAAAATAAAAATCAGTCTGGGAAAGAAGCCTTGAAGATGCATGATATGATTCGTGATTTAGGTTTGTGGATAGCTTCTAAAGAGGGTCGAACCATTATGCTTAATTTGTCTAATGATTTAAATTCATTGATAAGGGATGGAGCCATAAAAAATTACTTTGCCTTATCCTCATGGTATGGACACACTAGTCAAATTTCTAATCAATTAGTTTTCCCAAAACTGAAATCCTATGGATACAGACTCAGTTCTTTGGATATATCTTCCATATCAATTGAAGGTTTGCAAGCGCTCAAGGTTATGGTTCTAATATCTAACAACAGTTATGAGCCCAGCTATCTATGATTCTATCATTGTGACCATTCATTGGGTCCTTGACTAATATTTGAACTTTATGCTTGAGAGGATGGAAATTAGGTGATATCTCTTTTGTAGTTCGACTAATAAGGCTTGAGGTTCTTGAATTGAAATCTTGCCTCTTCAGTGAATTACCTGATGAAATTGGAAATCTGGATAAACTTAAGTTGTTGGATTTGTCAGAATGTGCAATTTTGGAAAATTATGAAGCAACTGGAGAATTGTCACAGATTGAAGAGTTATATGTTACTGGAGCATTCCACGGGGGAAGGTGGATACATCCTAGTCCAAGCTTTGTGGACAATATTGCTGCTACTAATTTGCAGAGATATGCATTAAAATTTGCCGCAGGGCCATTTCTTTATAAAGATGTGTTCCCTGAGGATTTAATTACCAGAGGAATATACTTGAAATTGGTCCGTATCTCCAGCTTTAATGTGTCTCTGAAGAATCTTTTGCAAAGAGCAGAGTATGTTCATTTCAATAACCTTCATGGAGATTGTCAAAATTTCATCCCAACTACGATTGGAGCTGTAGGAGGCATGAACGATTTGGCTGTACTAAGGCTTGGATCTTGTTTAGAGACAAAATATGTCCTAGATAGTTCATCTGGTCAAGTAGTTGTTGAGCTCCCTTCGTTGGTCAAGTTATACTTGGAGGATATGAAAAACTTGAAGGAAGTGTGTTGTGGTCCACCTCCACTTGGCTTTTTTGAGAAATTACAAGAACTCTGTATATGGATATGCCCGCAGTTGCACAGCATATTTTCTAGGGACTGTAAATTAACCAACCTTAAAATCCTTAGAATTGGAAGAGATATTAAGAATTGGTGGAGTACCCATTGCAGAGTAGCTGCACTCTTCTCAGCGGCTGTTGCCCGAAGTCTGGCGCAGCTAGAAATGCTGGGCATAGGATACTGTGAGGAATTGAAGCATATAATAACGCCAGATGAAGATGGAGATGGTGTCAATGCAGGGGAGGAAATAGTTCCAGCATCATACAATTCCCATTTGATATTACCCAATTTGAAGAGAGTATCTGTTTTCAATTGTCACAAGTTAGAATTTATACTCCCAGTCTCTTTCGTTGAAAATGTTGAGCAACTGCAAGAGATAGAAATAGAGAATGCTTCTCAGTTGAAATATGTATTTGGTCAATATGACCAAAATGTTCATTCATCTCATCAGAAGAACATCCAATTTCCTTTTCCAATTTTGAAGGTACTCACCCTCAAGAGACTCGACAATCTCCACAGCATATGCTCAGAAAAGTATAATCCAAGGTGCCCATCGTTGAAGGAACTATATGTGCATGATTGTCCGAAATTGACAACGATGGGTATCGTGATTGGTATGGAAATGGGACAACTGCATCTTTGTAAGGTACATGTTTATCCTTTTTTGTTCTTTCTTTGAGCAATCTTCACCCTAATTTGTTCCCAAAAAAAGGTTAAATTTTCTGTTTACAATTTGATAAGACTTGAAAGTTGTATTATGTAGTTTATCTGATTGAACTTTCACAAAACTTGTTTAACTACTAATTATGCTTAGAGGATAATTCTGTAGGAACTTATTAACTGAGCCATGGCAAGTTATAATGGTTTATGCTATTACATTTCATTTTGCTGGGATTTCACTTGCATTACTTATCTACATTTGTTTGTATATATTACAATGCACTGGGTCCCGTCTTTGAGGGGATCATATTTTTGCATCAATGTTTGAAATTAACATTGTGTATCATAGTTGGTAAGGAAATAGAACAGGTGCATCTAGATGAGGTACGTATCTAGCTTCTTTTGTTTCTTTTTTTGAGTCCCCCCCAAATTTTCTTTGGAAACCAATAAAAATTAACTTAGGCCCTGTTCAGATTAATTGTTAGTTGTAAGTTTTAAATTTTAAATCTAATTAACTATATACTTGGAGAGAAGGGTGATAAGACTTCCTTTCTTTCTAGTAAGATACATCAACCTTTAACTAAGTTTTTGTAACTTGGAAATAGAAACTAAATCAATTTTTTTGGGTTTTAGAAAATAAAGCTAAATGGTGATGAAAATAAGTAAAAAAAATACAAAACAGCTCCATTTTTAGTTTGAAAACGCTCTAATTTAGTTGTATTTAAAAACTAAGAACATAAAACTCAAAACCACCCCCAATGGGGCCTTATTTTATATTTACAATGTCATTTAATGATTTCTTTGGAATGAAATTAGAAAGTTTATGTGCATTTTTTCTAATTAAATTTTTATATAGCTACTCAGCTATTTGAATTAAACTTATGTGGCTAATTCTATTGAAGCTTTTTTAGCTATGGAAATAGAAAATGGTTTATGCTGTTTGATTAGATTATATTGAAATATCAATATTACTTTCTATACTGCTTTATGTATATCACAATGCATTGAGGTGCTTAAATATTTGCATAATGTATTGGTTCCGATTTTTAGGGATTGGCCTCTAAAGAAAGCCAGCAAAAGCAATTGATCTCAAAATTAGAAAGACTATATTTAGAGGATTTGCCTGAATTGATGTCCCTGTGGATTGTTCCTACTCCAAGACAAAGTTTGAGTCTCCATCATCTACAAGAATTAAAGGTGGAAAAATGTCACAAGCTGAAATGTCTCTTCCCCATGGTATTTCATGGAAGCCTACCAGAGTTGACATACCTGACAGTAGATGAATGTGATGAACTGGAAGAAATCATGGAAGAGAATAAAGAACTCAAGAATCCAAACAATCCTCAAGTGTGCTTTCCAAAACTGAAAATGATGAAGATAAATTCATGCAGAAAGTTGAAAAGCCTTTTCCCTGTTTCCTTGGCAAGAATGCTTCCACAACTTTGCACTCTACAAATTTCATATGCTGATCAACTAGAAGAGGTTTTCAGAAAAAGCAGTGAAGAAGGCGCAAAGGAAATTGAGGCTTCAAACTTGAAAGAGTTAAAACTGAAAAAGTTGGCAAGTTTTGTTGGCCTTTGCCCAGGCCTTAAGTTACATGCAGTGAACCTTCTAAAGATGGACATTGATGACTGCCCCAAATTTGATTTAATATTTGAAACAACTCAAGGGATACCACATCACCTTAAAGCAAAGGTAAACCAAAACCTCTCTTGATAACATTATATATATATATATATATATATATATATATATATATATATATATATATATATATATATATATATATATATATATATATTGTGATTCTTATGGTAACGTTGTGAGGGGATAGTTTAGATTGGGTTGATGCAGCTCCTAGTTAAGAGTGATGAAGATCCTGCAAAGAAGATAGCAGAATTGAGAGCTCAAGTTAGTAGCTGTCTGTAGAAGAGTAAAAGAATAGGATAAAAAGTGTGTACTTTGCTCATCAATGGTGGGGGTTATTTATATTAGTAACTAGGATGACATTTTTGTAATTATAAGGCAATGGACTCTTTAATGGGCCTTAACGCAATGGATTGACTTGTTTGATTAATAACATAAGTCCCCAGGTAGTTTGCCTTACCATGTTTATTTATGTATAATTGTTGATGCTGACGTGACATTTTGATTTGATGCATTCGAATGGGTATCGAGCTAACGATCCAATCATAAATTGATATGTATAAGTAGAGCGTGTCCCTGAGCTAGGTTGTCGCTATAGGAGTTTTCACATTGAAGTACTCTTGTATGAGTTTCGAGCTATTGATCTGGTCATAGACCCATAGATATAGATAGAGCATGTCCCCAAGTTGGGGTGTCGCAAGACTTAATAGAGTGTGTCTTCAAGTTGGGGTGTTGCAAAACTTGATAGTGTTGCCAAGTATTCTTTAATGGTAGCTTAGCACTCAAGTCCGAGTAGTATGTTTCTTTGGGCTGCAAAGTAAGTTCTTGGTACAAAAGATAATGTGTAACAAGTAATGAGTTCATATCTGGTGTGTCAACAATAATCTAAGCAAAGATTTTTGTGTTTTTGCCACGGAATAATGCTAAGTTACTTTAGAGATGCGGGTGGATAGGTAGAATTTTGCACTTTTTTGGTCTATAAATGTTCGAGTTGCATAGCTCTGGTCTCAACACCGGGTTTTAGTCATGCTATACTTAGGTTGGTGTGGGAACCTAATTCCTTAATTGAGATTTGGCTATTACCAAATTTTGTTGGTAAAATTATAGGCTGAAGTTAGTTGATCAGTATGAAGACCTAAAAGTCAGAATAAAAGGTTGGAATGGAGACCTACAAGTTGGAATGATAGGTCGGAATGGAGACTTGAAGGTTGAAATGAAGACCTAAAGGTCAGACTGGAGACCTGAAGGTTCAATCTCAAGTGCTGTCAGGGTCGTTTCGAGATCTTGCAAGGTTGAATCTCCATAGGACTGACCCAGTAGGGTTGCTAACTAGTACGAATTAATGGATTCACTTATGTTATGCTGGCTTCTTCCACCGGCGAACTCTGACAACCCTCTGCCCCAAGAATGGAGTTTATAAGCATCCCAACATTTTAATCTGGTATAAAACGGGCCGTCCAAAGTCATGAAATCTCTTAACAGTGCGTAGGCTTGGCGCTTAAAGTTCATTGCCTAATCTTTGTTGAGGTATGCGAGTACCGCAATTGCATAGATAAAATAACCTAGATGATAATGGTGATGGTTGTATATGCTGAAACCAAAGTCAACGGCAGAATTATAGCAACCTTCCTTTGTCACCAACCCTCCCCATTTCTCATCGTAATAGAAAGAATTTTTTTAAAAAGTTTCATCCAACTAGGGCCGAATGGTTTCCATAAAAAACTTAAGTATTTCCGGGACCAAAGTCCTAAAGTTGACTTCTTTGGCTATCAGAGCTAGCCTTGCAATTCGTGAAATCAACTTTCCATAAAAGTATGTTGATGTCGTTATTATCTCAGAGGAATTCAGAGCCTGTAAATCTCTGGCAAGAGCTAAAACAATTTCAGGACGCCATTCTCGTTCGATTCCTCTCTTCGAATACCATAGTATGGGGACAGGATATGCTATCAAAGTCCAAGCATCTCCAACTACACCAATGAGATCACCATCTATGCTTTGGTACTTGAGATCTTTTAAAATAGTGACATGAGAATCCGTACGAGGCAGCAAATTGACATAGAGTAGATGAGCAAGAATTACCAAATCTTGACACCTTGTCTAACACCCTGTCTTGTGCCATTTGTACTCTAAGGTGTGGTCAGGGAATAATATTGCATCCTTAGAAACTGGGTTTGAGGAAGATAAGTTGTCTATGGTAGTCCCAAGAACTCGGTTTATTGTTTGGCAATACGACAACACGAATCGTGTTAGAAAAGGCATCAGATACAATCTGAGAATTCACGAGAGTAAACTTGACTATCGGACAAGTATATAAGAGCCAAGTCTGTCCATTGTTAAGGCTAAGAGTGTACTTGTCGAGGCTTTCCCTCGGAACAAATGAAATAATGCCATGTGTGGTCGTGATGCATAATGGGACAATCTCTTCTACAACAACAGTCACATAAGGGCTCCCTTAATAAGGGGGAATCATAGAGTTGAATCAATCAAAAGAGTAACACTCAAGTCAGTAGCTGTTTGTAGAAGAGTAAAAGAATAGGATAAAAAGTGCGTACCTTGCTCATCAATGGTGGGGATTATTTATATTACTAACTAGAATGACATTTTTGTAATTATAAGGCAATAGACCCTTTAATGGGCCTTAACTCAATGGATTGACTTATTTGGTTAATAACATAAGCCCCCAGGTAGTTTGCCTTACCACCTGAATGGGTTTATTCATGTGTAATTGTTGATGGTGGCGTGACATTTTGATTTGATGCATTTGAATGGGTATTGAGCTAATAATTCAATCATAAACCAATAGGTATAAGTAGAGTGTGTCCTTGAGCTAGGGTGTTGCTATAGGAGTTTGCATGTTAAAGTGCTCTCGTATGAGTTTCGAGCTATCGATCTGGTTATAGACCCATAGGTATAAATAGAGCGTGTCCCCAAGTTAGGGTGTCACAAGACTTGATAGTGTTGCCAAGTATTCTTCTTTGACAGTAGCTTAGCTCTCAAGTCCGAGTAGTATGTTTCTTTGGGTGGCAAAGTAAGTTCTTGGTATAAAAGATAATGTGTGACAAGTAATATTTGGTGTGTCAACAATAATCTAAGCAAAGATTTTTGTGTTTTTGCTACAGAATAATGCTAAGTTACTTTAGAGATGCAGGTGGATAGGTAGAAATCTGCACTTTTTTGGTCTATAAATGTCCAAGTTGCATAGCTTTGGTCTCAACACTGGGTTTTAGTCATGCTATACTTAGGCCGATGTGGGCGCCTAATTCCTTAATTGAGATTTGGTTGTTACCAAATTCTGTTGGTAAAATTATAGGCTGAGGTTAGTTGATTAGTATGAAGACTTGAAGGTCAGAATAAAAGGTTAAAATGAAGACCTACAAGTTGGAATGAAGACTTGTTAGGTCGGAATGGAAACCTACGTGCAAACTCCTATAGCGACACCCTAGCTCAAGAACACACTACTTATACTTATCGAGCTAACGATTTACATTCGAATGCATCAAATCAAAATGTCATGTCACCATCAACAATTATGCCTAGAAAAACATGGTATGATAAACTACTTGGGGGCTTATGTTATTAACCAAACAATGACATCCATTGGGTTAAGGCCCATTAAAGGGTCCATTGCCTTATAATTACAAAAATGTCATCTTAGTTACTAATATAAATAACCCCCACCATTGATGAGCAAGGTATGCACTTTTTATCCTATTCTTTTACTCTTCTACAAACAACTATTGACTTGAGTGTTACTCTTCTGGTTGATTCAACTCTGCGATTCCCCTTGGTTAGGGGAGCCCTTATGTGACTGTTGTTGTAGAAGAGATTGTCCCATTATGCATCACGACCACACATGGCATTATTTCATTTGCACCGAGGAAAAGCCTCAACGAGTACACTCTGAGGCTTAACAATGGACAGACTTGGCTCTTGTATACTTCTCCGGTAGTCAAGTTTACTATCGTGAATTCTTAGATTGTATCTGATGTTTTTTCTAGCACGATTCGTGTTGTAATACTGCCAGACAACAAATCGAGTTCTCGGACCACCTCAGACAACTTCTCTTTCTCATACCCAATTTCTGAGGATGCAATACCACACCCTAGAGTACAAATGGCACAAGACAGGGTGTTAAGATTTGGTAATTCTTGCTCATCCACTCCACATCAATTTGCTATCTCGTGTGGATTCTTATGTCATTGTTTTGAAATATCTCAAGTATCGAAGCATAGATGGTGATCTCGTCGGTGTAGTTGGAGATGCTTGGACTTTGAAAGTAGATCCTGTCCCCATATTATGGTATTCGAAAAGAGGAATCAAATGAGAATGGCATCCTGAAATTGTTTCAGCTCTTGCCAGAGATTTACAGGCTCTAAATTCTTCTGAGATAACAACGACATCAACATACTTCTATGGAAAGCTGATTTCACGAGCTGCAAAGCTAGCTCTGATAGCCAAAGAAGTCGACTTTCGGGCTTTGGTGCTGGAAATACTTAAGTTTTTGATGGAAACTATTCGGGCCTTGGTTGGATGGAAATTTTAAAAAAATATTCTTTCTGTTACGATGAGAAATGGGGAGGGCTGGTGACAAAGGAAGGTTGCTCTGATTCTGTTGTCGACTTTGGTTTCAGCATATATAACTATCACCATTATCATCTGGGTTATTTTTTCTATGCAATTGTGGTACTTGCATACCTTGACGAAGACTGGGCAATGAACTTTAAGCTCCAAGCCTACACACTGTTTGGAGATTTCATGACTTTGGATTGCCTGTTTTATACCAAATTAAGACGTTGAGATGCTTATAAACTCCATTCTTGGGCCAGAGGGTGGACTCTGGTTAAGAAGAAGTCAGCAGAGCATAAGCAAATCCATTAATTTGTACTATTTAGCAGCTTTACTGGGTCAGTCCTATGGAGATTCAGCCTAGCAGGATCTCAGATTGACCTTGATAGCACTTGAGATTCATGCCGCCAAGACTTGGTGGCAGGCTAAATCTAGGAGTATGACATATGGCGAAGAATTTTCAAAGAGGAATGCCACAGTAGGAGTTATATGGTGCAACAGAAGGGACGCAGGATTATGTAGACTTGGAATTCAGGTCATGCCATTACTCCTAATCATTGAATCTCTGTTTTCAGATGCGGACTACGTAAAAGAGTTGGTCAATTGGGCAAAGCCCGGTTTACACACGGATGGCTGGAAGGCTTTCGCATATGTGCTAGAAGCCATATATGACAAAGAAACAGCACTAAGGAAGACAAAACGGCTGAAAGCTTCTGATAGTGGAAACTCTAGCGTGGATTCACAGCAAAGGAATTAGCAGGTCAGAGAAATAGTATAGGGCTAGGGGTGTTTGTTTCTGTTCTTCATGTTTGGTGTTTGCTTGTATGATTTGCCAAATTTGGCTTCAAGGGTATGGAAGTTCTAATTCAAAGCAGTATTCTCTCAATTTGAATATTTTAATTCCCCCAGGCCCCCGCGAATCTCCAAACTTAATTTTTTTTTTTCCAACTTCCATGCATACACGTCTGATAATATTACCATCAACACATCTACGGAGTCGAAAAAGAAAGTGGAGGCTCTACGTGCATAATATAAATAGAACCACAAACTAAAACGGTAAAGTTGAACTCACATGGGGACTCAAGATTATGTACGAGCACTCAGTACTACTCTTTTTAAGAATCAATGGAAAAATTAAAAATAAGATCAGAATCTAAGTAAGGCAGAAAAGATTGAACAGGCAGAATGAATTTCCAAATTCATCCTTGACGGGGTACCAGAGCAGAAACATTGAGTGAGTGCAGAACAATCCAACATTCATTCTCAATCAAACATTAGACGGGATCTGAAGACAATATAACATTAAAAGACGGCAGTAAACGAACCACAATATCAGAATCAATCCACATAGAACAAGTAGAACAAGGAAGAGAAGCATCTTGGAAACTTAAGTCATTCCCACAGGACAGATTGAGAAGAAATAAATTTCAATACATGGAAAAGAAAATTTGAAACACACTTGCGGCTTTAATACATTGAAAATAGAACATACAAGAAATGAACTGATGAAAATCACAATCGACCGGTTCAGCGATGACAAATAATAGCTACCCAGAGAAAAAGTTTGGGAAAATAATTCTTAATACAAAAATAAATTCTAAATTACAATTATTTGTTGAATTGCCGCAGCCTATAGCAGAGTTGAATTACGGTATCCCCCTCTCTCTAGGCTAACTTCACTCCCTTTCTCGAGGGAGAAAAGAAAGATATGACTGACAGCGAAAGCGTAATGCTTCTTTCATACTGGGATTTTTCCTGCGAATGTGGCTCTGACTTAGGTTCATTAGCAGGACGTAAAGCTGCTTCAGGAAGATCCATTTGAAAACATGACATTGCAAACGGGTACCGGGATTGAGTCATTTGTTTTCCTTCAACAAATAAAGAAAGAAACAACAATAATAAAGGTGGTATAATGAGAACCACTGCAATGACATGACAACATACAAAGGAAAAAAGATATTGTGAGGGGATAGTTTAGATTAGGTTGATGCAGCTCCTAGTTAAGAGTAATGAAGAGGTAACATTCAATTATTAGAGACAGAAGTATATGGATTGTAAAGTTCTTATAAACTGATTATCCTGTCCGGGTACAACAAATAGGAATTGGTTTATTTTAGGACCGTTCGTGAAACCATCATCAAAGTATATTCTTAAGGTGTGTTTGGTATGGAGAGTTAGGAGGTTAGTTATATGGTGGTAAATTTTTGTACATGTTAAAAAAAAGTTATTTGACATAAAAAAATAAGTTTTTTTTTTTTTTTTATTAAAAAAAAAACTCTAGGGTAAACTTGAGGTGCCTTTTGACTTTGTAATGTTCTTCTAAGTTGATCCTAAAGATATATCAATTTCAAGTCAAATGACTATTTCTTTATACATACAAAAATTTATCCTGTATAATTTATCCCTATACCAAAGCACCTTTAATAGTACTGTTCAAAATTTATGATCAGTAAATTTATGATCTACTGATCATATACTAGTTTTACGTATGCAGCCATCTCAATAAGTTATACATTTTAGGTTAGTTTTTATATATAGACATTTTCTCAAATTCTTAGCTTGGAAAATCTAGCTTTATTTATAATTATTAAAAATAAAGATATTCCCCATAGCCAACAGGGTTGGATAAGCTGATAAGGATCAAAGCATATTACTTGGTGCAAGTAATGTCACCTTATTAAACTGAAAAGTCATTTTAAGCGCTTTATTATTATTATTATTATTTTGTTTACATTTATCATCTCTATTTATCATTGGCCCCTTCGATTGAGTTGTTGACAAATTCAATCTGAACTTTATGCATTAGGGGATGAAGATTAAGTGACATCCCTTTTGTAGTTAGACTGGTGAGGCTTGAGGTTCTTGAATTGAAAAATTGCATCATCGAGGAATTGTCACATGAAATTTGAAATCTAATATTTAAACTCAAGCAACCGGATTTGTCAAACTTGGTAATTTCACAATGCATTGAAATACTCAAATATATGTGCTTTGTTGTGAGAGTCAACTATAGGCTTCTTTGTGAGGCTCTGGTGGGGACTCACGAGAGCTTACAATGGGGTCTGTGGAAAGGCGACTAGGTGGTGGCCGAAGGTCAGTGTTTTTATCTTTTGGTTTTTCTTGAATCTTTAGGGTTTCTAAGGAGTTTTTTTATACCGGTATTGGATATGGGACTAGGCTTTCTTTCAGGCCTATTCCCATGGCCCAAATAGCTTGGGGAAGGGTCCACATCATGCTTAATTGGATTAATTTGTTCCCATTTTCAGGGAGTGGCCGATACAGAAAGGGAGCAAAAGCACTTGATCCCAAAATTAGAAAATTTGAATTTAGAGAAGTTTCCTGAATTGAATTCCATATGGAGAGTTCCTACTCTTCGACAAATTTTGAGTCTCCAACATCTTCAAGAGTTACATGTACGAAAATGTGACAGAATAAAATGTCTCTTTTGCAAGGTAGTCTCTAGAAACCTACCGAAGTTGACATCCTTGATAGTAGATAAATGTGAGGAATTGGAAGAAATCATGGAAGAGAATGAAGAACTTGAGAATCTATCCAATGCTCAAGTGTGCTTTCCAAAACTAAAAATGTTCAGATAAGTTTCTGCAGAAAGTTGAAAAACCTTTTCCCCGTTGCTTCGGCTAGAATGCTTCCACAACTAAGCACTTTGCATATATCATGTGCTGATCAACTTAAGGTAATTTTCAGAAAAAGCAGTGAAGAAGGAACAAGCAATGGGCACGAAATTGTGGTTCTAAACTTGGAAGAGTTAAAACTCACCAAGTTGCCTAGTTTTGTTAGCATCTGCCCAGGGCTTAAGTTACATGCAGTAAAGATGGTCATAGATGAATGTCCCAAATTTGCTCCAGTTACAGTGGCAGCTCAAGCATTTCCTTGTCACTGCATAACAGAGGTAATTGAAAATTCTCTCTAATTTATTTTTTAGTGTTATTTTTCTGATATAATAAAATTTAATTATTATTAGATATAGCAGTCTACCAACAAGGCTCTTGAGCATACTGATAAGGGTTTGATTTTTGGCAATGTGTATGGATAAGACTTTGTTAGGAGAGGTTACACTCACTTCAGTGATTTCTCCCTTTCGAAGGAATTAGTCTTTAGTTGCCAGCTAGAGAATACCCAAACCAAAAAAGATATAACAGTCTGTGCATTGTAAAGTTCTTCTAACTGTCTAGCCAATTTGAATCCTTCCTAGTGGTATGTTGGAATTCGTTTATTTGTGGATTATTAATAGAATTATTATCAAAGCATTCTTTCAGGGTGCTCCTACTTTTTACTGGGTTATAAGGGGTTTAATTAGATCAAAGTATACCAAATGCACATTAGTTGAGATAAAAATAAATTATGCTTCACATCCTAAATATGTACATTTATATGGTCAATATGAGCATCAAAGATATAATTCAAGTTCTAATAGAAAGACATACAAAATTTCAAATTGTTTTGAAGCATATATGAAGGTACATTGGTAATATCTAATTTGAATAGATAAATATATGGAGTTAAATATCAATTTGGTCCCTCATAGTTAAAAATCTTTATCAAATTGATCCAAACCTGAAGAGACTGATACTCAGGGAATTACCTAGCCTAACTCACATTTTCGGAGGCTCTGATCAGTTGCAGTTGCCGTAATGTCGACATTATATAGTGATAGATTGTCCGAAATTTTCCATATCCGCATATGCTGCTAGAAGGAGCATTTTGCATCCATTCGAATATAACAACATGCAAGTTACACATCATACTTTCTCTCGTATACTCTCTCGGTTTAAAATTATAAGTCACTATTACTTATTTTATACTCCTAAGGATATACTCTTTGCATTTGAAATTATAAAATCATATTACTTACTTTACACTCTTAAAGAATATAGTTAGGTGACTAAAAAAGAATGCATTTTACTCTCAAAATATGTATTATAAGTAGAATTAGTGGGAGTATAATTTATATTATTATTGATTGACACAATTTAAGCACTTATTGATGATTGATTGGTACAATAACAGGTAACTAAATCAATGCTTGAAATCTAAGTTATCTTGCTGTCTCTTTTGAGATTCTAAAAAAGTACTCCAGTCTATTAATAAAACACTTTTAATTGAATTGCACTTATAAAACAAAATTAATTAAAAATAGTTAATAGTCTCAATGTTTTCTATTTTTCTGAAACTTTTCAAAATTACTCTTCATTAATGTCATTTAGAGAAGAAAGAGTAAGAGTAATTGCATAGCATTCCAATGGTTGAAGAGGGAAGGAAGAGTATATTTGAAAACCAATTATAAATGTTTTATATTTTCAAGAATCTATTTTATAGTTAATAGTATTTTTTTCAAAAAATATTTTTATTTAAAGTTTTATTTTGATGATTTTTTCATGTATTTGTCTTAAATAGGAACATTATAGGAAAAATGATTTTTTTTAATCACTTAATTATATTCTTTGAAGAGTATAAAATAAGTAATATTACTATATAATTTTGAAAGAAAATAATATATGGAATCACAAAAAGTATTTAGAATGTGTGCTATAAGCTTTTTGTGGTCTATAACACACATTTTGGGAGTACAAAGTATTTATAACTTATTTCCAAATATATCGTTCTCTCTCCTTTCAACATTCTTAAGAGTATGTAATGATTCAATCTTACTCTTTTCTCTTTTTAATGACTTTAATTAAGGGTTATTTTAAAATGTTTGATAATTTTTTAAAAAATCACAATTAATTAATTTTAACTAATTTTCTTATTTTGTATAATTTGGTTAAAAAATGTCTTACATAAAACTGGAGAGTAGTAATATATTTGAAGTTCAACCAATTACAAGGACTAAACTAATTGCATATGTTATTTTAAAAATTGACAAATCTTTCATTAAAAAATTAACATAATTTTATTTCCTATGTAGCAAATTTTATCAGTGAATAAATTTGAAATTATAATTTCCTCCACAGATTTAGTAGACTTCGAGATCTTAAACGAAGACTATCACTATTACGATGGATTTCACACGTACGACAGATATGCTGCCCCAGAGACCTTTCAACTTTCACTCCAAGGCTACAGCCCAGGAGGTACATTTAATAATTTTATTGAACCATTTTATTTTTAACAAATTACCTTTAAATTGTAGTACAATAAAATAGAATTTCTATTGTCAACACAAGTCTAGTTTACAAAAGTTTGAATTTC
This sequence comes from Bauhinia variegata, assembly GCA_022379115.2. Classification (NCBI taxonomy): domain Eukaryota; kingdom Viridiplantae; phylum Streptophyta; class Magnoliopsida; order Fabales; family Fabaceae; genus Bauhinia; species Bauhinia variegata. The sequence goes on from CM039432.1 coordinate 5,928,878, forward strand.
GCTATTGATGAGTGATTTATAAAAACCTACGTAAGAGGTTTTTCAGCCTTGAGTCATGCCTTGACAAGTCCCCGAAATCCAATTCTTTTAAAACTTTGTCCTACCAAAAAAAAACTCTCTAAGGCTTGCCTTAAAAGAAGACTCTAACAGTTAATATATATTAAACAATTTAATTAAGCACTTATAACATAACAATTTATGATATAAGTCTTGAAAAGCTCTTAATAATTTTATTTGGTTTGGATGCACATTTTAAAAGGACTTATATGATATTATATGGTGTTTGGATGCATTATTATACAAACACTTATAATAACTAAAATTACTAAAAATGACTTAAATAAGTACTTATGGCTTGTTAAAATCTAGGGTTTAACATTTAAGATTCAAAGGTTTTAGGGTTTACGATTAAGATTATAAGATTTAGAGTTTTAGGATTTGATAATAGGGTTTGTTATATTAGTATTTTTATCATAAGATTATAAAGTTTGATTTTAGAGTTTACTATAAGGGTATTTTTGTCATAAGATTATAAGGATTTAATCTTATGATTTATTATAAGGATATTTTTGTTATAAGATTATAAGAGTTTGATTTTAGAGTTTATTTTAATGATATTTTTGTCATAAGAAAAATTAATCACAAATTCTGCATAAGCTCATTTTCATAAGCTCCCGTAAGCTTTTTCAAGAAGCTTATGAAATAAGTTCAAATGGGCTTATGGGAGGGTCATAAGCTGTATTCATAAGTTTTCCCAAACACTTACCATTTTTAGCTAAAATGCTTATACGATAAGATAAGCCCAAATAAGCTCTTTCAAATGCTCTCATGTTACTCTTGCTTATATTTAAGATAACTAAAAGAAGAGATAGGTATGATTTAATGATAAAAGAGTTTATTTAAGTAGTTTTCAAGCGATAAGAGTGTCAAAATTCTTTCTTGTTATCATATAAGTCAATATAAAAATAATCTTTTAAAACTACTAAGTGCCTAGTTAAGTTGGTAGGATACTATTCTAGCTTAATCAAGTAGTCTTATGGCTAGAATACAAATTAATTTATGCTTAATATGGTGCATGATATTAGATAGTTTCTAAAAATATGAGCTATATTTATACCATAATTAAAAAAAGAAAAAGAAATAACTTATAATATTCTACGTCCTTTGTCCCCATCTAAATTATTTCAAAATATCTAAAAATTGAAAATTTCATTTCCTTTTTCCTTAATTTTTCCTCTTTGCCTCCCATAAAAGTGTAAGTTTGAACAAAGGTCATTTTTTTGTCTCTGAATTATAGGTTCATTATCATTTTAGCATGTGATACATGTCTATGATTCTTACACAGTGAATTCAAGGTCTATGTGACCATCAATATAAATTAAGAATGGAAATAATAGTACATGTACAATTTAGGAACCAAAAGTACCTTTTACACAAGAACTCTTAGAGGCATTCTTGTTAGGATAAAATTATAAATTATATTACACCAACAAAATGATAAATTATAATTAAGGATTCAAAATTAGATCATGTTTCCTTGCCAAATTTTAACCATCAATATCGTTGCACCATTTTTATCAATCACTTGGTCTCAAATTTGGAGTTGAGATTGGTAAAAAACGATGTTTCAAAGCTCCTTAAAAATTATGCATGTTATTGTCATTGTTGCTAGTCTTTCGTCATGTTTCTTCTTGACAACTATCCTCAGCCGGAAAAAAATTTGAGGATAACAATAACAATGTCATTATGGTCAAAATCTAATTCTACTTCCCTCTTTAGCAGATTTTTGAGGAAAATGCTTTTTTCCTCGTAATATTATTAATTTAAAAAAATCATAATATTTTAAACTAAATAATATAAATTCTCATATTTCAAATAAAGAATAATAGTGAATCTTATTGAAATATTTTTTTTTGTCTGTAAAAAATATTTACTTTTATTTTAAGCTTAAAATGTAAAAATTTATTTTATTTAATTTAAAAATGATAGCGTGAAGGGACAAAAAAAATTTTTTTTCCAAAATTTAATAATGACTAAGTTTAAAATTATAATTTCCTTATCAGGTTTAGAATCCAAGATACAAGAACTTAATGCAGTGGGTGAATTTCTTCGGCCAAATTATGACTCTGAAAATGAGGAAAGACGTGGAAAGAATAAAAGAAGTGTAGGTAAATATAGATTTTCCACAAAATCACAGGAAGAACTTGAGGCTGTGGATTATACCATTTGTCCTTATGGATGGTTTAGAGCATACTTTGATGTAGCCAGGACTGAAGAAAAGAGTTGGGCATCTGCTTTATTGGTCAACCATGAAGGAAAGCTAATAGGAGCTAGAACCAGAAAACTTAGCACTAAGTTCCATCTTGAGCAACAAGCACTTGCGTTAGAACTTGCTATTGAGCTTGCTCGTGATGTGTTGCCAAAATCTAATATTTGTCTCGAGGGAGATTGCCAAAGGTTTATCTCTATACTACATGATTACTTGAATGATAAAATGGATTCTAAAGTTTGGTACCTTGTGCCAATCTTGATGGATGTTCGTGAAAAACTTGGTAGCATGGGCGATTGGGAGGGTAAGAGTATCCGCCGAAACTTGTACTGGGTTGCTTATAATGCTGCCAATTGGGCTGCCTTTTGTGATAGCTAAGGAGATGTTTTGAATTCTATTCCAGCTATAGAGGTTTTGTCCAAGGAAGACTTCTTATCCTCTTTCTTCACTAAAGAAGAGGACGACCATAACCATGACACGGAGTAGCATTATTTGCCTAGCTGCAGTAATTTCTGCCAGACTGGTACTGAAAAATTTCAACCCTCGTTGTAAAGCTTCTGCTGCAGAGGTATATTTTCTTGGCCACCATAGCACCATGATATTGATGTTTCAAGGAGTCCTTTGATGTTATATTGTTATTAATTTATTATTATTAGAAAAGGGATTGAATGAGCACACAAACGGATAGAGAACAGTCTCTCAAGTTATTAATTTTATCTTAGTATTATATAATTATTATATATTAAAATTTTAAAATTTATATAAAATTTATATTTGGTTACTTTAAATCTTAAATTTTAAAATTTGAGCTCCCTCTTATGTAAATTCTTACTCTATCCCTAATCCCTAAATGAGCAAACAAGTCTTAACAGAGCTGCTGTACAATTCTGCTAAAGGTGGACTCTGCAAAAGATATCTTCAAAGCAAAAGAATGACTTTGATATAATTTTTATAATATAAGAGTTCAATTTAATATGTTTTATAATGTAAGGATTTAATATAAGAAGTTTGAAATGTGAGTATTTTTTTTTTTTTCACAATTAACTATATATAAATATACTTTCAAAAAAAATGACAAATTGGCCCAATGCACATGAAAAAAAAGAGGTTGTTAGAGCAAAATCTTTTTCTACTCATTTACACAATAGCTAACTTTAAATAAAACCTTTATATTTTAAATTTGATAAATTAAATTTTTGTATTATAAAAATTATATCAAATTTAACTTTTTACGATAAGTTAATTTTAATATAGTTTTTATAATATGAGAATTTAATTTGATAAATTTAAAATGTTATAATCTTCCAACCAACCAAAGAGTCACCTAAGTAGACACAATAGCCGGTAATGCTTTTGTGTGTCTCTGAACATGTTGCCCAGCCAAAGTTAGAGAAACATTTTAGTTGAACACAAGAGGTAGATGAAAAGAACACTCCTTTTCGTGAGCTACCTTTCAAGTAACATAGCACCTGTGAGCATGCCTAAGATGTTGATCAGTAAGTTTGTTTACAAACTGAGTGAGTTGTTGAATAGCAAAGGCTAGATCAAGTCTTGTGTTTGTAAGATAAAGGAGTCTCCCCACTAGTTTCTTGTACATCGCTATATCAGACAATAGTTGCCCATCTTTAGCTGTCATCACAGTACCTGCTACTAAAGGAGTTTTTGCCGGTTTATTAGCAAGAAATCCAAAATCTGCCAACAATTCAAGGGCATATTTTCTTTGACTTAAAATAATTCCATTTGGAGTTTGATGAACCTCCAAGCCAAGGAAAAATTTTAGTTTTCCTAAGTCTTTGATGCGAACTCATCCCGTGAATATCCTATTATAATAACATCATCCACATATATAAGAAGAGCAATCAGTTTTCTTTACAAAGAGAGAATGGTCAAAAGTTGCAGGTATGAAATTTTTGAAAATCAAAGCACTATATAGCTTGTGATGCTATTGCTTGCTAGCCTGTTTTAGCCCATAGAGAGATTTTTGAAGTTTGCACATTAGAGAAGCGTCTTCACATTGCATTCCAGGAGGTATGGACATGTAAACTTCTTTATACAAGTCATCATGTAAAAAAACATTATTCACATCTGCAATTTTGAGAAATTAGAAGAGCTTGAATTAGGGCTCGCGTTGCTCCCAAATTGAATATTGTTGTGGTTCTGATATGCTTTTGGCATTGTTGCGAGTTGCAGAGATCATCAACAAATGGTGAAAATGGCGGAAAGTGGCAAACAGAAGCACTGGTGATGAACCAGTCTCTGATACCATAACAAGAAATGGACTGATAATTTTTGGTGTTATTGAAAAAAATGTATCAAAGAATTATAGAGAGCATGCCTTATATACATCAAGTCCTCTATCAGGAGATTAACTACACCAAGAATAAACCAACTTGGTCAACTAACTATAGTCTAGTAAGAAAGTAACTGAACCCTCAGTAAACTAACAAAAGCAACTGAACACTCTATTAACTAATACAAGTTAACTGTTAACAGTATGAGCTAAGGCTGTGCATGCTAGCAGTGATGGGGGAATAGAAGATTCGAGAACCCAAGTGGACATGGATGGCCTTTCTGGTTTGACTAAAGACCAATGGAAAACGCTGGTGGAATTGCTCAACTAACACAAGACGAATTCGGCTGACCATATGACACGGGTAACAATTGTTCAAATAGTTGGATTCTAGAAACTGGAGCATCTAACCACATGAAAGAAAAGCTAGATAACATGGAGAAATTACATGACATACGACCATGCCCAGTGGGCCTTCCTGATGGGCAACAAACCTCAACGACCAAAGTGGGCAACGTTGTTCTAGAAGGAGGGTTAGAACTAACTAATGTCTTATATGTGCCAAAACTCAACTGCAACTTGCTCTCTGTCACAATTGGTGGATGAAAATCCTTCTATTGTTCAATTTACTAAGAAATTGTGTGTTATGCAAGACCTGACTTCAAAGATGCTGATTGAAGCAGGTGAGCGAAGGGATAGACTCTATTAATACAGTGGAATAAAGAGACCAAAAGCATGTTGAATCGAGGGACTCAATCAGACAAAACTTTGGCACAGAAGATTGGGACATCTATCATTCAAGGTTATTCAGATGTTTTTCCGTTTGAATTTGAATAAAGATGTGAAGAATAAGAGTTGTGATGTCTGTTTTAGAGCCAAACAAACTAGGCAAAAATTTCATTAAAGTGATTTTAAGGCAAAGTGTGCATTTGAATTAATTCATTGCAACATTTTGGGTTCTTATTGAACCCCGTCAACTTGTGGAGCATTTTATTTTTTAACAACAAATAATGATTTTTCCAGAGCTAGCTTTTAACTGACAAAGGCTTATTTCTATGTCAATGCAAATATACCGTAGATATTATCAAGGAAACAAGGCATCTTGGAGCCAAGCCCATTGACATATCCGTAGAGGAGAATCATTGGCTTGCACTGGTAGATGGGGCTCTTATATCTAATCTGGCCAAGTACAAAAGACTAGTGGGACGGCTTATCTACCTGAGGTTCACCAGACTTGAACTGTCCTATTGCATACATTTACTTTCACAGTTTATGATTGCTCAACACTGGCATGCCGCCTTGCAAGTAGTACGTTACTTAAAGAAGCAACCTGGTCAAGGCATCCTCCTTCGCCGAGATAGTAGCTTCCAATTGCATGTGTGGTGTGACTCTGACTACACTCGTTGCCCCATTACCCGTCGATCTCTCACTAGTTTGTTTGTTCATCTTGGTCACTCACCCATATGTTGGAAGACCAAGAAACAACACACAGTGTCTCATTCCTTTGCAAAGGCGGAATATCACTCCATAGCCACTACCACATGTGAACCCAAGTGGTTGAAAGGCATCATAGCTTGCGTCGGCATTTCTCACCCCTAACCAATACGACTGTATTGTGACAGCCGGTCCACCTTGCACATTGCAAGAAATCCGGTCTTCCACGGACGGACCAAACACATAGAGGAAGACTGCCATTTCTTCCGAAACGAGATCGTTCAAGGCAATGAAAGAAAGCTTTTTCATTATCTCGTTACTAAGATGAACGACATTGTACAAAATATTTGGATTATCTGATTGGTGAAGTTGTTATTGCTGATTTGGTTTCTCAAGCTGGTAGTCTACAAATTTGGCTAATCAAGTGCCCCTCATCCACTTTTCAAATTCTTGGTGTAGAGAAGGCATGTTCGTGTTTTTAGCTCAGTACCTCTTCTTCTGAATTTCTTTGGACATTCTTATATAAACTAAACAAAATGCTTCTGACGTAAAACAGTAAAAACCTGAACAAATATTTGACAGGACGATTCTTACTTTCTGATTATTATTATCTGTTTTCCAACAAATATCTTTGTTCTACTTAAAGGCATTAAAAACTAGAGAAAACACTCCCAAGTGATAGATTGCTTCGTGTATTGGTGTATTTTATTCGTGTATCTCATTACAACATTGGAACATGATCGATGTTTTCTAACTAAATCATAATACTATCTACATGCGTGTCAAACAAGAAAGCTATGAATCCAAACCCTATCATCTTTAGAAACATGAAAAGGGCAAAGCAACGGTTACTATTTGCTTGGAACAAATTTGAAGACGTTGAGCCAGATAAACCAGATGCCAAGTAAGAGACAATAGAGTGAGGATATTTAGGAATGATGAATATGAATTTAGCTTCTTCAGCTTGTCAGTCAGCCTAAGAATCCGAGATCTTACTGCATTCTGCCCCGTTGATGTGGCTGCTTCTGCCGTGGCCATGGCTGTGCTGATGCCTGTAGTTGTGGCAGACTCCGTCTGACCAGCGGGGTGTTGATGATCTCCACCCTTGCTGCTACGTTCAGATGCAATATCTTCTCTGCCCCTTCCTTCCCCTTTTTCTATCCTCATCCTCTCGAGCATAACCTAATCATCAAGTTAAGGAAGTAAAACCATAATGATGCAGGTCCCAAGAAAAAATTCTGCCCAGATAACAATGCTCTCTAGGGCAAGATCGTACTGTTTCCGAACTGGGATTATTGTGATTTTTAAGGATTATAAACATTAAAAAGTTGATTATGAGAAATGAATTGGAAGAATTACCAATTACCATTCTAAGAGTTTGTGAATCCATGTGCTGCAAAGCTAACAATGTATATGGACCAAGATTTAAGTAAAGACGAAACTAGGAACTAGGAAAATTGGATCAGGTGACGAAATTTAATTAAAGACAAGAATGAGTGTATGGTCCTGTATAAGAAAAAAAAAAAAGAAAAAAAGAAAAGATTTCCTGTCATGTAATACTCACGTGAATAAGTTCTCCCTCCCCCAAAACATATTTAATTATGAAAATGCCCCAAAAATCAAAGTGTGAATCAATTTGCCCCATAACCAAATTTTTCTGTTCTGTCCGTGCATGGATGCTAAGAAAGTTTTTCCCCTCTCGGGGTGACTGCCTCTAATGCGAACAATGTATACGTCCATCCTTCGATATAAGCTTCGAGGCACCAGAAATACACAAGACCTTTCTATTTCTTTAGATGTTGCACTTCATAAGTATATCTATAGAGGCAAAACAAGCAAGCAATAGGACAAGAAAAACACCAAACAAAATCTTTAGATTAGTACCTTGGTTGCCCGAGGCTCAAGTAAACAGAATTGACAAAAACTGTTAACAGCGAGCCCAGCAGATTCATCAGCTGCAAAGTTTCAGTATTACCAGTGAATATGCTCTTGCTATGGCTCAATACATGCCCCAACAAAGCTAGCCCAATGCTATAAGCCATAGCCTTGAAATAAAGAGCGGAAATCTTACTCTGCACCATTCCAAATTGTTGCCTTGGCATAGCTCTTGATAACACATAGCTTGAAATAAAAGTAACCCAGATACACAATCCATAAGCTATGGAGAATCCCATCAAATTGAATACACCCATCATAGAATTAAGGATGTTCATTTTGAGTGCTTGTTTAGCTCCTCTGACCATTTTAAGCGCGTCGTCTGCTACATTTCCCCTGAAATCGCTTCTTAATGTGACGCCTTTGTCAACTGCATCATGAAGGATGTCTTTGGCCTTGTTCATTGATTGTTTTGTAGTTTCCTTGACGCTGTGAGCTGCGTGTGACGCTGTCTCTCTGGCCTTTCCAACGGCTTTGGCAGCTGTGCGACCAACCTCGCGAGCTGTCTCTTTCTTGCGGGCAAGGATTTCATGGGCAATCTCCTTTTTCTTGTCTATTCCATGGTGCGCCGTCTCTGAAACTTTCTCTTTGGCTTTCTCCATTGCACCGGCAACCTTTTCTTTACATTCGCCACCGCAAATTAGCTCTTTAGGTGTTTGAAGAAATGCCCCACTGTCGGATTCTACGGAATGGCCCTGACCCTTGTTGGGAACAGCGGAAGCTAACTTTTTGATCTTCCCTTTAGCATTTTCTAACCCACCAGAATCAAAATTCACGAGTTTTTCGTCATGGGTTTGTGGGGAGATTTTGATTCTGGTGTTTCGGTGGCCATCTTGGTCGTACTCAACCACAATGACTCTGTTACCTTCCTTGATTATGGTGCTTTCTCTGTGGTTATTTGCTGCTTCTGTGGTTGCACAGAAGACTCCTACTGCTGCAAGTGAAGTTATTACGAGACTCAGAGATTGAAGATTCATCGTCTTTATTGTTTCTCGCAGGTTTTGGCTTCGGGAGAAGTAGAAGAATCTTCGCAATACTGAAGGGGATACAGCATGGACTTCTGTTCTCGGTGGAGTCGGTATAATAAATCAAGTGAATACAAGGGAGCAATAAACCGCCATGTGTTGTGCCGCTTCTGCAATTGTCCACGTAGCCTTCTCCGTTACTACCTTACCAGTTCATTTGGATTTCTCTGGACACTAACACCATTCATGTTATTTTTATAATATTTATAATTTTTTTAATTTACAATTTTTATAAGTTTTTAATTCTATGGATCGGTGGCGGTGCTCTTGTTAAGACTGTCATTATCATCAAAATAATCAATACAATTGAGCAGTATAAAAACATGTCAAAAATAACTAATTTTTAATTTTTATCTTATTGAATTTAAATTAATAGATAGCATTTTTTTGATGAAATTAATAGTTATTTCAAAATGAAAACAATTTACTTTATTATAATTTTTGTCATTATAAATTTTAAAATTATTCTACTTTAAATACTTTTCTCAATTTATGGATTAGAATAATAATTAACAAGGAAATACTTTATTTTTATTCATTGGCATTGAGAATTTTAGCCATTTGTACTTTTATCTATTATATTATTATTAGAAAATTTTATATTCTAATATTGCTAAAACACATTGAATATTTTTTCTCCTATCAAAAAATTTAAAAAAAAAAATTCGAAATGTGACAGCAACAACTATGAGTATCATGCCCAGTTTAAGTATAGTATCCACTGATTTTCAACAAAATACACTTGTATTGATAAAGAGCTATTATTCAGCTAAAACTATACACCAAAAGAAAAATAACAAAAGCTAAAATCTTACTTAAATTGAGGTGAAAATTGAAAGACTACAGTGGATTATCAATCATCTGATTAGTATACAACTATATTGACTATGTAATTTTATGTTCATCAGCACAGAACTGCATAGACTGTATAATTTTATGTTGATCGGGCAGTTGACAGTCAACCCTAACTAATCCAAAACGTTGTCCTCTTGAAGTTCTTGGATTTTTCCCCCATCAACAAATCCTAAGCACACTACATTTTTACCAATGTCCACCATTGAATTAGCACCATAAATTCTCCACTTCGCTCCCTCTTTGTGCAGCACCAGATCAATAACTGGTACAGCAGGCCCTGCTATGGTTTTCCCAATTGTAGTTGCATCAAAGCATGCTCCAAATGGCGCTACTGATGTCACTCTCTCTATCTTTCTGCCGGCAGCCTGTTTGACGAATTGCCTGACAAAGGGTTTTCTGGGTATCAAGTTTATGCGCAGTTCTTGCAGGTTCTTATTTGCCCTTGTGAGTACTAGAGGACGCGCAGAGCCTTCTTTCTTTCCTTCCCTTCTCTTTAATTAATTCTTCAAAGTAAGAAAGGAAATCAAGCAGACCTAGCCTGCCCAATCATTTGACACATCACTTAAAACTTGTCCATGTGTGAAGAAAAATGTGACATCAGTAAAGATTTAACGGTTTTATAATGGAGGACCCTTTGAAATCGTTTAAATATTAAAGAGATCAATTTGTAATTATCCATTTAAGATGAATCATTTTATAATAACCTTAATCCAAGAGGTGTATCAATAATCAACATAGTATTTTAGTCTCTTTTTAATATTTAATCTAAAATTGAAATGGTACTTCTTGTATAGAAATTGACCAAGCCAAGTCAATCCTGAGGTAAAATAGGCATGGTTTGCGTAGCAAATACTTTACCCGGAGCCTAGCCTACGTAACTGATAACATATAATTGGCTTAGTTTGGCCTCTTTACGTTAAAGCGTAGGCTCAGCCTAGCATATTGGTCTGTTTAGGCTAGAGAATTGAATTTTTCATCAAATACAATGAATAAAATAGAAAATGAGATGTCAAAGTGAGATAGCAGGGTATGTTATTGACAAAACATTCTACAATTGGCATGTTTAGACGTCAATAAAATAGATTTGCAAGTAGAAATAGCATTGTTTAAAGAGAATTAACTTAGGACACATGCAATCCTAAATATTTTGTTTTTTTGTTAAAGTGATATTAGACGTTAAAAAGAAAAATAAAAGAGGTGTAGCTATAGTTCAAGGTCAATGTTTCCATTGTTAGATCCTCTCCATCTTTTGATTTGGGTAGCTTTGCAAAGGTAAAAATTGTTAAAACAGACAAAGCTATTTGTGCACACATGGTCATTCAAAAAAGTAACATTATTTATTGCATTATAAAAAGTAACATTAAATAAATGTGTTGAATATAATAAAAAATTATTCTTAAGTTTTCCCTTGCTTAATTTTTTAAAATTGAACATTTTTTTTTTGGACACCAATTACATATTTTAGAAGTTTAAGCTATATAACAAATAGGATCACGAGCCCAATAATCACCTCTTACCCCATCAAAAATGAAAAATAAAAATAAAAATTGACCTCTTATGTAGATAACAAAAACTTGAGTACATTGCATGAAAGTAGAGATGTTAAGAAAATAGACAAAACCTTAGATGGCAATGCATGTATATAACCTGATATAGTTTATTTAACAGAACATATTTTATTCATACGAGGAGATCATTATACATCTTATAGAGATATGACATGTATTCATAGTAGCCCTGTAGATTATACTAATTGATGTGTATTAATATCTACATAAACTACATTTATGGGCTTGAACAAGTGGGCCAATAGGCCCGTGGACACACTCTCTTCATCAGTCATTGCCACCTTCTTCAAGACGTCCCTTGGATCCGAGGAGGTGGATGGAACCTCAGAAGCTGCTACTGCTGATAAAACCCACTCTCAGTCTCAAACTCAACCACAACACATTCTGACCCTCACAACACTAACTAATGACAAACTAGTGCCTTACTGCCATTAAGTAAAATGCACACACCTAAACAAAGAAGGATCAGTATTAAATCCTTTTTCATTAAAACATAATTACTAGCTAGATCGATCATATCAGACCACAGTTCGCATGATCTCCGGCTTCTTGGCAGCCCCAACGCTAGTGCTCTCCATGGTTTAACTTGCCAAGAAAGAACATAGACTGTCAAAAACTGGTTCCTTCCTGTAGATGCAGAAAGTCCAACTCTAACCCATTCAGGAAGATTATCAGAAAAATCAACAACTTTTGAGAGAGTATAATCTCCACCATCAGGATAAGATGAAAATGCAGTTAAGGTTTTGGAGACAGATAGCATCAGATTGCGCAAATTGTAAAGTTGCCACTATCATTGAAGGAGAAGTTTAGGAAATGTCTAAAGAAGGATAAGAAGAAGAAATCGAGCATAACCAATATGAAAAAGGAGAAGTTCAAGAGATATCTCAATTTCAATGAAGAAATAACCCGCTATGGTGAATTATTGTGATTAAATGAAGCTTGCATGTAGTCCTAAAGAAAGGGGAAACCTTGTTAGGTCATAGTATTTTTGCATATCAGATGCACAACACAAGATAAAGTTTGTGACATTATCATAGACAGTGAAAATTGCAAGAACGTTGTATCAAATTAATTATATGGTAGAAAACTAAAGTTTCTTACTTAGAATCATCCACGACCTTACAAACTACAATTGCTCAGTAAAGACAACAACAGAGTTAAAGTTTCAAATTGCTGCCTTGTGACTTTTTCAGTTTACTAGAAGTATCAAGATGAGGTATGGTGTGATGTCAATCCTATGGATGCTGGTCACCCCACATGGGAAGATTTTGCAATATAATTGTCGTGCTTTGTAAAATGGTTATGCCAATAACTATTCTTTCGAAAAGGATGGAGTGAAGATCAATGACACTATTATCACCCTATGAATTCAAACAAGAAATTAAATATCCTAAACAAAATAGGATGCTGAAACTATAAGGAAAATAAGCCACGTAGAAATCCAAAAACTCTAAAGAAAATAAAAAAGAAATAGGAATCCTCAAACAAAAAGGAAAGACGAAGGAAATTAAACCATATGGGAATCTTAAAACTACAGAGAAACTAAGGTAATTCCCTTGTACACCTCCAGGAAGACTAGGCCATATATTCTTGAAAATTCGTCATCTAATATTGCACTCTCAATTGGTCCTTCATCCTTCGGCGCTTGAGGAGCAAAACTATAGCTCCATATTGATTTCTTCTGGCACACTCTTTCTTTTGTAGACACACACCCCATGTGTCTAGGATATAGGGGTGTGTATCTAGAAAACACTTGGGTGTGCCACAAGAAATGACCTAGCTCCGTTTGCTCCCTCCACTTGGACTTAGTTTCCTTGGTCAGAAGTGCATTTAAATGAGCTCCAATTGCATACGGCATCTGCTTGAGCCTTTCAATTGTCATTGCATTTTCTCCAAAGGATGAAGTTGTTTGCTCAAGGGATTTTTAATCAAATCCATCAATTGATTTTGATGAGAAAAAATATTTCAAGATTTGTTAAAATGTTTTTACCTTAAAAAATATATATATTATGATTTTTGTAACTAATAGAAATATTCCCTAAATAAAACTAGTATATTGTTTTCTCTCTTTGGTTTCTAAATTTTTGGTTACTCTAACTAAACCAAAATGTATTTTGGTTAAGTTTTTAAAAGGTTTTTTTACATTGATAAAAGCAATCACCTTCTGAAAATAGCCTTTTTTAAATCTTTCACATTTTCTTACTTTTTAACTCTTAAGTGTATTTCGTGTATGAGTATTGTTTTAGTTGATAAGCCCATTTTTACCTACTTTTGGAAACATGTTTAATCAACATGTCTTTCTTTGATAAAAGTTCATATAAGTAAATCAACTCCTCTAAGCAACATATCTATAGCCCACGTTTCTCTTCTTTACATATATTATATACTGGGCCAAAGCCACTTTTGCTTGTAGAACATTGTATTACATATATTATCCTGCAAATTTTGTCTACAATCTTGCTAGACTTTCAAGACAGCCTTGGGCCACAAAATCTGCTGTTGAAAAGGTCTTTCTTGTCTATTGTCATCATAAGCTATTATAAGTCAACAAAAGGGAAAGGAAGAATGATCAACGCTCAACTAGACCATCTCATGTGCCTTTCAATCTAGTGGATAAAAGAAGAAAAGAAAGGCAATGTTTATAAGGCTAGAGATTACATCAAAGTCTGCAAGATAAAGAGAAAACACATGTAATAAAGACAAAGTCAAACTAAGACTTCACAAACAAAAGGTTATTACAGGCAAGATGATAAGAGTTGTTCAAGTGGGAAAGGAGATTAGAAAAATTCAAATATTTTTTCCTCCAACAATTATATTTCAAAAGCTTATAAAAGAAGAGAAGACCTCACACTTGAAAACAAGAAGAAAATTGTGTACATTATATTACTTCAAAGCTCTTAAAAGTTCTTCCCTTCTTCATCTTCATACAATACGCTTCTACTTGGGATAATTTTTCTAGTTTATTAGGTTTATTAGGAAATATGTTGATATAGCAACACGCATCTATACTCAATTGCTACTTCTTGTAAATCATTTCTTTGTAAAGGCTTCTAGCCTACATACTTATGGTTGTAACCTTGTTAAGGGTAGATTTAATTTGTAAAAAACTTAGCAATTTTTGTAAATGTTTTTGGAGGATCCTAGAAAATCAAGCTTAGTCTAAGTTACTAAAAAGCTATAAGAGATTGTTAGAGCTTTGTATACCAATTGAAGATAATGAGTAAACTCTCTCAAAGGTGTTTAAGAGGAGTAGACGTAGGTCATCATTATTTGTGACGAAACCACTATAAATCATTATATCATCTCTCTTCCCTTACTCTTTTACTTTCAGTATCTACTTCTTTTTAGCTCACCATTTGTGTTTAAGCACCATTTTGTTAAATCACACTTTATAACTTTAAGGTTTTTACTAAAACATGAAATCAAGCTTAACATGTTGTGTTTGATTCTGTATCTTATATATAAATTTTAATTTTGCAAAAATTTTCTAAATGTCCTATTTACCCCTTAAAGACACACATATTTGCACTTTCATAAGTCCTCCGCTTGAGCTTGATCATACGCAAAATGACAGCACTTTTATGGATCTCATCACAGTGCATATATAAAACAAGATATTTCATTTAAAATAACATGTTTATTCAAATAAGGAGAGCTTTATACATCTTATACACATAATTAAGACTTCTACTTATAAAGTAGCATGGGAGATTACAAAGCTTCCTCATTCACCTTAGCTCCAACACTCATACTCAGAACAAAGGAACACAAACATAAGGATTCAGACACTTGTAAAAGGCTAAATAATTAATGAGTCAATGACCAACACTAGCGCCTTGTGCCATTATTTTAAATAACATACACTAAATATAGCATTCAAACAACCCAACGCACAATCTCCTTGGCACCACTCACGCTAGTGCTCTGCATGGTTGAACTGAAATACCAAGAAAGAATATAGTGCAATTCAAACTGTCCTGTGGCTGCAGAAAAACCAACTCCAACCCATTCAGGAAGATTTGCCGACAAATCCACAACATGTGAGAGAGTATAATCTCCACCATCAGGGTAAGATAAAATGACAGTTAAGATTTTGGAGGAGGCATCATAGCTTATATGAGCAGTGGCTATTTTCCCACTGAAAACATCACTGTCTTCCCATTTCTTAGTTGCCACAGAGACAATGGAGTTGACATCGATACCGATATGCCGATAAAGTGGTTCCTTCCAATCACCATTTACCCAGGTATCAAACTCCACAGCAACAACACGATTCTGCGAGGTTTGTGTGGCGGTGTTGTAATTAAAAAGCCCGAGGCAACCGCCGTTGTCTTTGATGTTAGAATCCATTGGTGCAAGAAAGAAGGCAAGGCCATCAGCTGGAGAGTTGGCAGTGGTTTTGAGGAGAAAGGTGAAGTGGGTGTAGAAGCTTGCGAGCTTTCCTGTTTTGCTATCCCAGAGGTGGACCGGTTTCGAGTATAGGGCACGGCCCGCGCTTCTGACAAGAGGATTGCCGTACTGATCTTGCTTGCAAAGTTGCAGAGTTCCAGTGGTTGAGTTGGCATCGCCTTGGAAGGTTATGTTTTCTTTTATATCTGACCAGAAATTGGGGAAGGTGAAGCGAACTGAATCAGATTGTGACTTGACTTTGTTAAGCAGCAAGAGGAGAAAGAAGGTTTTGAAGAGAAGTGGAAGAAGGTGGGGTTTGGAGTTGGAAATAGCCATGGTTGCTGTGAAATTGTAACTTAACTGGATGAGGATACATGCGTGAGAAGGCTGCTTGCGTTTATATAGAGGTTAAGTGGGAATTTAGCTATTTTTTATTTTCTCTAATTATTTATTAAAAAAATCATTTATTCTCCATAACAAGGCAGTGGCACAATTCAACCATGTTCAATTGATCTAACCATCCCACCACAATATGGGTTCACAATATGGGTTCGAGGATGTTTTTGATAGCTAATTTGTAGGTATCTTGCTCTCTGTAAATATTTTATAAGCATTAAAGCTTGTTTAAGTTTTGTTGAGCACCCAAAATAACATTTTTCAAGGAAGCCTACACATTTGGATTCAGTTCATTCAGTTATTAATTTAGATCATTCTTTTACTAATCAATAGAGGAAACTCAATAGAAGAAGCCAAGCACTACCCTAATCCTAATGAGCTCTTAAATTCTAACTCATATAAAAAAAAAATTACTAATGTAGCTATTTTTTATTTTCTATAATTATTTATTCAAAATTCATTTATTCTCCTAACAGGAGAGGGATGTGAGTTCAAATCCCTTAAAAGCATATTTTTGGTAGATAATTTATAAATACTTTTATAAGTAGTTTTTGAACATTGAAGCCAGCCCAAGATGGATTTAGTTTCCTTGTTGAGTTGATCACGTGCTGAGAATCAAAAATAACACCACTCAAAAAAACCAAACCTATACATTGTAATTGGATCTATTCACTTGTTAGTTTGAATCATTCATTTGTTAATTAATAGAGAAGCTAAGCATTGCCTTAATCTTAGTGAACTCTAAAACTTTATTTTTTTATAAAATAAGAAAAGCTATAATTGAACCATGTGTTTTTTTGCCAAGAGGACATTTATCTGACCCATGCATGTTCGCTTGTGCATAGCAGATATTTTCTACTGCACAATCACTCACATTTTTTTCCTGTTTATTTTTCTGGTCACTTTCTCTTCCTTCTTTCCCCCTTTAAGTTTCATATGAGATAGTCTCCACATATTTAATGTAAGATAAATCTCCATTCGAGTTTGGCATTACCCAGCTGGCCATTGCTACTTTTAGCAGGGTTTGAACTAATGATATAGCATTTCTCGACATAATGTAACACGCGTGCTTATTATATTGGAGAATGACTACTTACGAACCCACGCAACCACGTGATTAAGTTGAGGTGGTCATCATTTTAAGTTACATGCACTAAAAAGAAGCATCAGTACTGAATCCTTTTCAGGAAAACAGAAATTAAAAGATGTGCTAGAACATATATACCATTAAAAAATCAAACAATAGTACGTATGTTGTGTGGCTTCTTGGTTTTAGGAATAATATGATATAAAACTATTGTTAGTAAAGATATTTTCTAAAAAAATGTTATTAATTACTTCTTAAGATAAAAAATTACCTTATATTTTTAAACATAACACTTCAAAAATATTACATTATAATTTTCGAGGAAAAAAGTATTAAACCGTGCTTTATTGTAGCTTTTATGCTGAACCAACATAATTAATCGTGAGCCTGGTGTTCTACAAGATTAAGTAGCACACGTAAATAAAATCATAGAGATTGGTGCCTTACACACGTGGGTTAGACAATAATCTCACTGCAAAATGAAGTGACATACTCATTAATTTCTATCTGATTCTAGAGATTTTTTAAAATTTTAGAAGAATTTATTATTTTTTATATTTATATTTTATGACTATTAGTGATTTATAATTCTAATGCGTTGATTAATATAAAGTTTGATTTTAAGTAAAGAAAAAATTAAAATATTATGATAAGTTTTACAAAAGCTAATGCAACTAATTTTAATAATTTTTCGTCACTTTTATGAATTTGTAGAAAGGAGCTTATGAATTGAACCGGAAGGAATATAAGGCATATAGGCACATGGCAAAGTCGCTAATCTCAATATGGCAACGAAATTTCACAGCAATACAAATAAAAGCAGTGAGATTAGCACATATGCACGGGAATTTTTGGAGTTTACTACGTGGTTCAAGAAAAAAAAGTGGAGAAAATGTCTGTAATATCTTGGTGGATTTTTTGGTATTGTGCACAAAGATTTGGTTTCGAAAAAGATGAATTTTAAGATAAAAGGATTCAATGGATTCCAAGACAATAATTAATTTGAGCTTGATCACTGCTAGACGAACAGTATATGTGCAGAGATTGATGTGAATGGATTCTTCATCACACATCATTTAAATTATAAAACTGAAACCTAGACAACGTGCATATTGATATATATTTGTATTTTAAAACTATATATACAGGTCCCTTCATTATGATTATCATAATGTTGTGAATAAGGTGTTCCGTTGCATTTTCACTGGTCAAGAAATTATTAAACAATACTGGAAATATTATTAAGTTGTTAAACATAAATTTCTTAGTCAATAAAAATGCAGTTTGACAGTAAATGTGAGTCCACTTGCCCTAGAGGAAAAAGAAAAAACTCAAAGAGTAAACTATTTTTCAACAGGTTCTTAACTTAAAAGAATTTTTTTGCAATAACTCATCCAGTCAATATAGATTTGAGGGATTAGTATGTCTATTTCATGGTATGATCAAAATGAAATTTGATTTTGCTGTGAAGCCAGAATTGTGAAGCACTACTTGGCAGGAAAGAGCTGGTGCTGTAATAGAAAGTTGAGAAGGAAATTATCGAGATCTCTTTCAGAGGAGAAAAAAAAAATCATGCTCTAACTTCTTGTTTGGTACATGGAATAAAAATTATGGAATCAGAATAAAAATAAGAACGGGAACAATGGAATAATTATTCCATTCAATAGTCCGATAACCCATGGAACTGAATGATCATTCCATTGTTCGGTTTACATAATTAACACGTTGATATTCAAGTTAAACATGAGAAAGATAGAGGCCAGATCAGGAAATGACATAGAACCAAGTCAAGAAGAAGACCCAGCCAGACTATCAACTTCATGAAAATCAATGAAGAAAGACACTTTCAAAAGATTTTTCTATGCATGAGAAATGGGAGAACTTCACTTAGGATAAATACAATATGGGAGGTATTTGTAGATAAATTAGGATAAAAATACCCATATAGTATAAAATCCCCTCCTCCTTATACTTCAAATCATCCAAAGTATGAGAATCATTTTCTATATCTATTAAAGTGCCTCCTAGATGAAAAAATGAAAGAAACTTCAAAAAAATCACGATGGATGAGTTCAACGGCTACAGGAGATTATCAATGCTCAACAAGCTTTAAGAATATGACTTTGCCAGTAGTGACTCTTCTTCACTAAGTAGTCATTGTCCTAGAAGACAAACAATTCAAGGCCATGACATCAAAGAAGATATTTCGGATTTTGAGGAAAGACTCCAACCAAATGAGTTCATGGATAGGCTGCAAACAATTGAAGGGTGTTCGAGTTGAATGTTATACCAAGTGAACAAAAGGTAAAGATTGTAGCTGTCAATTTGAAGAAGCACTCTGCAATCTAGTGGGAAGACTCGAAGAAGATGATGCAATGAGAGCTTACATGAGTTTTTTTTTCTAATCATTACTATCAAAATAACTTTATATAGTTGCAAAATCTTCACTGAAAATCTCTACTTGTGGAAGAATACAACGGAGAATTTTAGAAGTTGATGAAGTGTGGCAAATGTCATCTGTTTCACCATCTATATTGAGAAACAAATTCCAAAAAGATCCATGTTCCAACCATTCTGCTATGAGAACCCTAGCAATAACCATAAAATTCCAACATCTCAAACGAAGCCCTTCGTAAAATACTGGAGGAACCAAACCCAAAACATCCAATGTTTAAAATGTAAGGGTTTAGACAGATAGCATCTGATTGCACAAATTGTAAAGTTGTCACTATCATTGAATGAGAAGTTTAGGAAATGTCTAAAGAAGAATAAGAAGAAATCGAGCATAACCAATATGTAAAAGGAGAAGTTCAAGAGATATTTCCATTTCAATGGAAAAATCACCTTGCTATGGCGAATTATTGGTGATTAAATGAAGCATGCATGTAGTCCTAGAGAAAGGGGAAACCTTGTTAGGTCATATTATTTTTGCATATCAGATGCACCGCACAAGATAAAGTTTGTGACATTATTACAAACAGTGAAAATTGCAATAACGTTGTATCAAATAAATTATATGGTAGAAAACTAAAGTTTCCTACTTAGAATCATCCATGACCTTACAAACTACAATGGCTCAGTAAGACAACAACAAAGAGAAAGTTTCAAATTGCGCCTTGTGACTTTTTCAATTTACTAGAAGTATTAAGATGAGGTATGATGTGATGTTAATCCTATGGATGCTGGTCACTCCACATGGGAAGATTTTGACAATATAATTGTCGTGCTTTATAAAATGGTTATCCCAATAACTATTCTTTTGAAAAGGATGGAGTGAAGATCAATGACACTATTATCATCCTATTAATTCAAACAATTTCCTAAACAAAATAGGGATGCTGAAACTATAAGGAAATTAAGCTACATAGAAATCCAAAAAACTCTCAAGGAAATAAAAAAGAAATAGGAATCCGCAAACAATAAGGAAAGACAAGGAAATTAAACCATTTAGGAATCTTTAAACTACAGAGAAAATAAGGTAATTCCCTTGTACACCTCTAGGAAGCTTGGGCCATATATTCTTGAAAGTTCGTCATCTAATCTTGCACTCTAAATTGGTCCTTGATCCTTAAGCGCTTGAGGAGCAAAACTATAGCTCCATAGTGATTTCTTCTGGCACACTTTCTGTTATAGACACACACCCCATGTATCTAGGATTTAGGGCTGTGTATCTAGAAAAAATTGGGTGTGCCACAAGAAATGTAATAACCACTTTTTAGTATTTATCTTTGTATTCTTATACTTACTTATAATATTTCAAACTTGTATTTAAGCATCTATTTTTATCATTGAGGTCTAATTAAAATTTATTGTATTTTATATTAATTTTTCTATTTAAAGTCCGATTTTACTTGTTAAGAATTTTTAATTTATGATTGCACCTGGGATGTCTCAAATCGGGTTGGGATTTATGTCCAAGCTTAGGATTGGAGCAATAAATCTTCATAAATTTATGAAGTGAGGGCATAAAGGAAAATTTCTCGATTCAAAAGGGTAAAATAAGCATTTGGCAACTTAAATGAGGGACAAGGTCGTCATTTGGATCTCATCAATGGCAATTTTGTAATTTGGACATCATTAATGGTATTTTTGTAATTTTTCCACACTTTAACCTAAGAAATTTGGCTAGTTCATTGGAGACCACTTCATAGCCGCCTCCTTCTTCTCTCACTAGGTTTAAGCTTATTTCTTCTTCTCTCATAGTTGCCTCCATGAAAATAGATGACTAGAAGCTTTTGTAATTAACTTGGGATGACTTGAAGATAGTCGGTGTGATTCTTGAGATTATTATTGCATTTATTTTGAATTTAATGAAAGTTATGCTTCTCTACACCTTGTTTCTCTCTCTAAAATTGTGTATGATGATTTCTAGATGGGTTTGTGGGATTCTTAGGTTTGATCACCCTAGGAGTAATTTCCACGGAATAGAACTTGATTTATTTGGATAAAAATTTGGACTTTAAGTCTTGGATGCTCTAATCCTATGTCATGATTATAGTTGGGGTCTTGGACGCTCTAATCCCGTGCCATGATTATAGTTGGGGTTAGGTTTGGTTCCAACCTATGCGATTGCGTAGTAGAAATTGCCCAATTAGGTCCAGGGATCCCAGCTTAGTTAGGATTTAACCAGATTAATAATTAGGTAGGTTAATCTAGTTAATTGGCATAACTTAAATTAAATTTATCTTTGGGTTGTGGATAGAATCATTAGATATCTGATATTTCCTAGGTTGATTGCATTTTCATAATCGATTGACTTCTGTTTTACCTGTTATTGCTTTTATTTACTGTTATTACTATTGATAATGCTGAAAACCCCTATTTCCTTAGCCTAATCTGACTGAGACCTATACTAGTGATTCTTTGAGAACACGACCCTTAGTTGAAAACTCAAACTTGGATTTTTAATTTAACTACCACCTATAGTAGAGACGCTATATGCGCGCATGTCAAAATGACCTAGCTCCATTTGCTCCCTCTACTTGGACTTAGTTTCCTTGGTCAGAAATGCATTTAAATGAGCTCCAATTGCATATGGTATTTGCTTGAGCCTTTCAATTGTCATTGAATTTTCTCCTAGGGATAAAGTTGTTAGCTCAAGGAATTTTTAATCAAACCCTTTAATTAATTTTGATGAGAAAAATATTTCAAGATTTATTAAAATGTTTTTATCTTGTAAAATATATATTTTATAGTTTTTGTAACTAATAGAAATACTCTCCTAAATAAAACTAGTATTTTATTTTCCCTCTTTTGTTTCTAAATTTTTGGTTACCCTAACCTAACCAAAATTTGGTTAAGTTTTTAAAATGGTTTTTACATCGGTAAAGGTAATCACCTTTACCAAATAGCAGTTTTAAAATCTTTCACATTTTCCCACTTCTTAACCCTTAAGGGTATTTCATGTATAAGTATTATTTTAGTTGATAAGCTCATTTTTACCTCTTTTGGAAACATGTTTAATCAACATATCTTTCTTTGATAAAAGTTCATATAAGCAAATCAACTCCTCTGAGCAACATGTTTGCAGCCCACGTTTCTCTTCTTTACACATATTATACATTGGACCAAAGTCAATTTTTCTTGTAGAACATTGTATTATCCTACAAATTTAGTCTACAATCTTGCTATGCGTTCAAGATAGTCTTGGGCCACAAAATCTATTGCTAAAAAGGCCTTTCTTGTCCATTGTCATTACAAGCTATCATAAGTCAACAAAGGAAAAGGAAGAAAGACCAACGCTCAATTGGATCATCTCATGTGCCTTTCAAAGTAGTGGATTAAAAAAAAAAAAAAAAGCTACGTTTATAAGGCCAAAGATTACATGAAAAATCTACAAGATAAAGAGAAAACACGTGATAAAGACAAAGTCAGACTAAGACATTCGAAACAAAAGGTTATTACATGCAAGAAGATAAGAGTTGTTCAAGTGAGAAAGGAGATCAGAAAAATTCAAATATTTTTCCTCCAACAATCATATTTCAAAAGGCCTATAAAAGAACAGCAGACCACACACTTGAAAACAAGAAGAAAATTGTGTACACTATATTGCTTATACACTTCAAAGCTTTTGAAAGTTCTTCTCTTCTTCATCTTCATACACTAACACTTCTACTTGGGATAATTTTTCTAGTGTATTGGGTTTATTGGGAAATCTGTTGATATAGCAACACCCATCCGCACTCTAATGCTACTTCTTATAAATCATTTCTTTATAAAGGCTTCTAGCATACATACTCATGGTTGTAACCCTTGTTAAGGGTAGATTTAATCCGTAGAAAACTTAGCAATTATTGTAAATGTTTTTAGTGGATCCTAAAAAACCAAGCTTAATACGAGTTACTAAGAAGCTGTAAGAGTTGCTATAGTGATGTAAACTAGTTAGAAATAATAAAGAAACTCTCTCAAAGGTGTTTAAGAGGAGTACATGTAGGTCATCATTATTTGTGACCGAACCATTATAAATCATTATGTCATCTCTCTCCCCTTACTCTTTTATTTTTAGTATCTACTTATTTTCAACTCACCATTTGTGTTTAAATATCATTCTATTAAATCACGCTTTATAACTTCAAGGTTTTACTAAAACGTGAAATCAAGCTTAAACTATTTTAAACTAAGCTTAACACGTTGTGCTTGATTCTGCATCTTACATATAAATTTTAATTTTACGAAAATTTTCTAAGTGTCCTATTCACCCCCTTTAAAACACATATATGCATTTTCGTAAGTCCTCCACTTGAGCTCATGATAGAACTTGTATGGATCTCATCACAATGCATAAATAAAACAAGATATTTCATTTAAAATAACATGTTTATTCAAATAAGGAGAGCTTTATACATCTTACACACACAATTAAGACGTCTACTTATAAAGTAGCATGGGAGATTACAAAGCTTCCTCATTCACCTTAGCTCCAACACTCATACTCAGAATAAAGGAACACAAACATAAATACTCGAAGACACTTGTAAAAGTTACAAGGCTAACCAATTAATGAGTCAATGACCAACACTAGCGCCTTAGTGCTATTATTTTAAAAAACATACACTAAATAGAACATTCAAACCACCGCACGCACAATCTCCTGATCCTTGGCACCACTCACGCTAGTGCTCTGCATGGTTGAACTGAAATACCAAGAAAGAATATAGTGCAATTCAAACTGTCCTGTGGCTGCAGAAAAACCAACTCTAACCCATTCAGGGAGATTTGCAGACAAATCCACAACATGGGAGAGAGTATAATCTCCACCATCAGGGTAAGATAAAATGACAGTTAAGATTTTGGAGGAGGCATCATAGCTTATATGAGCAGTGGCTATTTTCCCACTGAAAACATCACTGTCTTCCCATTTCTTAGTTGCCACAGAGACAATGGAGTTGACATCGATACCGATATGCCGATAAGGTGGTTCCTTCCAATCACCATTTACCCAGGTATCAAACTCCACAGCAACAACACTATTCTGCGAGGTTTGTGTGGCGGTGTTGTAATTAAAAAGCCCGAGGCAACCGCCGTTGTCTTTGATGTTAGAATCCATTGGTGCAAGAAAGAAGGCAAGGCCATCAGCTGGAGAGTTGGCAGTGGTTTTGAGGAGAAAGGTGAAGTGGGTGTAGAAGCTTGCGAGCTTTCCCGTTTTGCTATCCCAGAGGTGGACCGGTTTCAAGTATAGGGCACGGCCCGCGCTTCTGACAAGAGGATTGCCGTACTGATCTTGCTTGCAAAGTTGCAGAGTTCCAGTGGTTGAGTTAGCATCGCCTTGGAAGGTTATGTTTTCTTTTATATCTGACCAGAAATTTGGGAAGGTGAAGCGAACTGAATCAGATTGTGACTTAACTTTGTTAAGCAGCAAGAGGAGAAAGAAGGTTTTGAAGAGAAGTGGAAGAAGGTGGGGTTTGGAGTTGGAGATAGCCATGGTTGCTGTGAAATTGTAACTTAACTCGATGAGGATACATGCGTGAGAAGGCTGCTTGCGTTTATATAGAGGTTAAGTGGGAATTTAGCTATTTTTTATTTTCTCTAATTATTTATTAAAAAATCATTTATTCTCCATAACAAGGGCGTAGCACAATTCAACCATGTTCAATTGATCTAACCACATCCCACCACAATATGGGTTCGAGGATGTTTTTGATAGCTAATTTATAAGTACCTTGCTCTCTGTAAATATTTTATAAGCATTAAAGTTTGTTTGAGTTTTGTTGAACACCCAAAATAATATTTTTCAAGGAAGCCATGGTTGCACATTGGGATTCAGTTCATTCCCTTATTAATTTAGACCATTCTTCTACTAATCAGTAGAGGAAACTCAATAGAAGAAGTCAAGCACAACCCTAACCCTAATGAGTTCTTAAAATCTAACTCACATAAATTTTTCTTTTCATTTTTTACGAATGTAGCTATTTTTTATTTTCTATAATTATTTATTCAAAATTCATTTATTCTCCTAACAGTGGAGGGATGCAATTCAACCTTGTTCAATTGATTTCAACTACGTCCCACGAGAATGTGAGTTCAAATCTCTTAAACGCATACTTTTGGTAGATAATTTATAAATACTTCTATAAGTATTTTTGAATATTGAAGCCAACCTAAGATGGATTTAGTTTCTTTGTTGAGTTGATCACATGCTGAGGACCAAAAATAACACCACTCCAGAAAATCAAACCTATACATTGTAATTCAATCTATTCACTTGTTAATCTAAATCATTCATTTGTTAATCAATAGTGAAACTAAACATTGCCCTAATCTTAGTGAACTCAAAACCCAATTCTCTAAAACTTTATTTTTTTGTAAAATAAGAAAAGATATAATTGAACCATGTGCTTTTGTGCCAAGAGGACATTTATCTGAACCATGCATGATTTAATGCATGTTCGCTTGTGCATAGCAGATTTTTCTACTACACAATTACTCACATTTTTTTCCTGTTTATTTTTCGGTCCACTTTGTCATCCTTCTTTCCCCCTTTAAGTTTCATATGAGATAGTCTCCACATATTTAATGTAAGATAAATCTCCATTCGAGTTTGGCATTACCCAGCTGGTCATTGCTACTTTTAGCAGCGTTTGAACTATTGATATAGCATTTCTCGACATAATGTAACACAAATTTGGATTTCTGCAATCGACTGCACCATGCAGTCGAGTGCTGGCTGTCTAATATACCTACTATTGTATAGTCAATTGTTGACTATGTAATAGTAAATGGATCGGATGACCTATAATCGACTGCAAAGAATCTGACTGTAGGAAATCCGGATCCATGTAACACGCGTGCTTATTATATTGGAGAATGACTACTTCCTAGCCCACGCAACCACGTGATGAAGTTGAGGTGATCATTATTTTAAGTTACATGCACTAAAAAGAATAAGCATCAGTACTGAACCCTTTTCAGGAAAACAGAATGTGCTAGAACATATATACCATTAAAAAAATCAAACAATAGTACGTATGTTTTGTGTGGCTTCTTGGTTTTAGGAATAATATAATATAATATAAAATTATACTTATAGATAGACTTTTAAATACTAATTTAAATTTTTAAATTAAATCAATCCTTAACATAATATCATAATTTTTATAACATTGATAATTAAATTTTATATTTATATTTTATAAACCCTTTTTTTTAATGTTTTTAGTTTTATTATTAAAAATTTGACTCTAATTTAAGTTAATTTCTTATTTTTGCAATTGAAGAATAATTTAGAGCATTACAATAGAAAATGAATATTTTCAAATTTAAGAGCTGTGTTACAATTAATGAAGATATATTGAGTCTTAAGTTTTATTAATGTAATTCTTAATCTACTAAATTTTTCTATTATTTTTATGTAATTAAGTTTCTATATTTAAGAAATTACCTAATTTCATAAGACTTTTTCTATTTATAAATACTTTTTCGAGAATTAAGTTTATGAGAGTTGTTAAGAAGTCAGTTATTAGTAAAGTATTAGAGCAGAGTCGAAGTCTTGAGTCAATGAGGTTTGAAGCAAAAGGAACAAGAGGAGCCACACTGCAAGTTCCATTACTAAGAATCTCTTTCTGCTCTTCTTTTCTCCAGGATACATACTCTATTTTATTTTATATTTTCTTAGTTTTATTATGTTTTTCTAACTCTTCCACTAAGAGAGGATGTAGCCTAAGGGTCCATTTGATTTGTTAAAAAATAAATGATAGAACAGTACAATACAAAAATTTTGTTCTTTGTTTGATTTATTAAAAGACATAGGTACTGGACACAAGTTTGTCCATGGTACTGGACAAATCCTTAAAATCTTGTTACTCACTAAACCATAGGACAAAAGTATTAGACAAAAATATTAATCTTATTATCTATCAAATTATCCTACAATCTTTTATACATTGACTTATTAAATCAATGGCGGTATGTCCCAACAACAGCCATCAACCAGTGAGGTACCAGTTATGCCCGGCAACCGACAAGGTACCGGCAACGGCTAGCGACAGATGATTCTTTTTTAAATTTTATTTTTTTATAAATTACTTTATTGTTATAAATATTAAAATCTTATTATATATTTTTTAGAAAACAATGTAATACAATATATTACTATAAATTAAATACAAATGATAAAAAAAAATTTGTTCAATACATTGAGCAACAAACAGTAAACAATACAAAAAGTTGTGCTGCTACGTTTAGATGCAATATCTTCCCTGCCCCTTCCTTCCTCTTTTTCTATTCTCATACTTTCGAGCTTAACCTAATCATCAAGTTAAGGAAGTAAAACCATAATGATGCTGCAGGTCTCAAGAAAAAATTCTGCCCAGATAACAATGCTCTCTGGGGCAAGATCTTACTGATTCCGAACTGGGATTATTGTGATTTTAAAGGAATATAAACATTAAAAAGTTGATTATGAGAAACGAATTGGAAGAATTACCAATTACCATTCAAAGAGTTTGTGAATCCATGTGCTACAAGGCTAACAATTATATCGACCAAGATTTAAGTAGAGACAGGACTAGAAAAATTAGATCAGGAGACGAAATTTAATAAGGACAAGAATGAGTATATGGAAATTTAGAAAGAGTATAAATACATAAAATAAACATGTGTATAAGCATTTGAAAGGACGCAAGCACACAAAATCAGAACCACATACTTCCAAAATGAGGCCGTCACCCCTAATAAGAAAAAAAATTTCTTGTTATGTAATACTCATATCAAGCAGTCCCCCCTCCCCTAAAACATATTTAATTATGAAAATGCCCCAAAAATAAAAGTGTGAATCAATTTGCCCCATAACCCAATTTTTCTGTTCTGTCCCCACATGGATACTAAGAAAGTTTTTTTCCTCTCGGGTTGACTGCTTCTAATGCTGACAAAGTATACGTCCATCCTTTAACATAAGCTTCAAGGCACCAGAAACACACAAGACGTTTCTATTTCTTGAGATGTTGTTCTTCATAAGTATATCTATAGAGGCAAAACAAGCAAGCAATAGGACAAGAAAAACACCAAACAAAATCTTTAGATTAGTACCTTAGTTGCCCGTGGCTCCAAGTAAACAGAATTGACAAAAACTCTTTAACAGCAAGCCCAGCAGATTCATCTGTTGCAAAGTTTCAGTATTACCAGTGAATATGCTCTTGCTATGGCTCAATACATGCCCCAACAAAGCTAGCCCAATGCTATAAGCCATAGCCTTGAAATAAAAAGGGTACATCTTACTCTGCACCATTCCAAATTGTAGCCTTGGCATAGCTCTTGATAACACATAGCTTGAAATAAAAGAACCCAGATACACAACCCAAAAGCTATGGAAAAAACCATCAAATTGAATACACCCATCATAGAATTAAGGATGTTCATTTTGAGTGCTTGTTTAGCTCCTCTGACCATTCTAAGGACCTCGTCTGATACATTTCCCCTGAAATCGCTTCTTAATGTGCCACCTTTGTCAACGGCATCAAGAAGGGTGTCTTTGGCTTTGTTCATTGATTGTTTTATGGTTTCCTTGGCGCTGTGAGCTGCGTGCGACGCTGTCTCTCTGGCCTTTCCAACGGCTTTGGCAGCTGTGTGACCAACCTCGCAAGCTGTCTCTTTCTTGCGGGCAAGGATTTCATGGGCAATCTCCTTTTTCTTGCCTATTCCATCGTGCGCCGTCTCTGAAACTTTCTCTTTGGCTTTCTCCATCGCACCGGCAATCTTTTCTTTACACTTGCCATAGCAAATTAGCTCTTTAGGTGCCCCACTGTAGGATTCTCCGGAATGGCCTTGACCCTTGTTGGGAACAGCGGAAGCTACCTCTTTGATCTTCCCTTTAGCATTGTCTAACCCACCAGAATCAAAATTCAAGAGTTTTTCGTCATGGGTTTGTGGGAAGATTTTGATTCTGGTGTTTTGGTGGCCATCTTGGTCGTACTCAACCACAATGACTCTGTTACCTTCCTTGATTATGGTGCTTTCTTTGTGGTTATTTGCTGCGTCTGTGGTTGCAGAGAAGACTCCTACTGTTGCAAGTGAAGTTATTACGAGACTCAGAGATTGAAGATTCATCGTCTTTATGTTTCTCGCAGGTTTTGTCTTCGGGAGAAGTAGAAGAATCTTCGTAATACTGAAGGGGATACAGCATGGACTTTTGTTCTTGGTGGAGTCGGTATAATAAATCAAGTGAATACAAGGGTGCAATAAACCGCCGTGTGTTGTGCGGCTTCTGCAATTGTCCACGTAGCCTTTTCCTTTACTAACTTGCTAGTTTATTTATTTATTTGGATTTCAACGCGTCATAATGCGATAGAGACGGGTCTGGACACTGACATCATTCATGTTATTTTTATAATATTTATAAGTTTTTTTTTTTAATTTTATGGATCGGTGGCGGTGCTAGCATTAAGGCTCTCATTATCATCAAAATAATCAATACAATAGAGCGGTATAAAAACATGTCAAAAATAAATAAATTTTAATTTTTATCTTATTGAATTTAAATTAATAGATAGCATTTTTTGATGAAATTAATAGTTATTAAAAATTTTCTCAATTTATGGAGTAGAATAATAATTAATAAGGAAATACTTTATTTTTATGCATTGGCATCGAGGAGTTTAGCAATGTGTACTTTTATCTATTATATTATTATTTGAAAATTTTCTATTCTAATATTGCTAAAACACATTGAATATTTTTCCCTCCATCAACAAATTCTAAGCACTCTACATTTTTACCAATGTCCACCATTGAATTAGCACCATAAATTCTCCACTTCACTCCCTCTTTGTGCAGCACCAGATCAATAATTGGCACAGCATGCCCTGCTATGGTTTTCCCTATTGTAGTTGCATCAAAGCATGCTCCAAATGGCGCTACTGATGCCACTCTCTTTATTTTTCTGCCCGCAACCTGTTTGACGAATTTCCTGACAAAGGGCTTGTAGATGGAACTATGCAACTCTACGTAAGGTCTCATGGTTCTAATTTTGGTACCCATTTCCCTTTCTGTCAATGGACAAAAGGGTGCTCTTAAATTTCACAACTTTGCCATCAATCTTGATTGATTCACATAAATGAAATTGTTCGCTAGTCACTTCATGTACCAAGGTCGAGTTTGGGTAAGATCAAGTCCAAGAAGTCTTGTAGACAAAGATAAGTTGACTTGGACTTCAAGCCTTCTATGCTCAAGTTAGTACTGATTTAAAATAAATAAGGTTTTAAAATTCTAAATAGTAATAAATACTTATCTTTTTAGTTGTGATGTTGCCTTTTAAATGTTTAAAAAAGAAATTTTAATAAATTTCTTCTTGATGGATTGAGCCTAGGTATGAGAATTGGCTTACTAATGGACTACCTACAAGTGTACTAAGTCTCTCAAGTAATAAAGTTATGAAAAAGAATATCATCCACAGAGATCGACGCTCAACAAGTACCAATCTCACTAATAGAAAATTATATTTGGATGGAATGATGAGTTAGATTAAAGGCAGTTCAAAAAAATGATTTAAAATTTAAATGAAAATAATTAAATAACTGAAATACCAAAACTAAAATTTATAAATTACTTTAAACTTGTAAAATTTAAAAGTAATGCAATAATAAAAGTGCTAGGGTCTTGACTTTATTTGATTATGAATCGGGATACCTCATAGACAAAGCACCCTTTTGAATCTCCTTAGACATTACTATTCTAATCCCAATTTTTACAATGATGGTTAAATTCCCTAAATTAATTGAGACACAATTCCTTGGTGAATCAATTTTACCTAGTTCCCTTAACTTGCCTAATTTCTTAGTACAAGTTAATAAGCTCTAAGTGATTAAGCTCAATGGAATTAATAGCAAAACCACACAAATCAGTTATCTATTCCCAGATTAACTTCATTCATGGTTGAAATTACATGAGGCATCCCCAAATTGCACTATTCCTAGCAACAAAATGGTCCAACAAATCAATTGAATGCCGGCCAAACATCCAAAGCATTAAGCACAATAATCTCAACTCAATAATTCATAAAATAGCAAATATCTAAGTTAAAACTTCATCAGAATCAAACTACATCAAGCCCTAGTTGAATGAGTTCAAGTATCCATTACAAGAGAAATAAAAACAGGAGAGAAAATGGCAAACTCAGTAGTCATGTTCAAGAACTTCGAGAACCCAAACCAAGCTTCCGGTCTTGATTCTTAGGGAGTTCTTTCCTCTATCGTATTTTTGCTCCTATTATGCAGCTTTGTTTCGCAGCTCCTCCCTCTTGTTTCTGCTCTTCGCTTTTGCTCTCGTCCTTTTCTATTTCTGCCAATTTTGCCAAAGTTCCCAATTGTCCCTCAATGGTCCAAATTCCTCCAGATTTAAGCTGAACTAACAATAGGAATTGGGTTCCTTGGGCTGAGCAGGCCCATGTGTGGTATGCTGGACTTTTGGGCTGGGCCATGGTAAAATAGGTTGATGCATATGAGATGGCAGTTGCTGCTATCAATATGTAGTAGAATAGAGTCGGGCAAGTCACTAAGTCTATCTTCATTTCCTCTAAGTCTATCTCTATTCATCTTGGATTCCCCCTCCATGTCACTTTCTACCTTGATGTCAGCATCTTATGAGTTGCTGACATGAGCTGATCATAAAACTCAAGCAACTTCAATCTGACATGCACCTAGGAAGGTAAGACAATTTAGCTTGACAAGGATTTGTTCCAGTTTTAACAAACTGTATGAAATTATTTGAATTTCAACAAAGTGCAGCATTTCTAATGATGCAACAATAGGTTAACACTACAATTCTAATTATTTAAAAGAAACTAAACAACCTTAAAAAAAAAACAAAAAATTACTCACACAATGTACCAAGAACAAGTCAAACTTTATTAAATTTGGAGAGAAAGATGTAAAATATGATCTCAAATAAGCATGTTTGGCACAAACATCACTCCCCCAAACTTAATTCTTGCATGTCCTGGGCAAGCAAAAGGGAAAGTCACAACAAAACATAATTTGAGCAATTCAAGATACATGACTTTTCTTGAAGCAGTGCTGTAAAATTCTAAAAGTAGTTCAAAAAGTAGAGTTTTCATGAAATCTTTCTCACCATCAAAATTTTCATATATAAAGTAAGTTCAAGACAACAAAAAGGACAAGTAAAGTGACTTCTCACTGGAATATAACTCGCTCTCTCAAAACTGCTTGGGCAAAAGTGTCTACTCTCTTTCAACAACTTGAAACAAACCTTACCATAAGCTTGTATGGACTCTTAACATTCATCACCATCATGTATGCAAACATAATCACAAGGGCTTTTATTTTGGGTTGTATTGGGGCTATGGACAAGGTTGAATAAAAGAAAAGTAACAAGAGCTAAAACCAAAGAAATTTAAAAGCAATGGAAGAATGGACTCATGCATTTGTTCCTCAAGAAATAGGTAAAATGTAACACCCTCTATTTTACCTATAGTTGTTTCATAATATTGTGATATCAACATTTATTTTACCTATAATTGTTTTATGCTATTGTGATATGATTTCATAAAGTGTTGATGGATTATGAAAATTTATTTTATGTTTTGGGTGATGAAAAATGTTGAAATTTAATAATAAATTCTTGATTTACCTTCCATTGTATGTATACATGCAATTTTAACTCTCATTATCTTAAAATGAAGAGAACTAAGTGGAATGAATTTTGGGTAAATTATTAGGAGGATTAGGTTAGGAGTGTAGTTTAACTAATGTCAATTAAACAAAAATTAGTTACATTTGAAGGGAATTAGCTAGGAAGCAATGGGAGGCTTAGTTCCAATGGGACTAGAAGAGAGAGCAGCTGCAGCCCTTAGTCCCCCACTCCATTCACCACGAAAATAAACTCCAAACGTTTGCGTTAGGTTGGTCAAAATGTCAACCAATAGGAGCATGACACTAGTAATAGTATAATTACATAATATCATGATATTTGTGAAAGAAATAATAATATTAGGAGGGTTTGAATAAAATAATATTAGAGAGGTCTAGAGAGGGGGAAAAGTCGGCAAGAGAGGGAGCTGAAGAGGGAAGGAAAGAAAAATAAAAGAGAAAGGAAGGAAGAGAAGGGCGTAAAGAAGAAAGGAGAGAAACAAGAAGAGAAGAGCTTGTCTTGAGGCATAAAGGGTGTTGTAGCTTCAACCACTTGTATAAGCCATTAAGCATCATCAAATAGAAGGAGAAGCTGTTATAAAGATCATAGAAGAGAAGGCTAAGAGTTCTGCAAGAAGGAATTAAAGACACAAGGTAATTAGTTTAATTCAAGCATAAGGAGTAGATTTTTCTATTATGTTGAAAATATGTACTTTTTGTTGTAATTATTGCTTATTACTTGTGTAGTGAAATTTTATTGTTATCTTGTGTGTTTGAATGGATGTTTAGTTGGCTATATTCATGGTGATTGGTACTACATAATTCTGACATGGATGGTAACTTGTAATTCAACAAGATGCTATGGCAAGAATGTAAAGAAAATTGTGTAATCTTGAGTTAGGGGTGTGCCACAATGGAAATAAAAAGGGAATTTGTGGATATAATGATGTATGTCTGCCTCATAGGAGTGATTAGTGCCAAAAAAGGGAGCACTAATTATGCCTCACTCTATGAATATGCAGAGGTACCAAAAAGGGAGCACCAAACCATGTATGTTGTCCACAAGACCCCTAGACTTGGTTATACATTTTTCTTTGTATTCTCTTCTACTTGTCTTCAATTTAAATCATTCCTTAACTTGGTTTGAATGGACTAACTACTGAGAAATCAAGGATTTCTCATATTATTAGTGTTGGTAATTTGATACAGGTGAACAATCAAAAGAGGTAAATCAAGGTTAGAGGTGGCTGCTGGCTGTTTTTCTCTCTTTTTGTGATAAATTGTGTGATGTAAATTTTTTAGAATTATGTGATGTAATTTGAGTAGTTTAAAGAGCATTGTGAGACATATATTTGTTCTATGTGTTTTGTGTACTAATGTAAATTTTAAAGAAGACAACTATTGGCTGGTGTGCCTTGTGCTGAAATTCTGTTTCTGACAAGTTTGAAGTAATAAATTACTAGAACCTTTAATTCACGAGATAATTGCATGAAATAAATTTTTTTAAGCTCATGAAACACTATATTTTAACCATGAAAATTTTCAAGATTTTTGGCTTAGCCATTTGATACAGAAAATTCTTCAAAGTTATACCCTCAGGATTTTTCCTCTAAATAGGACAGTGTACAAACTTTGGGTAATTGACCCACCAAATGAACGAGATTTTATATGAAATTTTTATCACATATTCTAGATACATTAAACTTGTAATCTGGAGCTTTTCATAGTTTTCTGACTTTACATGTCAGTTTTCATATTTTATAAGAATAGGGCAGCAAACTATCTAAAACAGTAAACTGTCCAATTGAGACTTAAACTTCTAATTGGTATTTGCTTTATTGAATTGAGTCAAATGAAAGATGTTTTCATAAATACAACAGTTAAAATAAGATGTTACATAAAATCATTTAAAATTTTAATTCATAAACCAAACTCAGCATCAAGAATCACATGGCACTGAATATATATATATATATATATATATATATATATATATATATATATATATATATATATATATATATATATATATATTTCATTTTCATTCATTCTTTTTTTTTTCTTCTTTTTTTCATCTTTTTTTTTTTTTGTCTCTTTTTTTTTTCTTTTTTTTTTAATATAGGTAGACAGACAAGTGGAAAATCAAGAAACAACCAACGTGCCTCCTCCTTTTTTTCTTTTTTGAAAAATTAAATGACAGCACATCCCCTTCTTGCTCAAAAAGATAAGAAATCATCAAAGAACCATATTCAAGACTATTCCGTTACACTTAAAGTTCCTTTAGTTGGGTCATTCAATGGTTTTTTGTAACATCCCCTAATTGGATCACCTAATTGAACCATATGTATGATTTTATGTGCATCATCCATATTTATATACATGTTCAAAGCATTCCCTAATTGAATCTTTTGAATTGAATGGGTTATATGTATGTGGTTATACTAGTTATATTTTTGACTTTATGTGAGCAAGCATATGTGCATGTTGGTGTCAAGTAGATATTTAATACTTAGCATGGACATGTGTAATTAGAATTATATTATTTCATTCATAAGGACCAAATTGAACAAGACTTTGATAACTAGTTGCACCTTCATAAATAACCAAAAGTAAGAAACAACTAGTTGAAATGGAATGAGGGAACTAGACTAAATTAGTGACACTAGAAGGACCTAGTCCTAGGGGAACTAAGAAGGCAGCAGCTGCCTCCCACAAGGACCCACGCCACTCACCTTGCACAAGTCACCAAAGTTGGCTTTGAGTTAGTCAAAGTGCCAACCAATGAAGTGGTGACACTAGGCAAGGCTTGTGTGCATGACCTTAGGATATTTATGCACACAACAAATGAAGAAAAATTGAGAGACTTCTAGACAAGGGAAGGTCGGCAAACTCAAGGGCTGCAAGGGGGTGAGAAAAGAAATAAAAAGGGAAAGAAGAAGAGGAAGGCGTGGAGAAGAGGAGTAGGAAGACGAGAGAAAGCAAGCTTGTGTGAACACTAGGAGGTCTTGCCACTTCAATCACCTGAACCAGCCATCTAATTAACCTCAAAAGAGATGGAGAGCTGCCATAGAGACTTTGGAAGAAAAACCCTAGAGCTGCTCAAGAGAGAATTGAAGATAAGAGGTAGTTGGTTTCATTCAAGCATAGGTTATGGTGTGCTTGTGTGCTGAAATTTCTGCACTCTTGCTGTTGCTAATTCTTGTCACTTATGTACTATGTTTTAATGTCCTTTTGTGTGTGTGAATGGATGCTGGATTGATGTTCTTATGATGGTTTATTGCTATATATGTTCTGCCCTAAAAAGAAGCATGCAAACTCACAAAGTGTTATGAGAAGAGTATGAAGAAAGTTGTGTAACCTTTGAGGTAGGGGTGTGCCAAAAATGAAAGTAAAGGTGGCACCTATGGACATAATGCATGATTAGTGCCAAAAGGGCGCACTAAACAGGCTTCATATGGGTGATTAGTGCCAAAAGGGCACACTAATCATGCTTCAACAAGCAGTGGTGCCAAAAGGGCGCATCAACCCATGTATGATGTCCATATTGATCCCTAAGCTTAGTTATGCCTCCTTCTTTGTAATTTCTTCGAATTAACCTCAGTTTATGTCATCTTTGAGCCTTGTTTGGATGGACTAACTAATGGGAAATCCTTGATTTCTCATATTATTAGTGTGGTGATTTTATGCAGGTAAAGATTCAAAAGAGGTAAATCAAGAATAGCTTGTGTTGCTGGCTGTTTTCTATGTAATTATTAATGACCTTATGTAATAAATGTTTGAGGTTATGCGATGTAATTTGAATCATATCTAGAGCACTTTATAATGGACATTTAATTCGTGCATATCATGTACTCATGTGACTCATACAAATGATAAATATGGATTTGTGCACCTTGTGCTGAAATTTTGTTTTCTGGCCAGCTTAAGATCACAAATTATTAATACCTTCAAATTACGAGATAATTATATGAAATTATTTTCCCAATCTCATGAAACAATATACTTCATGCATACCAATTTTCAGAATTTTTGGCTTAGCCAATTAATACAGAAAATTCTTCAAACTTACACTTCAGGATTTTAACTGGTAAACAGGACAGTTTACAAACTTTGCTAAATTGACTCATCAAATCAACGAAATTTTGTACAAATTTTTTTCCACATGTTCTGGACCCGTTAAACTTGAATTCTGGAGATTTTCATGATTTTTTGACATTTCTACATCACGTTTCCACATTTTGAAAAAACAGGGCAGTAAGCAGTCAAAGCCTGAAAACTGTCCACCTGAAACCAAAACTTTTATTTTCAATCTCCCTAGTGAATTGATATCAATGGAAAGTGTTCTCACAAACTTGAAAGTTAAAATGGGATGTTACATTTTTCACTTATGGCTAAATAATGAGTTGCACAAGAACGGAAAGATACTCAGGCTCAAGGGGTAAAACAAAGGTAAACATGATGGGTGGCCATCTAGTCTCTAAGTATTCAAAAGAAAACATGGCCTTGATCCTATCTATGTTGGCATACAAGTGAATGATGTCAAAAAGAGTCACAACAAGTTCTGGAAGGCAAAGTCCAAGAGTGAAGTGCTCACAAGAAGGAGTAAAGAGTGGCTTAATGCTCCCACTCTAAAGTAAAGGCTCAAAATCTCACTTATTTGTGCCCACCAAACTTGTCCTAATTGCTAAAAATTCCTCATTACCAGAAAAAAATTAAAATGGTGAAAAATCATTCAATCAACCATACAACCTTAACCACTTTCCTCTTTTTTTTTTTTTGAAAAGAGCTTGCCCAAGAATCATATTTTCAAGTAAGGGGAGAATGGAATTTGAAAATTACTCATGAAATTTCCTTTCCCCCAAACTTAGAAAGTTTGCTTGTCCTTACAAAACAACACTAACTGTCAAAACATAGTCAATTCCAAATAGTAGTAATTTACTACTCAATGTAATGCTCTGGTGATGATTCACAGCATAGGAACCTTACAGAAAAAAAAAAAAAAAAAAAAAAAAAAAAAAGAAAAAGAAACAAACCAGTAAATATAACAAATGGCAGCAAAATCACAGCAAAAATGCATCAGTAACTCATGCCCATTCTCGAATCATAGCCAAATCACGACAAGACTATTCACCAGACAATGAATATAGCTGCAACACCTCCAAAATGATAAATAATAATAATAATAATAATAAAATGAAATAAATTATAGTTAAACAGTTCATGGTGAATCTTTCAAAGAATAAAGCATCATTGGAAAGAAAAAAAATTCTTATAGAGCTAAGAATTCCTCTTTTTGTCCTTGACCCAACATGAGATATTTAAGAAATTACTTACAGTGCTTAGGTGTCTCATTTTTAAAGCTCTACTATTCTTTAAGTGTACCACTTATATCATGAACACATCTTCCATACAAAATTCCATGTCCTCCAAATTTTTGCCTATAGAACAAAAAGAGATTTCCAAGATCAAACATTAGAGCAACACTAAAAGACCAAAACTACAATTATTAAAATCAAAGTAAACACAAAACAGGGAAGGGATAGAGAACTTGGGTTGCCTCCCAAGAAGCGCTAAATTTATGGTCTTTAGCAAGACTTTCTCATGTGTCATGGTGGTGAAAAGAGGAATATTGAAGAGATTTGATGAGCGAAACCATCTCCCCAATAGTGCTTGAGCCTTTGCCCATTGACTTTGAATCTTCTTCCCTTATTCATATCAGCTATGACAATAGCTCCATGAGGAAAGACTTCTTTAATCACAAAAGGGCCCGACCACTTAGACTTCAACTTGCCTGGAAAAAGCTTTCATCTTGAGTTATACAACAATACTTGCTGCCCAATTTCAAAGTTTCTTTGAATAATCCTTTTATCATGCATGCCATTGTTTGGATTTCTCCTTGTAAATTCTTGCACTTTCATATGATTGATAAAGAAATTCATCCAATTCATGAAGTTGGAGAATTCTTTTTTCACCAGCTGCTTTCAAGTTGAAATTTGAGAATTTGGTTGCCCAAAATGCTTTATGTTCCATTTCAATGGGTAAATGACATGCTTTCCCATATACTAAATGATAAGGTGACATGCCAGTTAGAGTCTTAAAAGCTGTTTTATAGACCCAAAGAGCATCATTTAGCTTCATCGCCCAATCTTTCCTTGAACTGTTGACAGTCTTCTCTAAAATTTTCTTCAATTCCCGATTGAATGCCTCCACTTGCCCACTTGTTTGTGGGTGGTATGAGGTTGCAATACGATGCTTCACACCATATTTACTCAACAAGGACTTCAACTGCTTATTACAAGTTGTTTTTCTAAATCTTGAAAAGATGTTTTTTCTAAATCCTCCATCACTTATCCAAGCTCTTGGGACTCCAAATCTTGAAAAGATGTTTTTTCTAAGAAATTGCATCATTAGTCTTGACAGCTGCTGCTTCTACCCATTTTGATACATAATCCACCGCCACCAAGATATACAAATTAGAGTAAGAGGATGGAAAGGGGCCCATGAAATCTATGCCCTAAACATCAAACAATTTAATTTCTAACACCGGGTTCAAGGGCAATTCATTTCTTTTTGAGATGTTTCCTGTTCTTTGGCAACGATCACACCTCTTGACATACTCATGAGCATCTTTGAAAATTGTTGGCCAATAGAGACTAGACTGTAGCACCTTTGCAGCAGTTTTATCTCCATTAAAATGGCCACCATAGCATGAAGCATGACAATGCCATAAAATACTTTCAACTTCTTCTTGTGGTACACATCTTCTCAATAACCCATCAACACATCTTCTCAACAAAAAAACGTTCATCCCATACATAAAACTTAGCTTCATGAATAAATTGCCTTAATTATTGTGCATTGAGATCTAGAGGAAGAACTTTTGCTACCTTGAAATTTGCAAGATCAGCATACCAAGGTAAAGATTATCTGCCACCAAATTCTCCATTCCCTTCTTGTGTTTAATCTCAAGATCAAACTCTTGCATTAACAAAACCCAACGGAGAAGCCTTGGCTTAGATTCTTGCTTGGCAAATAGATGCTTAATGGCTGCATGGTCTGTGTAGACAGTCACCTTTGAACCTACCAAATAAGAGCGAAACTTGTCAAAAGCAAAAATAACGAGAAGCTCTTTTTCAGTAGTAGTATAATTACGTTGTGCAGAATCTAAAATATGACTAGCATAATAATTCACATGCAACAATTTCTTTGGCCTAACACAGCACCAACAGTAACATCACTAGCATCACACATAATTTCAAAAGGTAAACTCCAATCTGGAGCAACAACAATAGGTGCAGTGATCAATTTTTGCTTCAAAGTATTAAAAGCAATCAAACATTCATCGTTAAACACAAAAGGTACATCTTTCATAAGGAGGTTGCAAAGTGGTTTAGCAATTTTTGAAAAATCCTTGATGAACTCTTATAAAACCCTGCATGACCTAGAAAACTACGCACTACTTTCACATTGGTGAGAGGAGGAAGTTTTTCAATTATTTCTACTTTGGCCCAGTCTACTTCCATACCTCTTGAAAGAAACACAGTGCCCTAAGACAATTCCTTCTCCCACCATGAAGTGACATTTTCCCAATTTAAAACCAAATTAGTTTCTTCACACCTCTTTAACACCAAAGACAAATTATGCAAACATTTATCAAAAGAAGAACCAAAAACAGAAAAATCATCCATGAACACTTCAATAAATTTATCAATCCTATCAGAGAAAATGGAAAGCATACACCTTTGGAAAGTAGCCAGTGCATTGCATAATCCGAATGGTATCCTCCGGTAAGCAAAGACTCCATATGGGCATGTGAAGGCAGTTTTTTCTTGGTCCTCTAGAACTATAGCAATTTGACTATAACCCGAGTAGCCATCTAGGAAACAATAGTAAGCATGACCAGCTAGCTTTTCCAAAATTTGGTCAATAAAAGGAAGAGGGAAATGATATTTTCTTGTGGCACTATTCAATTTTCTGTAATCAATGCACACT
Organism: Bauhinia variegata; assembly: GCA_022379115.2. Classification (NCBI taxonomy): domain Eukaryota; kingdom Viridiplantae; phylum Streptophyta; class Magnoliopsida; order Fabales; family Fabaceae; genus Bauhinia; species Bauhinia variegata. The sequence continues at coordinate 5,970,194 of CM039432.1, forward strand.
CGCCATCCTGTGACAATCCTAGTAGATATTAACTCATTATTTTCATTCATAACCACTGTTGTCCCTCCTTTCTTAGGCACAACTTGAACCAGGCTAACCCATAGACTATCCGAAATATGGTAAATAATGCCAGCATCAATAAGCTTTACCATCTCCTTCCTAATGACTTCTTTCATGACCGGATTCAATCTTCTTTGTGGTTGCACTACCACCTTATATATCTTCCATGAGAATTTTATGCATGCAAAAAGAAGGGTTTATCCCCTTAAGATCATCAATAGACCATCCAATTGCTCTTTTATGATCTCTCAACACCTGTAAGAGCTTTTCTTCCTCTAATTTTCCCAATTCAGAACTAATGATGATGGGAAAAGAATTGTGCTAATAAAGAAAAGAGTATTGCAAATTTGATGGTAATGGTTTGAGCTCAACTTTTCCTGATTGAACTACATTTTTTTCTTTGTGTAATTTCTCCTTCTTTGGTGGAAAAGAGATAGAACAAGATGGCCCAGCTTCCAATAATGCTACATATTCAATCACCAAAGGATTTTCTTCTTCATCCCCAATAGTTTTTGATTCCATTATGGCTTTCTCAAGATGTGAGGATGGAATTCTCTCTCTAAATGTCGTAGAAACGAGATAATCAAGAATATCCACCCTAAAACAATGCTCTTGATCCATAGGATATTTCATTGCTTCAAACACATTAAAGGTAACTGCCTTATCTTGAACTTTCAAGGTTCGTGTCTCATCCGCTACATCAATCATAGCTATTCCAGTGGCAAGAAATGGTCTTCCTAAAATGAGTGGTATTTCATCATCTTCATCCATATCTAAGACAACAAAATCAACCAGAAAAATGAATTTGTCCACCTCAACTAAAATATTTTCTATCACACCATAAGGATGCTTAACTGATCGGTCTGCAAATTGAAGTGTCACCATGGTGGACTTTACTTGTCCAATTCCCAACTTTTTGAATATGGAGAGTGACATTAGACTAACACTAGCCCCAAGATCACATAGAGCCTTACCAAAATTCATATCACCAATTGTACATGGAATTGAAAAACTCCCGGGATCTTTGAGCTTTGGAGGTAATTTCTATTGCAAGATAGCACTATACTCCTCTGTTAGCATGATTCTTTCATCATCTTCTATTCTCCTCTTCTTTGATAAAAGCTCTTTCATAAATTTTGCATATGATGGCATTTGTTCAAGTGCTTCCGCAAAGGGTATATTGATGTGAAGTCTTTTAAAGACTTCAAGGAATTTGCCGAATTGCTTCTCATCTTGTTGCTGTTAAGTCTTTGTGGAAAAGGAACTTTAATGGAGGGTGATGGTGCAAAAGGCTTTTCTTCTATTTCAACTTTCTTCTTACCTTTAAATGATGAATCTTGTCTTGATTTCCTACCATGAAGAAATTGCTTGTCATTTGATTCATTGGATGCATCCTCATTGCTAGACAAATTCTCACATGGTTTTTCTCTACTCTCTTCATTGATTTCCTTTCTAGGTAGTGGCTAAATAACCTTTCCACTCCTTGTAGTAATTGTTTTCACATGCTCCTTTGGATTGGGAATGGTGTCACTTGGTAGAGAACCTTGAGGTCTTTCAGTTAATTGCCTTTCTATTTGCCCTACTTGAGCTTCCAAGTTTTGGATTTATGCTTCTTGGTTTCTAAACCCACTCCTTGTTTCATCCATGAAGTTTGTTGTTTTCTGAATGAATGTTGTGGTAAGAGTGGTTAACTTTTCCATTGCATTCTCCAATGAAGCTATTTTTTCACTAGATTGAGGTTGAGAGTGAACATTTGGAGAAAACAATTGTTGTGGTGCTTGATATGAGAATGGTGGTCTTTGAGGAGCTCCTTGGTTACCTTGATTGCCTCATGAGAAATTTGGATGATTTCTCCAACCCAAATTGTATGTATTAGAAAATGGGTCATTTTGGGGTCTTGGAGGATTTCCCAAGTAATTGACTTGTTCTTGAGAAGATTGGTCAAACATGTTTTCGGGGCACTCTCCACTTGAATGATTACCCCCACAAAAATCACAAGAGATGGATGGAAAACTTACAACACTTATATTCAAACTTTCAACCTTCTTTGAAAGATTTGCCAATTGTTGAGTCATGATCTTATTTTGAGCCAAAAGAGCATTTAAAGTGTCAACTTCCATGATACCCTTCTTTGCAACAACTCTCTCTCCTTGCCTTTGATAGTCATTATTTGCCATCATTTCAAGTAAATTCCATGCTTGCTCCGGTGTCTTGAAATTTAGATCACCAACCGTAGCAGCATATACCATAGACCTTGCATGAGGTAACAACCCATTGTAGAAACTTTGAACTTGGATCCAAAATTCAAAAGAGTGATGTGGACACCGCCTCAAGATTTCATTATAGCACTCCCAAGCATCACTCAAAGACTCTCCCTCTTGTTGGTGGAATGTAGTGATCTCAGTTCTCAACTTGCTGACTTTGATGGAGGAAAGTAACGAGTCAAGAATTTTTGCACCAAATCTGCCCAGGTAGAAATGCTCCCTCTTGCTAAAGAATCAAGCCAATGCCTAGCCTTATCCTTCATAGAAAATGGGAAAAGCCTAAGCCGAATAGCCTCCTCACTAACTCCATTTAACTTTACAGTGTCACATATTTGAAGGAAATTTGCAATGTGAGCATTAGGATCTTCTGAATCATGACCCCCAAACTGATTTTGTTGCACAAGTTGAAGCAAAGCAGGTTTTAATTCAAAAGTGTTAGCTTAAACCGGTGGTCTAGTAATACTTGTACTACACCCATCAACTCTTGGAATGGAATAGTCCATGAGAGTTCTAACTTGAGGATTATTAGGATTACCCCTATGACCCTCACTGTGTGGATTTTCCATGGCTTCCAATTGTGCTTTTCTTCTTTCTTTAGTTTCCTTATGAAGTCTCCTTGAAGTCTTTTCAATTTTAGGATCAAACAATAAAAAGTTAGAATCAAGAGTACCCCGCATACACCAAAGTCCAATGTAAGCCTCGAGCAATTAAAAGCTACTAACAGAATAACTAAACTAAATAAAAAAAATTTACATATATATATCCAAACTAAGACTCTATTAGCTACACTAATATTGTCAAAAACACTGTCGATCCCTAACAATGGGGCCAAAAACTTGATGGACAACCGGCAAGTGTACTTAGTCTCTCAAGTAATAAAGAGATGAGAAAGAGTATCGTCCACAGAGATCGATGTTCAACAATTACCAATCTCACTGAAAATTCTATTTGGATGGAATGATGAGTTAGATTAAAGGCAGCTAAAAAAAATGACTTAAATTTAAAAGAAAATAATTAAATAACTAAAATACCAAAACTAAAATTTCTAAATTACTTTAAACTTATAAAATTTAAAAGTAATGCCATAATAAAAGTGCTAGGGTCTTTACGTTATTTGATTATGAATCCGAATACCTCATAGACAAAGTGAAGTGATCAAGGAAGCTGTCCAAGAAGAGGTTGAACCAATTCATAGGCCAATTACTCAGAGCAAGGGCCAAAAATGCTCAAGTTGGGCTGACTTGGGTATCTATACTCATGCACAAAGATGGATTCAATTAGATGGGACAGATTTGGGAACTTGAGAAGAGTAAAAGGGCAACAGATTTTTTTCAAATTTCCATTGAATTTCGTACATTAATTTGGAGGCTTAATTAGTGTTGTGTTTTTCAATATTTTCCTAGTTACTAAGCTGTGTTTTAGTCTTTCCATAGCTAATAAATATGAATAGTTGTAGTTTGTGTTGTCTTTTGAGTTTTCAAAGTGGTTAATGTTGAATATGTTGTAACTTGTGAAATCTTCTTGTTTCCAAAGGCATAATGGAAACATTTAGAGTTCCAAGACTATTAGTGGAGTTTAATTCAGAGTCTTTGAGTTTCCAATATGCTGTAAAAAGCTCTAACTATAAATAAGGCTTAAGTTCAAACAAGGAAAGAACATGAATGAAAATATTATCCAACACATGTTGTGTTATCTCTTATCTAACTTAAGTTAGTGGCAAGAAAACCCTAGATTTCTTATCACTCTCATTCTTCTTCTTCTTGAGTGTGGCGAAATCAAACCACTTTAACTTAATTGTGGCACCATTGGCTTATCAATTGAGTTAATTTGGCCTTCCTCTTTTTATCTTTTGTTTATTTCCGCTGATTACTCAAAGGTATCTCAATTTGGGCACATCATATTGGCATCAAAGCCTAATTTCTAGAGGGGGGAATTTGGTTAGTAATCCAAGTGGGAAACACTTTGTGTCATATGAGTGTAACCACTTAGAGAGTGACCAAACCTTTACCATTTTTGTGTGAGAAAAAGAGCAGCAAGCAACCACACTCACCATGTCTGAAAAGTTTATTCATCTTACTAGAGAACAAGAGCAAATCCTTGCTATGCAAAGAAGCCAAGAGGAGATGATGGAGTAAATGACTCGGCTAACCACTCAAGTGGAGAGGCTTTTCAACCAACAACAAAGGCAACCGAGGAGAGAAGAGGAGGATGAATCTGAATTTGATGAAAATAAATAGCCCTGGCAAAAGAGGCAGCAAAGAGTACATGATTACAACATTAAAATGAAAGTTCATCCATTTAAAGGAACTAGTTCACCTGAAGAGTACCTTGAATGGGTGTAACGAGTGGAGAAGATTTTTGAATACCAAGAGTATTCTAAGGCCACCAAATGTCGCATAGCTGCCTTGGAGTTCACTAATTATGCCAATCTATGGTGGGAAAATTTGAAGGACCAGCGAAGGAGAGATGGAGAAGAAGAAGTTAAGAGCTGGAGGTTGATGAAGAGGCTCATACAGAGGCATTTTGTTTCAGATTATTACAAGCAAGAACTCTATTTTAAGCTACAAAGTTTGAGGCAAGGAGGTATGTGTGTTGAAGATTATGTAAAGGAGTTTGAAACCTTAAAGATTCGTTGTGAACTGAATGAACCTCAAGAGCAAACAATTGCAAGGTTCATTGGTGGTTTGCATAAGGAGATTGGAGATTTGGTAGAGCTGCAAAATTATATTACCTTGGAAGATGTTATAAAGCTTGCAATTAAGGTGGAGAGACAAAGAAAAAGGGTTTCTAGTAGGCAAATTTTTCCGCCAACTAGAAGCAAATTTGCAAATTCTTCTACTACACCGTCATGGAGTGCTGCCAAAGGAGATGGAAGAAAGGTAGAGAGTAGGGAATCCTCTAAATTTCCCTCAAGTTCCTCAAAGGGAAAGGAGAAGGTGGCTGAATCTGAACCTTCTAAGAAGAGCAGAGATATAAAGTGCTTCAGGTGTCTTGGTCATGGGCATTATGCTTTTGAATGTCCAAACAGAAAAGTGATGATTCTTAAAGAGACACATGGAGAGGTGGAAAGCGAAGATGAGGCAGCTGCAGAGGGAGTTTTAGAAGAATGTTCAAATGAAGAAGGAGTGGAGTATGCGGATGAGGGAGAGCTCCTTGTAATTCGACGTGCTCTAAACTTGCAAGCTAAGCCAAGTGATGAGCAAAGAGAAAATATTTTTCATACAAGATGCACAATAGAAAAGAAGGTCTGTGGTGTAATTGTTGATGGAGGGAGCTGTACCAATGTGGCTTCTACTACTTTGGTGGAAAAATTAAAGTTAGCAACAACAAAACATCCTCATCCTTATAAACTATAGTGACTGAATGAAGATGGCGTTGTCAGAGTCACTAGACAGGTTGTTGTGCCATTTACTATTGGAAGGAATTACAAAGATGAAGTCCTATGTGATGTGGTTCCCATGAGTGCTAGTCATTTGCTCTTGGGAAGACCATGACAGTTTGATAGGTGAACTTTGCATGATGGATTCAAAAACACATATTCCTTTGAAAAAGATGGAAGGAAAATTGTGTTAGCACCTTTGAGTCCTCATCAAGTGAAGGAGAATCAAAAGGAAGCTGAAAAGAATATTTGCCAACAAGGGAGATATCAAGAGAGCTTTATCTAGCTCTAATTCAATTTTTTTGTTCTTATTGAAGGAAGTAGCATCTAAAATTGTGGGATCACTACCCCCACAAATCAAGAAGCTTTTGGAGGAATTTTGTCATGTATTTCCAGAAGATTTACCAAAGGAGCTGTCACCAATCTGTGGGATTTAACACCAAATTGATCTTATACCAGAGGCTGCCTTAACTAATAAACCAGCTTATAGAATGAATCTAGAAGAGGCAAAGGAGTTGTAGAGACAAGTAAATGAGCTGTTAAAAAAAGGTTATATGCGAGAATCTATGAGCCCTTGTTCTGTGCCAGCCTTATTAGTGCCAAAGAAAGATGGGACAATGAGGATGTGTGTGGATAGTAGAGCAATTAACAAGATTACAATCAAGTATTATTATCCCATTCCGAGGTTGGATGACATACTTGATGAGCTGCATGGCTCTTGAGCATTTTCAAAAATAGACTTAAAGAGTGGATACCATCAGATTCGAATGAAGGAAGGAGATGAGTGTAAGACAGCCTTCAAGACAAAACATGGGTTGTATGAATGGATGGTCATACCGTTTGGATTATCCAATGCACCAAGCACTTTCATGAGGCTAATGAACCATGTGCTGCGAAGATTCATTGGTTTGTTGTAGTCTATTTTGATGACATTCTAATCTACTGCAAAAACCTTGAAGAACATATGTAGCATTTGAGGAAAGTATTTGAAGTATTGCAAGAACAGAAGTTGTATGGCAATCTTAAAAAGTGCCAATTTTGTCAAGACCAAGTTATCTTTCTTGGTTATGTCGTGTCACAACATGGAGTTCAAGTTGATGAAGACAAAGTCAGAGCAATCAAAGAATGGCCAATTCCTAAAAGTATATCTGAGGTACGAAATTTTCATGGTCTTGCTTCTTTTTATAGAAGATTTGTGAAGAACTTCAGCACTATTCTTGCACCATTAACTGAATGCATGAAGAAAAATGGTGAATTTAAATGGAATGAATCTGCACAGAAAAGCTTTGAACTAATTAAGGAGAAATTGTGTTAAGCACATATTCTAGCTCTTCTAGATTTTTCAAAAATATTTGAGATTGAATGTGATACTTCAGGAGTGGGGGTTAGAGCTGTCCTAATGCAGGATAAGCGTCCCATTGCTTTTTTCAGTGAAAAGCTTAGTGGGGCAAGTCTAAATTATTCTATCTATGATAAAGAGTTCTTTGCACTAATTAGAGCTCTTGAGACATGGCAGCATTATTTGCTACCAAAGGAGTTTATCATTCACACAGATCATGAGTCATTGAAACACTTAAAGGGGCAAGGGAAGTTGAACCGAAGGCATGCCAAATGGGTGGAATATCTGGAGAATTTTCCCTATGTGATCAAATATAAAAAGGGAAACACCAATGTAGTTGCTGATGCATTATCTCGGAGGTATACTTTGATTTCTATGTTGAATACTAAATTACTGGGCTTTGAACTTATCAAGTATCAATACTTGCATGATCCTATGCTTGCTAAAATCTATTCAGCTTGTGAGAAAATGGCAGAAAAAGGCTTCTATAGGCATAATGGTTACATGTTCAGATTTGGAAAACTTGTGATTCCTAATTGTTCTGTTAGGGAATTACTTGTTAGAGAAGCGCATGCAGGAGGATTGGTTGGACATTTTGGGGAAAGAAAGACATTTGAAATGGTGAAAGAACATTTTTATTGGCCAAATATGATGAAATATGTTCATCGGATTGTAGAAAGGTGTGCTACTTGCAAGAAAGCAAAGAGCAAGGACTTCACATGGCTTATACATGCCACTACTTTTTCCAGATCAGCCATGGATGGATCTAAGCATGGATTTTGTGCTTGGATTTCCTAGAATTCAGAGGGAAAGACTCAATAATGGTGGTTGTTGACAGGTTTTCAAAAATGTCTCATTTTATTCCTTCTCATAAAACGGATGATGCATCTCATATTGCTGAATTATTTTTCAAAGAAATTGTGAGATTGCATGGCATTCCAAAAAGTATTGTTTCAGATCGTGATGCAAAATTCTTAAGCTATTTTTGGAAGACATTATGGAAGAAGCTTGGGCAAAACTTTTATTTAGTACAGCTTATCATCCTCAAACCGATGGGTAAACTGAAGTGGTAAATCATTCTCTTTCTTCTCTATTAAGAGCTATTATTAGCAATAACTTGAAGAATTGGGATGAATTTTTGCCACATGTTAAATTTGCTTATAATCGAAGTGTTCATAATGCAACAAGGAAATCTCCATTTGAGGTGGTATATGGATTTAATCCTAATACACCTACAGATTTAGTTCCCCTTCCAACTAATGAAAGATTGAGCATAGATGGCAAGGAGAAAGCTGAATTTATGAAGAAAATGCATGAGGCAGTAAAGAAGCAGATTCAAAGGAAGAATGCAACCTATGAAAAATCAGCAAGATTTTGTGTGGATTCACCTATGCAAGGAAAGGTTTCCAAACAAAAGAAAGTCCAAGCTCATGCCAAGAGTAGATGGCCCTTTTCAAGTGCTAGAGAAGGTGAATGACAATGCTTATAAACTCAATTTACTAGGAGATTATGGAGTTTCAGCAACCTTCAATGTAAGGGACTTAACACCTTACTTGGAAGATGACATGGAGCTGGATTTTAGGGCAAATCCTTGTCAACCCAGGGAAGATGATGTGATCAAGGAAGCTGTCCAAGAAGAGGTTGAACCAACTCATAGGCCAATGACTCGAGCAAGGGCCAAAAATGATCAAGTTGGGCTGACTTGGGTATCTATACTCATGCGCAAAGATGGATTCAATTAGATGGGCCAGATTTGGGAACTTGAGAAGAGTAAAAGAGCAACAGATTTTTTTTCTAATTTCCATTGAATTTCGTACATTAATTTGGAGGCTTAATTAGTGTTGTGTTTTTCAATGTTTTCCTAGTTACTAAGGTGTGTTTTAGTCTTTCCATAGCTAATAAATATGAATAGTTGTAGTTTGTGTTATCTTTTGAGTTTTCAAAGTTGTTAATGTTGAATATTTTGTAACTTGTGAAATCTTCTTGTTTCCAAAGGCATAATGGAAACATTTAGAGTTCCAAGACTATTAGTAAAGTTTAATTTAGAGTCTTTGAGTTTCCAATATGCTATAAAAAGCTCTAACTATAAATAGGGCTTAAGTTCAAACAAGGAAAGAACATGAATGAAAATATTATCCAGCACATGTTGTGTTATCTCTTATCTAACTTAAGTTAATGGCGAGAAAACCCTAGATTTCTTATCACTCTCATTCTTCTTCTTCTTGAGTGTGGCGAAATCAAACCACTTTAACTTAATTGTGGCGTCATTGGCTTATCAATTGAGTTAATTTGGCCTTCCTCTTTTTATCTTTTGTTTGTTTCCGCTAATTACTCAAAGGTGTCTCAATTTGGACGCATCACAAAGCACCCTTTGTATCTCCTTAGACATTACTATTCTAATCCCAATTTTTACACTGATGGTTAAATTCCCTAAATTAATTGAGACCCAATTCCTTGGTGAATCAATTTTACCTAGTTCCCCTAACTTTCCTAATTCCTTAATACAAGTTAATAAGCTCTAAGTGATTAAGCTCAATGGAATTAACAACAAAACCACATAAATCAGTTATCTATTCCCAGATTAACTTCATTCATGGTTGAAATTACATGAGGCATCCCCAAATTACACTATTCCTAGCAATAAAATGGTCCAAAAAATTAATTGAATGTCGGCCAAACATCCAAAGCATTAAGCACAATAATCTCAACTCAATAATTCATAAAATAGCAAATATCTAAGTTAAAACTTCATCAGAATCAAACTACATCAAGCCCTAGCTGAATGAGTTCAAGTATCCATTACAAGAGAAATAAAAACAGAAGAGAAAATGGCAAACTCAGTAGTCATGTTCAAGAACTTCGAGAACCTAAACCAAGCTTCCGGTCTTGATTCTTAGGGAGTTCTTTCCTCTTTCGTATTTTCACTCCTATTATGCAGCTCTGTTTCACAGCTCTTCCCTCTTGTTTCTGCTCTTCACTTCTACTCCTCGTTCTTTTTTATTTCTGCCAATTTTGCCAAAGTTCCCAATTGTCTCTCGATGGTCCAAATTCCTCCAAATTTAGGCTGAACTAATAATAGGAATTAGGTTCCTTACGCTGAGCAGGCACATGTGCGCTATGCTGGAAGAGAGCTGGACTTTTGGGCTGGGCCATGGTAAAATAGGTTGATACATGTGAGATGGCAGTTGCTGCTATCAATATGTAGTAGAATAGAGTCGAGCAAGTCATTAAGTCTGTCTTCATTATCTTCATTTCCTCCAAGTCTATCTCTATTCATCTTGGATTCCCCCTCCATGTCACTTTCTACCTTTATGTCAGCATCTTATAAGTTAGTAACCTGAGCTGATCAGAAAACTCAAGCAGCTTCGATTCTGACATGCACCTGGGAAGGTAAGACAATTAAGCTTGACAAGGATTTGTTCCAATTAGAAATTATTTGAATTTGAACAAACTGTAGGCATTTCAAATGATGTAACAATAAGTTAACACTACAATTCTAAAAAAATTATTTAAAAGAAACTAAACAACCTAAAAAAAAACAAAAATACTCACACAATGTACCAAGAACAAGCCAAACTTTATTAAATTTGGAGAGAAAGATGTAAAATATGATCTTAAATAAGCATGCTTGGCACAAACATCACTTACTGATTTTGGTCCATATAGAAGTATTCCTCATAGAGTTCACCTTCATATAAGAAAAGGGAGCAGTATCTGACAAGGTTAATGAGAGGTTGGGTACTAAAATGAAGAAGAGGCTTATGATTTGGTAACCTACTAATGAAGATTCTACCAAACCCATTCTTATTTGAAGAAGGTAAACAAAGAGAAAACTTGTTATGAAGATTGAACACTGATGAGAGCTGTGTTTGCAGAGAAAGTTGTGTTCTTGCTAGACCTACCAAGTTTATGTAAATCTTTAGTTTATGTAATCTAGAGTTATGACTGAAAAATGGATTTTTTTTTTCTTTTTCTATTTTAAACTTGAAAAGTGTTATCCTCCCACCACCAAGTTTTACTTGTATTGTCTATATTTATTTTGACAAGGTGTGGTGCTTTGAGAGAAACAGTAATTTAATTTAATCATATAATATATTCAATTTAATAAGTGAATTAACTTCTAATGAATAACATAATTAAACATACTAGACTTGATACAATTTGAGGCATCTGCATAAGTGCAAAAGCACTTATTTTGTGCTTGGAACAAGATCTAGCTCGCCAATCAAAAAAAAAAAAATTCCAGCTCCAAACACTATGTCTATCTAAATTGGGGGTTCCTTTAACTTCTATATTTTTCTTTTCAGACCCCAACTAAAGTTGAAAACGATTAAAAGAGATAAAGGGTGTGAACAGAAAAAAAGGAGGGTGTGGCTATGTAAAGCCGAATCTGGAAAGCAGTTTCCAATACTATGACCTCAAAAAGTTGTTGGTTTTGCATAAACATAAAAATTCCATGTATTGCTCATAAAGTTTGTTCCTTTTTTACTTCTGAAAGTGCAAGTAAATAAATCCTAGAGGGGGGTGAATAGGATAATAAAAAATTTCACAATAAAATTTATATTTTCAGAATCAAGCATAAAAAAATAAGCTTAATTATATGCAATGAAAGCTTGATTTCAGAAATCTCAGAGTTTAAAATGTGATGAAGCAGTTCAACACAATATGCGGAATTTAGATACTAGAAGATAAATATGCTGAAATCAAAGAGAATAAGGAGAAGAAAATGCACAGTGATTTATAGTGGTTCGGTCTATCAAAGACTTACGTCCACTCCTCTCAAATATCCTTAAGAGAGTTAACTTTACTATCCAAGTTGGTTTACTGGCGTCCAGCTGCCTCTTACAACTGAACAGGAATCAAGCACAACGGCTAAAAGCTTGGTTTTACCAGGAGCACTAAGAACCCTTTACAATACAGACTATGTCTTTCCCTCATATAGGGTTGCAATGTATGAAGAAAGACTAAACAGCCTTCTTACAAAGATTGTATGAGATGAAAAAATCTAGCACAGAAATTGTTGCTTGATTCAACAGATATCCCAGTAAGCTTCAAGTGCACAACAAATATTCCAGTTGAAGTTGTGATGCACGACTGAGAAGAAAACAAGATGAATATGTGAGAACTCTTTTGATTGTGAGCAAATGAACCCTTTTTGATTTCTCTCTTCTTGTCCTCATTTGAGTCTTCTTCTTCCTTTTATCATGTATTCAAAATATGATTGTTGGAGATTACTCAAGTGCAGCTTCAGACTTTATGCTGGTAAGATAGAATCCAGCATAACACTTTCTGCTTGCTTGCCGTTGTTGCATGGAAGAAGCAAGCTTGGGTTGGCAAGCAAGAAGAGACCCAACGTCTCTTTCCCTTATGATGATTTCACGTTCCCCAAAACTACAGAGAAGAATGGGGTCTTTTGTTGGCTGAAGTGAGATTTCATGAAACGTTCTTTTTGCTATCACAAGAAGCCAAGAGATGTATCTTTCTTTCTTCTGCATAAGTTGCCCATACCATGCTGACTTTGTCCAATTTACTTTTACATAGGATGTAGAGATAAAAGCCTGTGGTCCCTTTTTGACGAGTGACCCAATATTTTGGAGGCATGTATTTTGTCATATGTGATTTATCCAATGTGGCAATAGAAGCAAGCAAGCTTTGCCTTTTTTGTGAACCCCAAAGTAATACTTTCTAAAAGCTGACTTCCTTTGACTTTGAATATAGTGGATATACAAACCAGATTATTGGGAACACATGCACCAATGAATAAACATAAACGTGAAAAAGGAAATTCTGGGGGGACAAAGAAAACATTGTTTTCAAAACATTTTCCAAAATGAAAATTTTGGGTAAATATATATTTCTTGAAAACATAATTCTAACCAAATATAGTTAAAGGAAAATTTCTTTCTAAATAACAATTTGTTACACCATGAATAAAGAATATTGAACACATTTAAAAATTATTTTCATTATCAAAACCAATAAAAATATTTGGGAGACCCTTAAGCTAACAATCTCCCCCTTTTTGATGATGCCAAAATAATTTTTAATTTGCAAACAAATTTTCTCAAAACAATTTTTCTCCCCTTAAAAATAAGCCAAGGTTGAAAAATGTAGAAAGAAAATTTTGACTAAATAAAGAAAGTATATTGGTGTAAAGCATGTATATGGCGCAGCTCAGCTAGGCAAATATTCTCCCCCTTTGGAATCATCAAAAATAAGCAGCAGCAATAATCAAGCATAATGCAGTCAATCAAGCATAGTTTGATGTGTCATATATCCATGTATCCTTAACCACCAAAATTTACTAGTATGGCAAATCTCAAGCTTTCTCCCCCTTTGTCACGGCAAAAAGAGGGGAATTTCCAACTGATCCAGAATTGTTATAGACAAGCATAAAAATTTAAGTACTTGAAGGTGAAGAAATCATACCCAACTCACTTCTTAGGACACAAAATCTTTCTTCAGCCAAAGCTTTGGTGAAGATATCTACAATTTGTTCATCGGTTCTTATGAAGTGAAGTTCTACATCTTTCTTGAGCACATAATCTCTCAGAAAATGATGTTTGATGTCGATATGCTTGGTTTTGGCATGCTGTACTGGATTTTTTGCAATGTTAATAGCACTTGTATTGTCACACAAAATTAGAGTGCATTCTTGGATGATTCCATAGTCTCTCAATTGTTGTTTCATCCAAAGAACTTGTGCACAACATTGTCCAGCTACAATATACTCAGATTCTACAATAGATATGGATACGCTTGATTGTTTCTTACACTACCAGCTTACCAGAGAATTTCTCAAAAACTGGCATCCACCACTTGTGCTTTTTCGATCAATCAAGCATGATCTGAATCGGTGTAAGCAACGAGGTCATAATAGTTGTTCTTTGGATACTATAGACCCACATCCTCAGTTTCTGCTAGGTATTTGATTATGCGTTTGACAGCTTGCAGATGAGGTTCTTTAGGCTTGATTCAAAATCTAGCACAACAACATACACTGTATAATATGTCAGGTCTACTTGTAGTAAGATACAATAGCAACCCAATCATGCCTCTGTACAGCTTTTGATCAACAGCTTTTGCAACATCTTCAGATGTAAGCTTGGTTGTTGTTGGCATTCCTTTTGCATTCTCCATTCTATACTTCTTGATTAGCTCTTTGGTGTACTTTGTTTGATGGATGAATATGCCAGTTGAAAGTTGCTTAATTTGGAGCCCAAGGAAGAATGTTAATTCTCCCATCATGCTCTCAAACTCACTTTTCATTAGCCTTTCAAAATCCTTGCATAGAAGCTCATTAGTAGCACTAAAAATAATATCATCCACATAAATTTGCACCACTAAAATATCATCATTGAAAGATTTGATAAAAAGAGTGGCATTAACTTTCCCTTTTGAAAAGCTATTTTTTAAGAGAAATAAGCTTAGCCTATCATACTAAGCTCTTGGAACTTGTTTAAGGCCATAAAGTGCTTTTGTCAATTTGTAAACATAGTTTGGAAAATTCTCATTTTCAAAGCCCGGAGGTTGTCTAACATAGACTTCCTCATTTATAAAACCATTCAAGAAAGCATTTTTCACATCCATTTGAAAAACCTTGAAATTTTTGTAACACGCAAAAGCAAGCATAATGCGAATAACTTCAAGTCTAGCTACTGGAGCAAAGGTTTCATCAAAATCAATACCTTCTTGTTGACAGTACCCTTGAGCTACCAATCTTGCTTTGTTTCTTACCACTTTACCTTGCTCATCAAGCTTGTTTCAGAATACCCATTTTGTTCCAATAACATCTTGATGCTTGGGTGGTGGAACAAGCTTCCAAACTTCATTTCTCTCAAATTGGATGAGCTCCTCTTGCATGGCCATAATCCATGATTCGTCTTCCAGAGCATCATCAACCTTCTTTGGTTTGATCAATGAAATGAAGCAAGATTCTGTTACTTGATTTCTGATTGAAGCTCTTGTTTTCAACCCTTTATTCACATCATCAAGCTTGTGGTCACGTTGTACTTGCTATTTATATGGTGCATTGTCTCTGTTTGAATGTTCTTCAGGTTGTTTAGAGACTTGAACAGCTTCCTTATTTTGAGAATCAAGCATATCATTTAAAGCTTGATTTTCGCCAGGTAAGCTTGGTTTCTGCAGATCATTAATTTCCTCAAAAGCAATTTTGCTTAAGGGAGCATGGTTAGATTCATTAAAAACCACATGCATACTTTCCTCTACTGACTTAGTTTGCTTATTGAAGACTCTATAAGCTTTACTAGTCAAGGAGTAGCCTAAAAATACACCTTCATTAGATTTTGCATCAAATTTGCCCAAAGTATATTTGTCATTATTGTGGATAAAACAGGTACAGCCAAATGCACGAAAATAGCTTACATTTAGTTTTCTACCCTTCCAAAGCTCATATGGAGTTTTCTTTAAAATGGACCGAATCAAGCATCTGTTAAGGATGTAACAAGCTGTATTTACAGCTTCAGCCCAAAAGTGTTTTGCAACATTCTTTTCACAAAGCATGGTTCTTACCATTTCAAGCAGTGTTCTATTTTCCTTTCAACAATCCCATTTTGTTGAGGTGTTCTAGGAGAGGAGAAGTTATGGTAGATTCCTTAGTTTTCACAAAAATCTTTAAAAGCTTGATTTTCAAACTCTCCACCATGATCACTTCTAATAGAACAAATTTTTGAATTGGCTTCATTCTTAACTCTTTTTGAAAACATTGAAAGTCTCTTCCTTATGAGCTAAGAAGTATACCTAAGTGAATCTAGTATAATCATCAATAATGACAAAACCATATATTTTTCCACCTATACTCAATGTTGACATAGGTCCAAACAAGTCCATATGAAGGAGTTCAAAGATCTTTTAGTAGAAAGCTCCTCCTTGTTTTTGAAAGAGGACTTTATCTGTTTTCCTATTTGGCATACAGTACAAATATTATCTTTTTCGAAATGCAGCTTAGGCAGTCCAGAAACAAGCTTATGTTTGAACGGTTTTGAAATAAGCTGCATATGTGCATGACTAAGTCGTCTATGCCATAAGGAGACATTTTCAACTTAGGAAACTAGACAAGTTTCATTTTTGAAAGAAAAATCATTGCTTGACACTTTATAAACATTTGAGCTTCTATGACCTCCAAAGAGAGTATCCTTACCATTGAGGTCAAAGATGGTGCATTTGAAGGATTCGAAGCATACCTTATAGCCAAGATCACAAAGTTAACTTATGCTCATTAAATTGTGCTTCAATCCCTTCACGTAGTAAATGTCATTCACAACAAGATTTGGGGTGAGCTTGATTTTTCCTATGCCAATAATTCTTCTCTTACTATCATCTCCAAATCTTACACTTCCCATATCTTGTTCCTGAAGTTCCACGAACATCTCCTTATCCCAGGTCATGTGATGTGAGCAACCACTGTCCAAGTACCAACTTTTCTTACTTGGCTTGTGTTGCCTCTGTCATGTGAGAAATCAAGCTTAGGTACCCATGTTTGTTTGGGTCCTTGGGGGTTAGCATTAGAAATATTTTTAGGCACCTAAATCTGCGTATATCTCTTCACATTTTTCTTGTAATTACATTGGTAGGTATGCTGACCAGTTTTATTGCAGTAATTACAAGCAGTTTGTGAAAGCTTGATTTTCGAAAGTGGATTTTCATATCCTAAACCATTTTTCCAGATAGTTCTGTGCAAATCATGTTTTTGCATGCCAACTAACTTATCAAGGTTTTGCTTCCCTTTTACAAAGCTAGCCAAATCATTTGAGCTCATCAAGCTTAATTTTTAAAGCTTGATTTTCCAAAAGCAGGTTTTTAGAGAGTTTTTCTTTTTGCTGTAAATCATTGATAAGCTCTCTATCTTTTTTATAGATAATACGAATTTCAGTTAGCTCTTTTTCCAAAGCCTTGATTTTTTCTTTTCTAGTGGAAAGTTTGGAAAGGAGTTTACTAACAGTTTCAACAAGCTCATCATATGCGTTTGATAAATCATCATAAGAGAGAGGTTGATCACTTACCACATTATCAGAATCACTTTCATCTGACATGGCCATGAGACATATTTCTTCATCATCACTTGATAAAGTGTCTTCACTACTCCATGCAGCATATGTCTTCTTCTTGTTTTTCTTGAAGTTCTTATCTTTCTTCTTTGGACATTCAGGTGATTTGTGTCCAAGTTTCCACACGTGTAGCATGTTATTTCATCCTTTTCTCCTTCCTTCTTTGGCTTCTGCTTACTGTCATTTTTATTATGCTTGTTTTTGAAATCAAGCTTACTGGATGAAGCTTGTTTTCTGAATCTTTTTTTTGCAACATTTTAGCGACTTTTCTAGATAATAGGGCAACATCATTGTCACTATCGCTGTCTGAAGATGAAGATGTGGCAGCAAGAGCAACATCCTTCTCCTTTTTCTTTCTCTCAATTGCTCTCACTTCTTTCTTCTTTATTGACATTTCCTCAGCTTCTAGCTCTCCTCTCAACTCATCAACAGTAATGTTTGATGCCTTGGTTGTTTGTTTGAGTATGTAACCTTTTATTTCCCATTTATCAGAAAGACATTTGATAAGCTTCTTGTTCTTTTTGTGTATAGCTTTTCCCAAGTAGTTGGAGTTAATTTACAAGGTGACGAAATTTGGTGAAATATTTTTCTATGGACTCTCCATCTTCCATGTGAAAAAGCTCATATACACCACCATAGAAGCTTGCGAGCTTTCCCGTTTTGCTATCCCAGAGGTGGACCGGTTTCGAGTATAGGGCACGGCCGGTGCTTCTGGCAAGAGGATTGCCGTACTGATCTTGCTTGCAAAGTTGCAGAGTTCCAGTGGTTGAGTTGGCATCGCCTTGGAAGGTTATGTTTTCTTTTACATCTGACCAGAAATGGGGGAAGTTGAATAGAACTGAATCAGATTGTGACTTGACTTTGTTAAGCAGCAAGAGGAGAAAGAAGGTTTTGAAGAGAAGTGGAAGAAGGGGTTTTGAGTTGGAGATAGCCATGGTTGCTGTGAAATTGTAACTTAACTGGATGAGGATACATGCGTGAGAAGGCTGCTTGCGTTTATATAGAGGTTGAGTGGGAATTTAGCTATTTTTTATTTTCTCTAATTATTTATTAAAAAATCATTTATTCTCCATAACAAGGGAGTGGCACAATTCAACCATGTTCAATTGATCTAACCACATCCCACCACAATGTAGGTTCAAGGATGTTTTTGATAGCTAATTTAGAAGTACCTTGCTCTCTGTAAATATTTTATAAGCATTAAAGCTTGTTTGAGTTTTGTTGAACACCCAAAATAATATTTTTCAAGGAAGCCATGGTTGCACATTGGGATTCAGTTCATTCCCTTATTAATTTAGATCATTCTTCTACTAATGAGTAGAGGAAACTCAATAGAAGAAGTCAAGCATTACGCTAACCCTATGAGTTCTTAAAATCTAACTCACATAAATTTTTTTTTATTCTTTTACTTATGTAGCTATTTTTTATTTTCTATAATTATTTATTCAAAATTCATTTATTCTCCTAACAGGGGAGGGATGCAATTCAACCTTGTTCACTTGATTTCAACTACGTCCCACCACGAGAATGTGAGTTCAAATCCCTTAAAAGTATATTTTTGGTAAATAATTTATAAATACTTCAATAAGTATTTTTTGAACATTGAAACCAGCCTAAGATGGATTTAGTTTCTTTGTTGAGTTAATCACATGTTGAGGACCAAAAATAACACCACTCAAGAAAGCCAAACTTATACATTGTAATGCGGTCTATTCAATTGTTTATCTAAATCATTCACTTGTTAATCAATAGAGAAGCTAAGCATTGCCCTAATCTTAGTGAACTCTCAAACCCAATTCTCTAAAACTTCATTTTCTTAAAAAAAATAAGAAAAGATATAATTGAACCATGTGCTTTTGTGCCAAGAGGACATTTATCTGACCCATGCATGATTTAACGCATGTTCGCTTGTGCATAGCAGATTTTTCTACTACACAAGTACTCACATTTTTTTCCTGTTTATTTTTCTGGCCACTTTCTCTTCCTTCTTTTCCCCTTTAAGTTTCATATGCATTGCTACTTTTAGCAAGGTTTGAACTATTGATATAGCATTTCTCGACTTATTATATTGGAGAATGACTACTTACTAACCCACGCAACCACGTGATTAAGTTGAGGTGGTCATCATTTTTAAGTTACATGCACTAAAAAGAAGCATCAGTACTGAATCCTTTTCAGGAAAACAGAAATTAAAAGATGTGCTAGAACGTATATACCATTAAAAAATCAAACAATAGTACATATGTTGTGTGGCTTATTGGTTTTAGGAATAATATAATATAAAATTATTTTTATAAATAAGTTTTTAAATAATAACTTAAAATTTTAGATTAAATCAATCCTTAATCCTTAACATAATATCAGAGTTTTTATAACATTAATAATTGAATTTATATCTATATTTTATAAACTCTTTTCTTAATATTTTTGGTTTTATTATTAACATTTTAGCTTAATTTCTTATTTTTATAATTGGAGAATAATTTGGAGTATTATAATAGAACAATGAATATTTTTAGATTTTAAAGAGTCGCATTGCAATAAATGAAGATATTTTAGGTCTTAAATTTTACTAAATTTTTCTTTTTTTATGTAATTAAAATTTCTAGATTTAGAGATTACCTAGTTTCCTAAGACTTCTTCTATTTATAAATATTTTTTTTAAGAATTAAATTTGAAAGAGTTGTTAGTAGAGTATTAGAGTAGAGTCAAAGTCGAGTCAAGGAGGTTTGGAGCAAAAGGAACAAGAGGAGCCACACTACAACTTTCATTACTAAGAATCTCTTTCTTCTCTTCTCCTTTTCTCCATGATACGTACTCTTTTTTATTTTATATTTTCTTAGTTTTATTATGTTTTTCTAACTCTTCCACTAAGAGAGGATGTAGCCTAAGGATTTGTTAATTGAGTATTGATTTTTGTAATTTACTTATTTAATTTTATGAGCAATTAATTTTCTTTTTAATATTTTTTATAGTTTTATTACTTATAAGATTGCTTTACCCTCTATAATTCACATAGAGACGTGATTTTATAGAATTGTTTCTAGGATTAATTGCTATAATTTGAGAGAAAGTTAGAGAACAAGTAAACACGAATCATTTTGTCAATCAACAATTCCACAAAACTCAATTTTTTTCCTAATTAAATTAGACCAAAAGATTAGATAATTACTTAGGGGAAAAAGAGTTAATTTGCTAAGAGATTGAGTTTTAACTAATTTAGGAAATTGTACTTTCATAAAATTAGGTAAGTAATTATATAATGAAATTCTTATCTAAGAAATCTTAAACTTAGACTTCTTCTTTTTTTTCTTATTTTATTTTTATTATTTTCTTTCGTTTTATATTTAGTCCAAATAGTAATTAAAAACAAAATTACTTGATTTACAAATCCTAAAAACAATACTTTTCTCACCCTATATTACTTGTGTTGTGGGAATTAGTGCACTTGTTAGAAAACACAAACAAAGTTTTCTGATTTTTTCTTTAAAAAAGAAAATCTGTTATCCCTGGAATAGAAATTACTACTATTTTCTTGGGACAAACAGCACGTGCACAGATACGCACTGCCTCAGAATCAAGCAATGAGCTACATTTTTTCATATGAAAAACATGGTGAGAATCCATATTAACCAAGATTGTCTGGATTCTCACTGTACTTTTAACACGTAAGTGATAGATTGCACCATGTGTTAAAGTACATGATGACATTTTTGGACAACAACTTGATTTAGCATTGTTGCAAAATAGCATATCCACTTTAACTCAGTTTTTTTTTTTCTTTTTAATTGTCTTTATTCTATTTTCAGTTACTTTCTCAAAAAAAAAAAAATTTTTGTTTCTTACTTAATCTTTATATATTAGAAATGAAATTAATTTTTATTTTGAATTCGGCATGCTCGGGCCATTGGTACTTTTAGTGAGTTGAACAAATTCTTGTGGAAATAACATTAAGCATATTGGCTACAATTATTAGGAACAAAATTTTTATTTCATATATTATTTCATGATTATATAATTGATTAAAAATTTAATTAATATTTTATTATATATTGACTAATCATACATAATTATAAAATTTTTATCTAATTTCTAGAGGCAAAAGTTTTTGCACATAAGAAATAAGGCGACAATATTTCCAGAGAAATGGAATTTTTTTTTTTTTGTGAAAGTGGAATGCATTAATTAAAGGATAAGCAAACATAGTTAGCCCCTATACTAAGGCATTACACAGACTAGGTAAAGAAGTCCCCTTTGACTCAGCTACATAATTAATCATTACATCAGCAGAAATATTATTATGTATAATACAGTCTACATCTATATTATCACCCTTTCCTACTTAGTACTTACTTACTGATCGGCCACTTGGTTGGCTTCCCTGCTAAATCTTCTCACACATAGAAATGGAATGGTGCTTGGACAAGGACTATCTCGATTCTCAATTTTACCTGTCCTAAGGATGACCTTTATTGGACCACTACTTCACAAACAGAATGTAGAGAGATTTCAAGCCTGCTTTAAGAGAAAAAAGCAGTGGGAATGTATTTCAAACATTAAAAAAATGGTAACCTGGAAAACGTGGGCTTTTCTAATGATATATACCAGTTTTAAAAAATTGAGTTGTGTTATGTTTATATTTAAAAATGTATATTTATATTTATTTTTATATTTTTCTTACATTTTATTTTTTATTTTTTATTTATAATTTTATTTTTTAAAATAATTATAAAGAAGTGATGTACATTAATAAGTATATTCATAATATTTTCGTAAAAAATCTCACCTTTATTCTGTATACTACCATGTACACGACAATCCGTGCTGATCAACACAGTAGAAATGTACTTCATAGCATGCAACAAATAAGACACATAACCTGCACTTCGTTGTTTGCTAAGCGAATTTGGTAGTAGTTGTCCGAAATTGGAGTATGGCACTTAATTGGCTTATTAATAGATTAAAATTTACTCATGTTTTCGTCATTAATATGTTTATTAAATCTGAGTTGTCTATTACTTATCATGTATGTACTTCACTTATTATTTCTGTTATGATTTAAATTGATGAACGTACAAATATAACTATGACAAAAAAATAACAGCTAAATATGAGCAAATTCATTTATCTTATAATTTAGGTCATAGTAGTGTTGGGAGATTTGTGTATGGCGGTGGGTGAGGAGGTTGAAGCTATGTAAAAGCATGTTATCAATTTTTAAAAAATCGACCACAAGAATAAGACGCCGGAGGGTGTTGTGATGAACCCTGGTAGATTTTTTCCTACCCAACATGGGAAGAGAACAGTTTGAGCAGAAATTTTCGTGCCAAATGCATATATGGTTTGCAAAAATCACTCAACTGCTAATGGAACTTGCAAAAGAAAAGGCAGATTTAGTTCTAAACCACTGAACTCAACGTAACATGTCTGATTGATCACATAATTTTGATACATATATTATGGCAGATTAAACATCGCCAACTGTTTATTTTGGAACACTTCAGAACGAGAATGTCGTCAAGCAGCCATGCCTGCTTCTTCCAGAAGCTGTCTGACCTTGGTGGTGTAATCATTCATCGCCTCGTCCTTGGATTTCCCTGCCAGGAGGAGATTAGATATTTCTGAGAATAGGCCAAGGTGACAAAGAAACAACACATTGATCGAGCTAGGAGCTGGGTTTCAGGACAACTTGGAATAGAACTATTTTTTACCTTCAACAGCTTTCCATGCATCCCATTTGGCTCTGTCCCTCATGTTGAACACTCCTGGACGGCCTGCAAATCACACACTAGTTCACGAACGTGAAAGGAGAATCTTGGTTACTGAATCTTATTTGTTAGAAAGAAAGAACACTTACTGGTATTGACAGTAAGTGGTATTCCCTGGCAAAGTCTTGGCTTTCTCAGCATATTGCTGAAAATCCTCCTGCAATACCATTGCAAGTCTCTCATTAAAATATTGTAAGTTCATTTTGTTAGCACTCAGTTGATTAACTTAATTAATATAATTAAATAATAATATAATACTTATTTTAATTATTCAACTTAATCTCAACTGACAGTAAAGGGAACCACTAATTAAAAATATATGAAATAATTATCAGATATCATCCCCTTTTAAATCTAGTTGGTTAATGATGTGTTCTGATAATGGGTTCTTCTAGGACTATATAAAAGAAACATAGTCTCTAATTTAGTCAACATAAAAACTTTCTGAGCACCCATAGTTCAAAAGTAAACTTAAGGAAGATTGACATAAACTAAAAGATCGTTTGCAAGTCTTGACAACTATGCCAATTGCAAGAAGTAAGTCTTTTACTTTATCTATTTATCGTTTATTTCTCTTAACATTTGCTACGAGAGCAAGGTTGAAATTCTGCCTAATAATGAATGCTTCTTGACACGCCAGAGCAGCTCTTGTAGCAAGGAACGCACAGGAGCTACAACCGAGGCTTTGTGCTAGGTTATAAGAAAGCAAAAAATCTTAAATTGGACGGCTGAGATTGTATCAAGCATGTTGATATTGGCCCTCATTAGTCGTTTTAGAGTATTAATAGGGATGGCGCCGAGGTAGGGACCCCATTCTCACTAGGAAATTTTTCTCCGTCTTCATCCCCACCCATAACACCATAGAAAAATTGTTCCCCCTCCCTGATTTCCGCGGAGGGTTGGGGACCCATGGGTTCACGTGGGGAATTTTTTAAAAATATTTTTATACAAAAAATTTATATTTTAATTAAATAAAATTAATTTAATATAAAATATTTTATAAAATTACAAAAATACCAATGTCGTATTTTTTATTTTAAATTTAAAGATATTTTAATTCTTTTATTAATATGAAAATCCCGTTAGAAGGAGCGTAATCCCCATCTTCATCCTCAAAATTTCATCAAGAAAAAATTCTCCCACATCCCCAATCTCGTGAAGTAAATTGTTCCCTCAATTTCGGCCCCGAATAGGGAATTCCCGCCGAGTCTTCCGCCATTCAGGAGAGTTGCCATCTATTCATGCCTGGGCCTAAATGGTTAATACCATAGTTATTAGATTTGATAAAAGAACGGAGAATTCTTTTAACACCCCCAATATTTCTATTCTAACCCATCTCATTAATTTTTCCTCTTTCTTCGGTGATTTTAGGGTTCGGATAAGGAGCTAAAATTTATAATTTGTCCTTGGAACAATTTTTTTGTTATAGATTTTGTAAAGTCCATAATATATTTTTTTTTACACATTTTACAAAATACATAATATAAATTTCTTTTTGAGTTATAGATTTTGTGTAATTTGAAAAAAAAATTATTTTTCAAATTTTTTTGTGATTTGGAATTTGTAAAGTGTGGAATACAATTTTTTTTTTGTATTTTAAATTTTATAAAATCCAGAATAAACATTCCTTTTTTGTGTTATATATTTTATATAATAAAAAAATTATAGTTTACACTTTATAAAATTTGTAACTATAAAAGGCAAGTTACGCAATAACCTAAAATAACATATCTAAAACTCAAATAGAAACATTAACCTTACAAATTTTCATTTTAGATGATAAAGATTATGACATCAAATCATAAGATTTCATTCAAAAAAACCTAAGCATATCTCAAGTTCCAAAACTCAAATTATAAAAACCCAACACTTACCTACAAACTATGAGCAATGGGAATTATGACAACAAAGTGAAGTAGAGAAAGAGAGCCAATATGAGAAATGTGTTTGGGAAGAGAGAGAACCTTGGGTGATTGTCTTGATCAGGAGAGAGAGAGGGAGGGGATAATGACAACAAGGTGAGATGGAGGAAGAGAGCTAACATGGGAAATGTGTTTGGGGAGAGAGAGAGAACCAGGGTTGAGTGTCTTGATTGGGGGTGAGATTTGGGAAGGAGGGCGAGTGTTTAAAGTAATGAGGGGTAATTTTGTATTTTCATGTGAAAAAGTTAAGGTAGGAGGTTAGTATAGAAATTTCAAATGTGTTGAAAGAAATTTTCAAAAAGTGATTTTTTTCACTCCTTATTTTTCTTTTCACACCCTCATTGTGCGAAAAGATATCC
Source organism: Bauhinia variegata (assembly GCA_022379115.2). Lineage (NCBI taxonomy): Eukaryota > Viridiplantae > Streptophyta > Magnoliopsida > Fabales > Fabaceae > Bauhinia > Bauhinia variegata. The sequence goes on from CM039432.1 coordinate 5,995,352, forward strand.
ATATGCACTCTTTCTAACCACTTGTTGATTTGATTAATTAAGATTTACGTTGTCATAAAATGTGGACCAAAATTTAGAATTGCCCATTGGGACTCATGACTCAAGTCAATGCAACAAAAAAGAAAAAAACTAGTTGCACAACTACTAAATACTCGACATTTTATAATTGTTTAAGCGGTTTTATTTTTTGTTTTTTGGCAGAAAGTCTCGTTTTAATTCTAAGCTTTTTAATTTAGTTGTCATATAATTAGTACAAAGTAATATCTTAAATATAATTATTTCAAAATTGACAAAGTAAATTATGAAAGAGTTTTCTGAGTTCTGGTGTTAGTCAGCCAGACTCTTGTAACTAGAGTTAGGATTTCTCTAGATAAAAAAGGAAATTTACTCTACAAAGATGGTAAAAAATAGGTTTTTTTTGTCTTTTCTAAAAGTCCTCTCTCTTTATATGGGGTTATGGGGTTAGAGGAGCGTGAGCCTTTCTAACTTGACCTGAGTGATTATTGGTTCATATCGAAAACATTTCAAATTATGCAAATATATTTGTAATGAATTCAAAAATTCAGTGTATGTATGAGTAATTTCATTTATTTCATAAATTCAAATTTTACACGTTTGTTTATAATAAATTTAGAAATTAAATTTTGACAAAAATTAAACTATGTGTTTCGAAAATTCAATTTCTGTCGGAGTAATTTTATATGTTTCGAAAACTTAATTTTTTCATGTATATTTGTAATAAATTTGAAATTTTAATTTATGCATGAGTAAAATCCTTAAATATAAAAAACGAGGAGATGTTAGAATAGAAAAAGAGCTGGTGTTAAAAGCAATGGCGTATATGGCTTTGCCCTTCCCGTGAAAAGCCCAAGACCCGCTTCTGTAGTTCGACCCGAAACCCATATAGGGTTTTGTTCGTCTCATAAAGCGCTAACTCAGAGTAACTCGCCGCTGAGCCTGAGATAATTCTTCTCCATCGTCGGCTGCTCGTAGCTGTAAGTATTTCTTCAGCTTTTTTGCTTCGCATTTTCTCCGAATCCAAGCACATACTTTTGTTTTTCTATTTCTTTCTACATGTATCATAAACAAAAACATTTTCTTTGCCTGATGAATGGTTTTCCTGCATTTTCTGAATGACCAGTGAGGAACTCTGATGGTAATTGGATTGTTTCTAGCATCAATATGTTCTTTTTGGCAAGTTTGTTCTGATTTCTTTTGTTTTTTTTTAAAGGTATAGGGATCTTTGGGGCATAAGTGACTATCGTTTTTTATTTTTATTTTTTTGCTGTTTTTCAACTAATTATCTGATTTTCTTCTGTTTAATTTTGTTATATACATGACTCAGAATAAGAAGCATGTTCTGTAGAAAGTATTTTTGTATGATGTAATAGTGATTTAGTTTTCAATTTATTTCTAGTTTGTCAATTTTTGGTCCTGTTGACTAGAAAGTGTAGAAAACCTGATCTGTTAACAGAAAAAGCTTCAAGCATGATGTTAAGTTCTGAATTTGTAAGTGTTCTACTAACACTACCCCGTGTTAATAGGAACACGATGACATACTCTAGGGCACTGAGTAGGAAGAAAAGGTTATGTAGGGAAATTTTCTTTGCGGTAGCTCATTGGTATATCTTGTGATCTGTAAACCATTGACAATTGTTGGCAGTAAGGTGACGTGTGTTGTAAGTCAATACATGTCATTAGGAGTTCTTTCTGTGCAGTTTAAGCAGGTGTAATGTGCATTTCTATCTCTACTCTCCACTTTTCTGATTAAAAAACTTCAAGAAGTTCTGAGAAAAAAGCAAAGGTAGCCAATCTGATCCAACTAATCAGTTGGTTGTGTTTTTGTTCATGTCATCAATTATGCAGATAAGAAATGGTGAAGCACAACAATGTTATCCCTAATGCTCACTTTCGGAAACACTGGCAGAACTATGTGAAAACATGGTTCAATCAACCTGCTAGGAAAACCCGGAGACGACTTGGTAAAATTCTACACTTTTTTGGCATTGGATTCCTATCTTTACTTACTGAATCTTGAATTCCCGTTGAATGTGACAGAAATCTTTTGCAAGGGTTAACTGACTAGATTATCTCTTTAATCTGTTTCTTTGTTTTGGTTATCTATCACCAGCAAGACAAAAGAAAGCTGTGAAAATTTTCCCCCGGCCCACTGCTGGACCACTCCGCCCTATTGTTCATGGACAGACGCTGAAATATAATATGAAAGTAAGAGCTGGCAGGGGCTTCTCTCTAGAAGAATTGAAGGTGGGTTACTTCAAAATTTTGCATACAAGTTTATCAAGTAAAACCTACATCTTTTCCTCCTCGAAAAATGCAATGGGGCATTCTTGTGTTGTCGAACTGTGGTTTAGTTAGGCTACTATTGGTTTACTTAATCTAGTTATAGCTTTTGTGCAATGTTTCTGCTGCTGTGGGATAGTCATGTAACAGTTATATTGCCAAAAAGTTTAATGCTTATCCTTTAAACGGTATTATCTGTTTCTTCCTCAAAACCCATCAAGGTCCAAAGCTGGAGATGTAATGACTTGCTTAGTTTTTCTGAATATTATATATTGATGGAAACTCTCAGCTTTCTTTATAATGGCCTTCATCTTTTACCAATCGCATACTGTTGATGCTCTATTATCTATTTAGATTATCTGTTTGTCTTCTTACTTAGATTGTGCTTAAACTGTTTCAGTTTCTTATTTCTTACTTGTATTTCAGGCAGCTGGCATTTCAAAGAAAATTGCACCAACTATAGGGATAGCTGTTGATCATCGTAGGAAGAACCGATCTTTGGAGAGTCTTCAGGCTAATGTGCAGAGGTTGAAGACATACAAGGCTAAGTTAGTTGTCTTCCCAAGACGCCCACGCAAAGTTAAGGTAAAAACAATTATTACAAGTACATCGATTAAACCATATAATAATTTGTTGGCATATTCTGTAATATTATCATTCTTGTTCCAGGCTGGTGATTCTGCTCCAGAGGAGCTTGCTTCAGCAACTCAAGTCCAGGGTTCTTACATGCCTATTGTACGCGAGAAGCCATCTGTGGAGCTTGTGAAGGTTACTGAAGAGATGAAATCATTCAAGGCCTACAACAAATTGCGTCTCGAACGGACCAATCAACGTCACCTTGGCGTCAGGTTGAAGAGAGCTGCAGAGGCTGAGAAGGAAGAGAAGAAGTGAGGAGGTTGCAGTTTCAGGTTTTTGGTTATGTTAGAGATCTTTTTGTGCTCTAATTTTCACTGGACATGGTTTGATGCATTGGTTGACGTTCTTGTAGTGTTTGTTGAGTTTCTAGTCTGGAACCATGGAATCATTGGTTTTCTAGTGATAAAGAGAAAGCTTACCGGTTATATCTATGGCCTATATTTGTCATAAGCATCATCTCTGCATTGTGTGCGACATCCACTGCCCTAAATTTGAAAGCTTTCTTGCAAAACCCAATCTAAAATGGTTGATTGTGAAGCAATCTAGACTTGCATTTTATTTTAGGCATTGTTTGGCTTGAGAGATTTGGAGGGGAGGGAAGTTGTCTTGGGTAAATCATTTTGTTTGGTTTATTAAATTAGAATAACAAAGAGGAAAAGTTAAGGGTAAAAATGTTTTTTTTAACTTCTTTCTCTCCTATATATATATATATTTAAATGAGTTGAAAATTAAAAACATAACAAAGTTATTTTTGGTTCGTAGTATTTTTGTTAATTTTAATTTTTTTATTTCTTATAATTTATAAGGAAATATTAATAGTTTAATAAAAATTGTTAAAAATAATTATTAAATATTAAATAAATATAAAAACAAGTGAAAATAAAAATTAAAAAAATACAAAGAAACATGATTTTTATAAAAATAAAAATACATTTCAAAACGTGGAATTACAAACCAAACAGCCTTAATTTCCAAAAAGCTTATTTGGTGCCATAAGCAAACATTATAAGCTAATCCAACAACTTACAGGTCTGTTATACAAGTGCTTAAACTAAGCCCAAAATTACATGAACAGAAACTTATCCAAACAGAAGCTAAATTGTCTGATATTTTTCTTTTGTTAATATGAGAAAAATTAAAAATTGTCTGGAAAGCTATAAATAACTTGTCGCCTCCTAAAAAAAAGTCACCTAACACGAGCTTTGTCAGGGTCTCATACTTCACTCAACCTATTTTGTTTTCTAGGCTCCTTGATTTGTCGGATTCCTTTTGATTTATTAGAAAACAAGAGAAGAATAGCATAAAAATTTATTTTTTAAAAAATTTAAGTATTAGATAAAAATTTATTTATAATATTAAATAAATTTTTAAAATTTTATTTTAGACAAAAATTTTAGTATTGATATATATCTTAAATTATTTTATAATTTTTTATATATTAATTTATTAAATTAATAACAATAAATTCTAATAACTACTATCAAGGCACCAGCAATATCTGACGACCGATAAGATACTGGCAACAACGAAGGGTCTTTTTTAAAATTTTATATTTTTATAAAATATTTTAATAATTATAAAATATAAAATTTTATTATATATTTTTTTAAAAATAATATAATATAAAATATTATCATAAATTAAACATAAATAATATAAAATTTTTTATCTAATATATTAAATAATAAATAATTAAACAATATTAAAAATTATATTATATCTCAACTTCTTATTATGATGTATTATTTTATTTATGCTGTCAATAACACGTTAAATTGTCACTCGCCGCTTTCTTCTCAAAAAATCTCATTTTCCGTATAGCAATGTTGTAAGTATATATATATTTTTGTAGATATATTTTTTATATTTTTATTTATAAATTTATTTTTATAAATAACTATAAAATTTAAAATATAAAAAAAAGTGTAAAACAATAAGAATTTCCCTTTCTCCTCTCCTTAGTTAAGCGCTCGGTGCTCTTATTTTTTTAAAATAAATAAATAAAGGGCGTTTGGATAAGTTAAATAGTAGTGGGGAACCATTGGTTTGCTAATGTCTCCTATGGCTAGAATATCATTTTCAATGCAAAAATATCCCTTAACTTTAGGGGACAAAATTTGTTGTTCTTTTCAATACAAAATAAAACTACAATTATTATTAAATTGTTTAAAATATTTTGTTATTTTTTTTTAACCATTCACAAAAATAAAATAAATATGAAATATTGTATAAGAAAATTAATTTATTCATAATTTTCGAAATGAAAAATTAAGTGAAAATTTTAAATTTTTAAATTGTTCTTATTAATAAAGATTTATTAATTATTTTTTTGAATAATGATTAATGTTATTTCTAAAAAATGTGAGGGCAATCTAGGCACAATAAAAAAAAAAGTTAAGACAAGGTATGCATCATTTGCCCAAATTTTAGGACAATAGAATGGAAAAAATTAAAAACGTTTTTCTTACTAATTTTTTCTTCAACAATAATCACTTGGATTATTTATTTATTTTAATGTCTATTTAGATTTTTTTTTAATGTGCTAAAAATAAATTTTATTATTTTAGTGGAAATGTGGAATTGGAAATAATTTAATGGTGTAAATCTTCAAAGTCCAGGGGATATTCACCCCTTTGTGGACAGTAATAGAAAGAATATTCTGTGGAATATTCCAGTTTTTGCACTTTAACTTGAACGGCCCTTCTTGACCAATCACTGATGCGTCCGCCTACAAATTTCTGCACAGCTCATGACAGGACCTGAAGCTCATCGCTACCCGGCAATTCTAGGACACGGATTTGGTACGGTTTACTCCACGGCAATTGCTGAGATGACAAAATCAAAACCGTTCGATGAGATGCCGGTTGACTCATCTAATGGCTGACTTTATGCCATATCAACGGCTGCATAACTAAATTCTCTCAATCCTATCCATTGCCGCTTTTGACTAGGGACTTTAAGGGCATCTTAATCCATATTTCTTTATGGTGATGTTATATCTACACCAATATTTACACACTCATTTTTTTTAATTTTTATTTATAATTTTATCTTTATAAAAGATGTACATTAAAGTGTGTAATAACAAGTGGATATCTAGCTTTTCTCTTCTTTTTTTTAAGTTACTTTTTCTTATAAAGTAAGGGTGTAAAACTAGCTTCTCGTATAAAGAGCTAGTATAAAGTTCATATGTGATAAAACTTTTTGTTTTACTTCTTGTTATAAATTATATTCTATAAACTTATAATTAATTTAAACATAATAAAATAATATTACAAATGAAAATAATCTCTCATTTAAACTACTTCTAAATTTATGAGACAAACGATTTTGTCCTAATCAAATGATGTTTATAATCAACAAGAGTTATTTTTATAAGTAATTAAATTTTAAAGAAATTTAGTAAGCTCTCTAAATAAATGATTAATTTAATTCAAATTTTAAAAAATTATGATATCAATTTTCTTTTTTTTTTTAAAAAAAATATAATTAATTTCCTCACTAGAGCAAATAGAATGAGGAGGTCTTGCAAATAGTTGCATGCAATAGCAAATATTGGTCAAATAGGGTTGGCTACAATCAATTGCTTCAAATGTTGGTAAAGAAGTTTGCAATACAAGCCCAGCCAGCACACGGTTTGTAGGTTATCTTTTTCCATAGGTTGTTCCATGACCTATTGCTATATTTGAAAAGTCAAGAAGCTTTTGCCCTTTAGACATCTCCACTAAAGATGTCCTTAATTAATAATGCAAATATAAAAATAAAAAAAAATAAGAAAAAAGGAAGAGAGGGAGTAGGAAATCAAAGAAAAATTGTTTTTTCTTATAAAAGAAGATTTGTTGCAAACTTGCAATGACCTTAGCCTTAAAAAAAAAAAAAAATCAAAGAATTGTGGATCCTTGATGTTTGGAGTTTATGTTTAGATTTGGAATTTTGAATTTATGTTTAGAATTAAAAGATTTATATTTTAAGATTTAAGATTTTAAGTTTAAGATTTAGGGTTTTTAGAATAATTGTTTAAGATTTTGAGGTTATATAATGATTTAGGATCTATATTTTAAGATTTAATTATGAAATTTTAAAAATTCCTTTAAATCCACCCTAAAAAATTGTTTATAAATATAATATGAAATTTCAAGTAATACTTTTTGTATATATAATAAATATGTGGAAATTATCTAATTAAAAATTAAAATTTATATGTAACTTTTTGTATATGTAATAAATAAGCGTAAAAATATATAGTTTTTTAGGTCTTTATATATATATATATATATATATATATATGAGACGTCATATATTTTTAAGTCTTTAAAATATTTTTATATTCTTTTTGGATAAGTCTCTCCACAAGCTGTTTTATATTTACAATTTTTCTATTACATTTTTTTTTTTAATGAAAAACCAAAAGACTTCTTTGAGAAATATCTAGTTCAATTTTTTAAAACATTGGTATCCACAATTCATTTTGATTTATTTCGTATATATTTCTTCCCAAACATTTATTTTATGCAAACCAATGTCCGAGTTATGTTGTGTCGGTCCTATTCTCTTGCCAATTATGACACGTTCAAACATGTGTATTTGCTTTGTCCAAGACTTATCCATGTTTGTTTTGTGTGGAACATAAGCACTAAATTATTAAATGACCTTTATTTATTATACATATAAGAATTTTAATGCAGGTCGAAATCAGAAAAGCCCAGTCCATATAATATAAACAAAGAATTAAGGTAAAAGTCTAATCCAACACTTGCAGGATTAAAGTAGATTACAAAAAAATTTCATAATCAAAGCATTATAAATAAGTATTTCTATTAATAAAGTATGTAATTAATGGACATGACAACTTTCAATTTCACAGTTAAATTTTTGCAAGTCGCATTAATGCATAAAATTGCTTAAAATTTCATTCATTTTTTTTTTTTAAATTTATTCTTAGGAGAAATCCACGAACCATAATAATAATTTGTTAAAGCTATATGTATATAAACTTCAGTCATTATTTTTATTTACAAGGACAAAATTGGGAAGTTAAAGCTATATATGAAAGGTCTCTGGATCTATCCCCTAAATTTTTCAACTGAAGAAAAAAAACAGAAGCTTAAGCAAATTCAAAATAGTTGTCTCTATAATTTGTTTCTTTGCTCCTCTTATGGCGATAGATGGTGACTGGTCCCAATTTTGTCGCCCACATGCAGCAGCTTATTAAATGGCCATGTCAAGCTCGTATCCCACCAGGAGTTGTTGTTGTTGTTTTTTTTCTTAATTATTAATGACTGTGATTTTTATTTGGCGAGAAACTTCTAGAAAGTTAGAGATTTGAACTTTCAAAATAAAATAATTATAATTATAATTAGTCTTCATTTTCGTACATAAATTTAATAGTTTTTATATATAAAAGTATTTTGGACTTAAAATATAAAAGTAGTACATAATTATTTATATTTTGTGTTGAAATTATATTTAATTATAATTTATTAAAAAAATATTAGCAAAAAAATTTAAATATTTAACTATAAAATCATAAAGATTATGATATTATATTAAAAAATTAATTTATTCTAAAAACAGTTTAAGAGAAGTTTGAAGATAACTTTAATATCTAATATCTTTCTGGTGTCATTGTTTGTTATTACATAGTAGTTTCCTTTTTTTTTTAATTATTTTATAGTATAGTGTTACAAAAGTCACTTATTCTTTACGCAAAATGAGAGGAAGAAAAATCCAAAAGAGATACCCAAACGAGAAACCCACTTGCGTAGTTGAAACGTTTCGACTGGTCCAACGATGACAAAAGCAAAACTCAACATAACAAAGTACCTGTTTGGTCTTCTATTCATCGTTTAAAAATCACTTCCTCTTGTTTTTCTCCCCTGAAGACTCTCTTCTGAATTCCATAACGTGACATTCATTTTGTCATTTGTTAGATTTTTTTTTTTCTTTGAATATAAAGTGTAATCGCTTCCCGATAATCTTCCTTCTCAAATGGGTCTACACTAATCCTCTGTTTGAACGCAGAGAAAACTAATAGTAGGTCCTATATAATTATAATAGATATTATTGTTATTGTTAATTTAGTTACTTTTTTTTTTCTTTTTTATTTTTCTCTTCCATCTAAATATTAAAAGAAAAAATATTTTTTGTTTAATTTTTCTCTTTTTTATATTTTCTTTCTCTCTAATTTTCTTCCTCATCTAAATAAAGCATAAGAATGTGAGGATATGGTGCAATTAAAAATAAAATAAAAAAATCTTCTATCTCATTTTTTTTAACAAATTGAGAGTGAGATAAGTTATATATGGGATAAAAATGGAATAGAAAATATTATCTTGGATTGAATAGAAGCAGGAGGGGTGGGACAATTTTGTTATTCTACTTGATATTTTATTTTAAATTCTATTAATTTTAATTAGTTTTAAATTTATAAAATAATACTTTAACTATACAGTTATATGCATGATCATTAATTAAACAATAATAATGTAATTTTTTTTTTTTGAAAATAGACTAAAATAGGTTCATGTTGTAAATTAAATACAAAAATAATTTATATTTCAAACTATTTGTAGATACAGGTCTCCTTTTTTTGAAAAATATATATTTTTATTAAAAAATATTGAACTTTTAGAAATGATTAATTTTAGTCTGATGACAGAAAATATTTTTTTAAAAAAGAAAATCCAATTTTATAAGTATTTTGAAAAAAAATCATTTTCGTAATTAATTTTAAAAGAGACCCACTTTAGTCACTTTCAAATGAAAGATTTTAATACGCTAACGGAAGTAAGGGGTCATCTATTGACTTTGAAGACTGGAAGTCTGGAAGCGTGGCATCACTGTGCTAAACTCAATCTTCTTGCTACTTTGTAATTATGTGGTGATTAGCTGGAGAATAAAATTGCATCAACATTTATCTTTAAATTTCGTAGAAGAAGAACTATTCAAAGAGATATATATTATATAGTGTGACCAACAGATGATGATCCATGAGAGGGTTCTTTGTCCCAAATTATTTTATTAGTTTGAGATTAACTTAAACATAATAAAATAACATTATAGACGAAACTAATCTCACTTTTAAATTAATATTAAGCATATAAAGTAAAGTTTAGGATAAAACATGAGATAAATATTTGTCTCTATTGATTTTAATTATAAAGACTTAAGTTCACTTAAAGTTAATTTAAGTTTAAATTTATATGTATATAAATTTTTTTTTAAAAAAATTTTTTATTTAAAATTTTTAATTAACTGAAACTAAATTATTAGAGTCGAAAAACTTAAATATAAATTTATGTACTACAAAAATATATTGTGAAAGACAAAAAAAGGTATATAGTGTTCCTTTACTAATTAAATTACTATGTGGTTTCCCGCTAAAGAATTATCATGTAGCTTAGCTTTTGTGACATAAGAACTTGACAACTTAGAAAGTTGAATTCAAATGAGACCAATATCACTTTGGATTGATACTTAACCCATAAGATTGGGGTTTAAGATAATAAGTGTAAGTGTAACAGAAAATTTTATTTTCGTTGATTCTAGTAGTAGTGAGTTATCTCTAAGTATATTGATTTAGATTTTTGTTTTTATGTATATAAAAAATATTTTTAAACGAATTTTATTTTTTTGAATTTTTTAACTACCTCAAATCATATTAATATTAAATTGAAAAATTTAATAATAAATTAGTGCCTAACATATCAATAATCAAATACTAATATATATACTTCCTCTATTTAAAATAATAAGATATTATTTCAAAAGTTTTATGCTTAAAAATATAAATTATTTTTTAATTTTAAAGAGTAATTAATAATATTTTTTTAAAATACATATAATTAAAGTTTTGTTTTAATTATTCTTTGACCCAAGAGATAAATATTAAATATAAGCATTGTAAAAAAACAATTTTTTTTTATTAATTATCTAACTATATCTTTTGAGGTTATAAATTAAATAATAGTGACTTATGATTTTAAAAAGGGAGGGAGGATATAGTTTATTCACCAATTAAATTACCATGTGGTTTCTAGGAATTATCATGTACCTTAGCTTTTGTGACATAAGACTTGACAACTTCCACTGTCGAATTCAATAATGCATTTGCCTTAATTCCTTTGAAAGGGAGAGATCCTATCAAAAAGTGAGATCTGCTTTTTTCTTTTTTTATTTAAAAATTATAGAAAAAGACATTTCATATATGAATGTTTCATGAATGAAGCCATCACTTTCATAGCATTCCATCCAACTCCACCATCAATTGATTTCCCCATTTTTCTTGATCCACCTAAACATTATGCTTGTCATCAACCCCACATCATAATCATAATATAAACCAAACAACACCCACATAAACAGATAAACACACATCCCACAAAATAAGATAATGATAACAATAATTATAATTATCAATGTGACACATTTATGCTCATTAACTTTAATAATAAGTAATGTTATTTTTATCTTTAAAGTTTTATAGTACATAGATTAAGAAATTATTAATTAATTAGTATATTAATTATAATATTTTTATTTTAATTCTTTTGTTTATGGTATAATTAAGAGAGAATGAATAAATTATTTTTAATTAAATAAGAGTATATATAAAAAATAAATTTGACATAATTTTAAAATTATAAATATATAATATATTTGGGATAATTTTTTTAAAAAAATAAATAGTATGAGACAGAGGGTATATAAATTAAAGAGAATTTGGTATGAAAAGAGGCTATATTATTTTAATGTTAGGACATTTCAGGAGTCCTAATAAAAATTCATAGAGATAATTATAGATTATTTATTAAAGAGAAATTGTTGTAGTGAAATTTAAACCTATATCTTAACAAGAAAAACAATTGAATGATTGTTAGAGCTGAAATAATCCAATTATGTTTGATGTTAAGAGTTTTATTTTGTTCATAATCTTATTTGCATTCCTATTATTTTTTTTTAAAAAAGTATACTATATTAATTTATTAAAAGTATAAATCAAAATAATAATAAATGAAAATTGTTAAAGAAAGACCCTTTTCTTTCTCTCTCTTCTCTCTAACATTAAACAAGATAAATGAGTAAATAAATAGGCTTTTCTTTTCCTCTCCCTATAAGCCCCACTCCTCGCCATTCCACCCAAGCAAGCAGACGCAAATGTACTCACTAGAATCTCTCATCATCAAGAGCCATATGAATCTAGGGGCCACCTCAAATCACCCACCAAACTGCCATAGCATTTGTAATACATGTATCCACCTTTCTTTCGTTTTCTCTCTCTCCAAACAAAAATGTTTCTGTCTTCATACTCCAAATGATCATCTCATCACCATTACCACCCCCGTCTAGTGTTCTTCTTCCTTCCTCTCTCCTACTCCCTCTTCTTCACTCCTACTCTTTCTTCACCACCCACCATTTCTTCATCTCTCTAGAATCAAAATTCAATTCTTCCACAACCATTGAAGCTTCCAAAATCTAATCTTTTTTAATTTTTCTGTGTCTCTTGTTATCATTATGAATAAACTAGTGGTGGAAGTTCTTGATGCCAGTGATCTCATGCCCAAAGATGGGCAAGGCTCAGCTAGCCCCTTTGTTGAAGTGGTGTTTGATGATCAGCAGCAGAGAACTCAAACAAAACCAAAAGACCTGAATCCCTATTGGAATGAGAAGCTTGTGTTCAACCTTAATGACCCAAGAGATCTTCCCAACAAAACAATTGAAGTGACAGTGTACAACGATAGAAGAGGCAGTCATCATAAGAATTTCCTAGGCAGGGTCAGAATTTCTGGTGTCTCTGTTCCTGTTTCTGAGTCTGAAGCCAATGTCCAACGTTATCCACTTGACAAACGTGGTCTGTTTTCCAACATCAAAGGAGATATTGCTCTGAGAATTCACTTGGCTCATGACCCTTCTGGGTTTGCTTCTCCTCCTCCTCCATCTTCACAGCAACAGCAAACTAGTGTTCCTAGCGATGATGAAGAACCTGTTGTTGAGACTCCTTTGCAAGAAATAAACATCAACAAACTAGAGGAAACTATGGATGATGGTGAGATGATGATGAAGAAGAAGAAGGAAAAGGAAGTGAGGACTTTTCACTCTATTGGGACTGAGAAACCCCATCATGCTCCTCCTCCGGCGGCTGCTCCTCCGCGCCCGGCGATGCCGGCAATGGAAATGAAGGCTGATTTTGCTCGAGCAGGGCCACCGAATCTGATGATGATGCAGGTGCCAAAGCAAAACCCAGAGTTTGCATTGGTGGAGACTAGTCCACCACTTGCAGCCAGGTTGAGGTATAGAGGAGGTGACAAAATCTCAACCACTTATGATTTGGTGGAACAGATGCATTATTTGTATGTGAATGTTGTAAAGGCAAGGGATCTTCCAGTTATGGATGTCTCGGGAAGCCTTGACCCTTATGTGGAAGTGAAACTTGGGAATTACAAAGGCATCACAAAGCACTTAGAGAAGAATCGGAACCCAGTTTGGAAGCAAATTTTTGCCTTTGCCAAAGAAAAAGTGCAGTCAAATTTGCTTGAAGTTACTGTGAAGGATAAGGATTTTGTGAAGGATGATTTTGTGGGTAGAGTTAATTTTGATCTCACAGAAGTGCCTCTAAGGGTACCCCCAGATAGCCCATTGGCTCCTCAATGGTACAAATTGGAGGACAAGAAAGGATACAAAACAAACGGAGAAATTATGCTTGCTGTTTGGATGGGAACTCAAGCTGATGAATCATTTCCAGAAGCTTGGCACTCTGATGCTCACAATATTAGTCACTCAAACCTTGCAAACACAAGATCAAGGGTATATTTCTCACCAAAGCTTTACTATCTTAGAGTTCAAGTAATTGAAGCTCAAGACCTTGTCCCTTCCGAGAGAGGGCGAGCACCGGATGCTTATGTGAAAGTTCAGCTTGGGAATCAGATAAGAATCACAAGGTCTTCTCAAATGAGAACTATTAATCCAGTTTGGAATGATGAGCTTATGTTTGTGGCAGCAGAGCCTTTTGAAGATTACATAATTGTGACAGTTGAAGACAGAATAGGTCCTGGCAAAGATGAAATCTTAGGCAGGGATATCATATCAGTCAGAATGGTTCCCCCTAGAGCTGAAACCAGCAAGATGCCGGATGCTCGTTGGCACAATCTGCACAAACCTTCAATAGCAGTTGAGGAAGAAACTGAGAAAAAGAAGGAGAAATTCTCTAGCAAGATTCACCTCCGAATGTGCCTAGAGGCAGGTTACCATGTTCTTGATGAGTCCACACATTTCAGCAGTGATCTTCAGCCATCTTCCAAGCATTTGAGGAAATCAAGCATTGGATTTCTTGAGCTTGGGATATTGAGTGCAAGAAATTTACTGCCAATGAAGGGAAGAGAAGGTAGACTTACTGATGCATACTGTGTAGCCAAGTATGGGAACAAATGGGTAAGAACCAGAACTCTACTTGACACATTGTCTCCTCGCTGGAACGAGCAATATATTTGGGAAGTTTATGATCCATGTACTGTAATCACAATTGGAGTTTTTGATAATTGGCATGTTAATGGAAGCAATGACATTAGAGATCAGAGAATTGGCAAGGTAAGAATAAGATTATCAACTCTAGAAACTGATAGAGTTTATACCCATTATTACCCTTTGGTAGCTCTTACACCAGGTGGGTTGAAGAAACATGGGGAACTTCATCTGGCAGTGAGGTTCACTTACACAGCTTTTCTTAATATGGTAGCTCAGTACGGAAGGCCTTTGCTTCCCAAAATGCATTATATTCAACCAATTCCTGTTAGGCACATAGATTGGCTGCGCCACCAGGCAATGCAGATCGTAGCAGCACGCCTATCAAGAGCTGAACCACCACTCAGGCGTGAAGCAGTTGAGTATATGCTTGATGTGGATTACCATATGTGGAGTCTGAGGAGAAGCAAAGCAAATTTTCAAAGGATAATGTCAGTTCTTTCAGGGATTTCAGCTGTATGCAAATGGCTAGATGATATTTGCACTTGGAGGAACCCAGTGACTACTTGTCTTGTTCATGTCTTGTTCTTGATTCTGGTTTGCTACCCAGAATTGATCTTGCCCACCATTTTTCTCTACCTGTTTGTGATTGGGATATGGAACTACCGGTACCGGCCGAGGCACCCACCCCACATGGATGTTAGGCTTTCACAAGCAGAAGTTACACACCCAGATGAATTGGATGAGGAATTTGACACATTTCCAACTTCAAAACCTTCAGATATTGTGAGAATGAGGTATGACAGATTAAGAAGTGTAGCAGGTAGAGTGCAGACAGTGGTTGGAGATTTAGCTACCCAAGGAGAAAGGGCTCAAGCATTACTGAGTTGGAGAGATACAAGGGCTACTGCAATCTTCATCATCTTCTCACTGATCTGGGCTGTGTTTATATATGTTACTCCCTTCCAAGTTGTGGCAGTCTTGGTAGGGCTCTACATGCTCCGGCATCCCCGGTTCCGGAAGAAGATGCCATCAGTACCAGTTAATTTCTTCAAGAGATTGCCTTCTAAGTCTGATATGATGCTTTGAGGGATGAGCTTCTGTTTCTGTTTCATCAGTTAGTAATTCTTCTGCAGATATATTAATAAACGGACAAACTATCACAACATAATGAAAAGAGAGGGAACAGAAAATGTATCCATAGTCCCCTCTCCTGCTACTTTCTCAGTATATATATATATATATATATATATATCACATTTCTTTAGTTTCAGCTATGAAACAAGGCATTATTCCATGCTTGTAACAACTTTGTTGTATAATGAAAGGCTGTGTTGGTTTCTAATAACAATGTTGTTACCCATGTAAGCCAACTGAAGCAAAATGGTTTGTCTAAAGTGCGATAAAATCCTGTAATGCCTTCAGATTAATTAAAAAAAAAGTTTAATTATAGTTTTAGTACTTACAATTTTACTCAAAACTTAAAAATATTTAAAAAAATGTTAAAAATTTATCTTTATAACATATAAATTAGTCTACCAATTAACTTTATATTATTAGTTATAGTTTCATACAAAATTTAAAATAATTTTTATAATTTAAATTTTAGTGATAATTCATCCCTAAATTATACAAGCATTTATAAAACATTATTCACCTAGAAAGACCAATTTAAATATTTTAAATTTTAAAAACTATAAAGATTAATTTATAAATTTATATAAACGATAAAAAAATAATTTTTAAGATTTAAACTATAGCATTTTTTTTTAAAAAAATTTATTTAAAACTGTAAAGACCATTACTATAATTAAATTAAATTACTTAAACTAGCTTGCAGAATTATTTCATAAATTTTTGACCAATTCTAATACTATATAATACAAAAAGTGAGATAGACTGTCCCGTCTCAAGTGTAGCTTTTTGGGTTAATCTCATAAAATCAAGCCGATAAAAGAAAGCTAATACAAAGTCTCAACTTCTTCAATTGGCAGGTTGGCACCCATGAGAAGAAGCAATAGTGGCTACATATTTTTTAAATTATATCATACAACAACTATTAAATTTTCTGACAAGTCTTGGCAAAATAATACCTGTGGTTGACAGGAAAATTTGAATCAAGTCAAAATCTTGGATCAGCAGTTCCAGGAAAAATCAAATATTAATAATCTTTTAATGTGACCAAACAGCTCTAAACACAAGAGCTACTGCTAGAACAAGGATCGTGAAGGTGCTGGCAAATATTCCACCCAGAAGAGCCTTGTCAACAAAGTTCCATTCACTCATTCTCTCAAGGCTTCCTTCTTGCCTTTTAATGGATCCTGAGGCTGGTTCACTCTCTACCCTTCTGTACAGTTGCTTTCGTTTCCTTAGTATCCAACCAAAGAAATTTCTACCATTCTGATTCTGTGGCAACACAGAAATGTCACTTTTCTCCGCAGTGCTCTGACTGCAGCAACTGTCATTTCCACAAGCACAAGATTCTGGCTCGTCTAAGCATCCACCAGTCTTGGATGGGTTGCAACAGAGAGAAAACATGTCCTGATTAGGCAACTTCTTATTGGAAGCGTTATTATCAACTAATGGGTTGATTGTCTCAATCACTTCCCCAAAAACTGACCATCTCCCCAGTGATGTTATCTTAACCAAAGCTGAAGTTCCCAGCATAGATTCTGGAGCAGCTACAAGAACTTGTATATATCCCTTGGTGTGACCAACCTTGGGCAATGAAAAGAAATTAATTAGATGATAGATACATCAATAATATGAAAAATGGTCGCATGCACAACACACCGGGTTAATGGTCTAAGATTCTAAAGAATTTCATTTTTATTTAAATATTGCAACAAGAAAGTTTACTTCTTTCTCCTAGGCCATTTCTTTGTGGTCTAAGATGTCAAATGAGCCTATGGCTAGGCCCTACACAACTAGCACTAATACAACCAGAGTCAGAAAACGATATATATCTTCTTTTGGTTGCATGATGGCACAGAAGTTTGACTCTCGAATCTCCTGCAAATTTCCTATAACCTCCACACAGTAATTAATTGAAAGGAGTGTAGCTTAAGAAGTTAATTCTCTAGCAGACTAACAGAGGCAATGATGAAGACAGAAAAGAATGAGAAAACCTTGTTATAGTCCTTGAGTTTTATCAATGGAGGTTTAGGAATGGAGGTTTTGAGGACAGAAAAAGAAAAAAACTAAAAAAGAAAACTACCTTTCAGTCACATGTATGTATTGACTACAATAACGTTAACTACAACAAATGACATTATTGAAACAAATGATTCTAATTCTAAAAGCACCTAAAAGAAATCATGATTTAAGCACTACTACACAACTTACCAAGTGAATTCCATCAGATGCAACATCAGTAATCCAAATTCTGTCCACTTTACCCTCCATTCCGGAATATGGTGTGAAGGCTTCGAAAACATTTGTCAGTTCACGGCTCCTTCTCTTTACTACATTACTTGGAACTTTTTTCATCCTTGCAGCAGGTGTCCCTGGTCATTATGCATGGGGAGAGGAGTTAGATTTAGAAACTAAATGTCGGAGCAGGAAATGGAGAAGAATTACGCTTAATGCCAACTGAAATGGGACTTCTCTCTCTTTCACCCTTTCTATCTTTCTGGCCAGTAATATCTTGAAAAGCTCAACTTACCATAGGAGATTATTGATATAGCAAAAATACTGACACTAAGGGGAAAAAAGAAGTCCCAAAGAGGCGTGAATATGCCAGGAGCCCAATGAAAAAGAATATTCATCATGATCCTTCAAAAGAATGGGGACATTGTGGAGGCCATTATCACAGAAACACCACCTCCCAAATAAAATATATATATATATATATATATATATATATATATATATATATATATAGCAAAGAGAAATAACTTTCCAGAACTTCTTAGTGTATCTACTAGATTGTCATTGCCTTCACTAAAACTTGGAGTTAGAATACCTTTAGATATCAGGTAACACCACAAAGTTTTGGTGTTTTAGCATAATCAATGCGATAAATTGATCAAAATGAATGGAGCCCCAAACTATGACATTGTGATGGGGAAAGAAAAAGAAAAGAAAAACTCAGGGAGTCTTCAGTTCTGGAAATTTTTCCAAGAATACGCTTAAAAAATGGTCAGTTGGCAATTTCTTTTTCTAATTTCTTTGAAAACTAATTTCCCTATATTTTCCACAATTTGTAATTAGAAAAACAGTTATTTGGTGTTTTCCTTTCTCAAAAAAGATAAAAAGAATAAAATAAAATGGTGGTACTTTGATAAATTTTTTATGAAGTTCGTCTGAAATGGTAACTTAATCAAAAGTTCAAGAGAACTTTAGAAACTAGTAGCAGCTTTGTGAATATCTAAAAGTTGTGGAAAATAGAGTACAAATCTTGTACTATCTCAAAATGTTGTGGAAAACACAATTGGAGTACTGTAAATCTCAATTTTATGGAAAGGGCAGTGCAATTTTTGTACATATCTCAGTCTAGCAGGGTTTATAGTTTCTTAGATGATCAAGAGTGAAATTTTATATGCTTCTGTGAGTGTGAGAGTTTTATGGTTTAACCCCGGGAAAAACAGATGGTAGCAACTTAAGTTGAATTAACCAAAGGGGAATGCTAAAATGATGCTGAATCAACCTTAAAGACATAAATTTACCGCAAACAAATTCAAGCTTTACAAATATTGTAAGTGTACTCTTAAATCATTTATCACTTAATGGCAAACAAGTATCACTGATAACATACCTGGTCGAGGATAAAATTGTGAGATATGAACTTGGGGGAACTTGTACTCGTTAATAAGGTCGACAGTTTGTTTGAAATCTTCATCACTTTCACCTGGAAAAAAAAAATAAATAAATAAAGAAATAAATGTCACATTATATTTCATATGATTTCAATTATGCAATATAAGGTTTTAGGATCAATAAAACTGGTTTCACATTTCCTGAATGAAATTGTTCCTTCCATTACAATTCTCCTTGAATTATGTTTGATTCTTCAATTATGTTGTCATTCATGACCAAATAATTGTACAAGTATTGTAAGCTTAGAACTACTATGAAACACATCTTAATATAAAATGAATCAACTGTCAAACATTCAGAGTTTAGACCATTAACAGCTTAAGAAATTATTTACTTCAGCTGTTTATCACATATAAAGTTAAGCAGGTCAACAAAAGAATGAGACCAAAACAAATCAGAACTTGGTACAAGTCAATTTGCTAACCAGGAAATCCACATATTATATCAGTGGCAATCTGCATCCCCGGCACAAGCTCCATCAAGGTATCTACGACAGTTCTGAACTCACTTACAGTATATTCCCGATTCATTGCCTGACACATTCATGTA
Organism: Bauhinia variegata; assembly: GCA_022379115.2. NCBI lineage: Eukaryota > Viridiplantae > Streptophyta > Magnoliopsida > Fabales > Fabaceae > Bauhinia > Bauhinia variegata. Next base: position 6,015,113 of record CM039432.1, read on the forward strand.
GTCAATATATTTAGAGATACATATGGAGAAATATTAGCATCTTATTCTGCACAACATTAACAACAATTGTTGTGACTTACAGTCAAGATAGTGTCACTCCCAGACTGAACTGGCACATGCAGAAAAGAGTATACACACGGATGCTGCAAAATTTCTGCTATCTCCCTTAAGTGCTCAAGTATAAAAGGTGGATTGGTCATTCCAATTCGAAGCATTGTGCTTGCATCAGTTGGAAGTTCTGCTACCAGAGCACGCAATAGAGTTGGAAGATTGACACCAATATCACGACCTGTAAAATATCAATTATGTAATCTATCATTGTAATGACCAAAATTTATTACATTCAGAAAACCTATCATTTAGGATGTGTATGAATCAGATAAAAAGGGAGTTTCTCCAGTAAGTGAGCACTTTAAGATCAGGTCTCCAAATATCTTAAGGAATAGATATTTTCACCAGCTCACCTCTGATTCCATTTCCGTTCTACAATTATTTTTGGTGTCAACTTTGTCCCAAATGTTTCTAAAACACATCAATTTTATCTCAACCTAACACTATTTGACATAAATACTGACCAAAGTTGTAATCGTGGCATCGCACATAGACAAGAGTGCATAAGTGGCATTGAAATGTGCCTGCTAGGATTAAACACTAGCTCCATTTGCAGACAAACAGTGATCTAAAGACGCAAGCCCAAAAGTCTTGGCAAAGTCCCAAACATTTTTCAGAGAGCGAAGTTTCATCAATGGAAAGGTTTCTAGCTATAAGTTATATCCAACACATTTGAGTTGGCAACACACCTGCTCTATCTCTCTGTGTTGACTCCATAAAGTTCCTAATGGCTTCCTTCCAGTAAACACCTATTAAAAAGGGATTTCTCTTCATCTTCCTCAAAGAACCACACAATTCTTCTGCAATTCCTTTCTCCATCTTCAAACCCAGGATTACCCATAAGAGGAAAGTTGAAACCCAGACAACCCATTTCCAAGCCTGTCAAATTGAATAAGAACAAGGGTGGCTCTGGCTCAATGAACGAAGATACTTGGGCAGTGGTGGTTGAATCAAGCAAGCTTGATGTTCAGCGCTACAACCCTCTTCACGAAAATCTGGGCTCATAACTGGGTTATTCATAGTCAACAAATGAAGATAGATGGAAACTCAAACTCAGAAACAGCAGAAATTGTATTGCTTAATGATGAAGAGCTCAAGGCTTGTACAGAAACAGGAAAATGAAAAAAAAAAAAAAAAAAATGCACAGCAGATCAGAAGCTTCTAAACCAGAGCTATACCTCCCCAGGGATGACCCCTGCCAAAATCTAACAGAAAAGCCTCCATATTCCTCACGCTAACATCTTCCCCTTATATATTTGACTATCTCCCTCTAATACTCTAACTTACAGACTGGACATTAATACCCCTACCAACTTAGCTTACTCAGCTCTTAGAACCTTCTCCTATTATAGAATATCCGATCCTTGGGCCTCCAGATCAGGCCATTAGGCCTGTTACCATAGCACTAGAACCACTGGTTCTATCAAAGTGCTTGAGTTCAACCTTCAACAACCATACTGTTTGGTGTTGCTGTGCAGTGAGCATGCATCTAAAGTAAATGGAAGTTCTCTGGGGGTCTCCAGCTGAGTCTTATTCGTTTGGGACTTTCACTGCAGCCATGAACAACATGGACGCAGAAGGCTCCTCCTCAAGGCTCTTGCAGGTGGGTAATTGGTCAAGGTAAACATCCAATGAGAGCTCCAAAGTGCCATCATTAGGGAAGCCATTGGCAAAGGAAAAAATGAAGATATTTTCAGTGTTTTGAGGGAAGTTTATCCGAGATGGCACATTCGAATGCCATTTGTGCATTCCACATGGGATGAAATTTGTGTGTTTTAAAAAATATGGGACAAAATTGAAACCAAGAATAACCGAGGGCCAAAAATAAAATCAGGTAAAGATAAGGAATGTAAATCCTATTCGAACTATCTTAAATTATTGAAAGCAATTAAAGAAGAGGAAGAATATTAGAAATTACCATATGCTCCAGTATCTTCACTGCTCAGCCATATCTCTTTAACTCCATCAGCTATGACAGATCTTACACGGCCTACCTACAGAAATGATGTGCCAACATGTATCTTTAGGAAAAGACAAAAAAAAAAAAAAAAATACAGCAGAAAGAAAATCTAGGTCAACGTCATGGTACTTACAAGACTATCAATTGTGTAACTACCTAGGTGACCACGAGCATGCTTTGTCTTGCAGTAAGTGCAAGCACCTAAACAACCAACATTAATAGGAAGAATCTCAACAAACTTGTTCTTTCTCACCTGTTGCCAAGAGACAAAAGCATAATAAATAATCTGTCTCCAAATAAGTTGACAAAAATCAAGTTAAATTATACAACAAGAAAGCTATAACAAATAAAATACAACAGTAAAAAGGAACAGCAGACATAAGACTTGTGCCTGAGAAGAAATTTTCAAAATGAAATGACCTGCAACTATGTAGTCAATTGAAATACATACCTTGGGAAGATCAAGTGCTGGCAATGTCTTACGGGTCAAAAGCCGCACCTCATGACCTTTCAAAGTCTCTTCCACAATTTCAACCACACGATCAATTTGTTGGACACCAACAATACTGATTCCTTCTAGCTCTTTCAAGTCCCGGCTTCCTTGAGGGACACACCCTGCAACCACTAATGGTTTATTTAAATTTTTCCCTTTTGATATTATGGTATCCATGGCAGATTGACTTGGGGATTTAACTGTGCACCTGCACCAATTAATATTCAACATGGCTTTAGTTCAGTGAAATATAGGCTATGCTAGATTAATTTCGTTTCATAGGTTTATTTATCATTTTGACAAGAGATATTCATGTTGTTGTAGTCTTGTAGATATAGCCTCAGCTAACATTCTAACAGAACGTGGCAAAATCTCTCTATTGCTCCAGCTTCCCTACACGCGATTTTTATTATATATATATATATATAAAATAATAATTCTATAAAACTTCTGTTCAGATGAATTACACAACTAAAAACACACAAACACACAATTCAGACCACAACAAATGGCATTAAATAGTTCCCAGAAAAGGGCCTATAAACACTTACAACAAGCCTTATCCCACTATATTTACAATATCATATAACTATTCAACAATTGAAAATATACACACTGTGAAAGCAGAACCTTCATTTTATTGAAGCATATGTGCCTATCCATAAATGAAACACAAATCTTAAAATTACATAATAGTAACTATTTGCTATCAACTAATTTACAACTTTTGATTCCTGAACTGATAATAAAGAATTATTGATAATTTGCAACAGGAAGAGTATGGCTTCAGGTTAAAATATAAACCAAAACCAAAAATTTTTGGAGATCTGTGAAGTACTGTGACCCTAAGACTAGTAAATTGGTATTTTAATGGAACACAAATTACCATTCTACTGGACATTATCCTTGAGACTCAACTGGACTTGAGATGAGTCAAGAGATATAAAAACATCATCAAGCCACATTATAGGTTCGCGGAAATCCTAGAGGTTAAAAAGAATAGAGGAAAAGAAAATAAACTATTTATCTCCTTAACCATTTCCTTCTAGGCCTGTTGGCCATTGCAATAGTCAAGTCTTCTTCACATTAAATAACTTTTACAATCCAAAAGAATAACCATTTTTTTCTTATAAGCTTCCCTATGGACAAGAATATGGTACTTGTTGCCTTCTGCATAGTCCATATGTAATTTAATCGAACAAAGATAATCGGCTGCACAATTAGGTCAGTTCTCCCTTTTGCCGCTTCTCCCAATATATTTAACTTCCCTCAACTCTTTATTTCTTCAATATACAAAACCTGCCTTATCTGCTTAAGCACCTTGATTAATCAACTAGTTACCTTCAAATTGTAGACGCCAATGAAACCTTAGACAAATCAATAGCATAAACATTGAATGAAAGCCATAAACACCAATAAAACAAAGTTTAATTTGCTGCCTCAATACAGAGTATATTTAAGAACTAGAAGAAAATTGAAAACATTAAATAAAATAAGGTAAGAGCCTCACGTATTAATCAGCCATAGGTCTGCTTCATCAGGATTGTCACTAAGTGTATAACCAAAAGCTGAAAGCTGACCAGCCATGTATTCACTATCACTCTGTTCAAACATTAAAAGAACAGGGAATGATCAAAAACAATCAAACAAAACATTCATCCTTGTGAATTCATTATTAAAAAATAGTTGCTGAAGCATAATCAACCACAAAGATTTTTAATATCTCAATGTGCTCCAGGCAGAAAAGCCAGGAGGTTGATAAACTAGTGGAAAATTAACTATGGTGTGTACATAGGGAAGCATGGCAGTGTAGGTATGTACTCAGTGCCCAAATATGACATGCAAATAAACAGTTAATATTCAATCTCAAATAACTTATAATGAAAGAGAAGAAACTAATAAAATTTGTTTAGAAATAAAAAAGGACCAAAAAGATAAGGAACTAAACAATCAGTCAGGATTTTTCAAGAAATTCATACAGATATGTAATATTTCCTTGAATTCTAAGTCAAAAAAGAAAGAAGACCCCAAACATTTGAGCTAATATTAAAAAGTTTGCGTCCTCATCCTAACTATGACAGAAAAAAAAAAAAAAAAAAGAAGAAGAAAGAATTCTAAGTCAAAAAGAATAACAAACATGTCCATATTAATAAAATGAAACTACGATACATTGGATGGCCCAAAAGAAAGTAGAAGAGGGAAAAGTGGGGAAAAAATAAAAATTTCTCTAAAGAAAAAGAAAAGAATATTTAAGTTTTTCGAATTGTGTATTCTAGCACTCCTCTATATATCCACTGTAATAACATGAGAATTGCAAGGATTTTCTTATCCCGCCCCTGGAAATAGACACAAGAGTGCCCCTACAAAGCAAATATGGGAAGATCATGGAGATTTGACAAAAGGAAAAAATGTAACCATATGGAGGCCATCAAACGAAGAGAACAGATATTGAAAATGCAATTCAGGTTGTTTCTTGTTCATGATAGACTCCCAGTAACAGGACCCAACTTCCTTTCCTTTGGTTATCAAACAAGGTAAATGAAATAAATGAATCACAACTTTCATTTCTCAATCTCCATTTGCTTAATCAATATCTTTTATGGGTACATCACATTGTCTATTCAATATATTATACTCTATACTTCCTTTCTATGCACTCACTTGTTGAAGACAACCTCTTGTCATGCATCATTCTCCCTTGTTTATACTGGAATTAACTGACACAGACTATAAATATATAAACAAAGTGAATCAGAAGACTGAGATCAAATGTCATAATCCGGGTCTTTGCCAGCAGAAAGTAGAAGCTTCTAAAAGAGTATTAGAAACAATAATTTTATGCTATGCATAAGTAACTTTAATAGCTTCTGAAAATTCACTAGATTTCTTCGCTTCTACTTGATTTCATTGCTTAACTATTGGTTTCCCTGGTTCTGTATGAGATAATTATGCTGTCAAATACAGAACATTCCTTTGTAATATCAAGTCAGCCTTACTTGATCAGCAATTAAGGACTTGGGGCACAAGGTATACCAGTATAAAAGTGGAGGTCAGTCTTTGAGCTTCTGGACCAACCACTTCCATCCATTCAAAGGCAAAGAAGAAAGAATATAACCATACCTTACAAGTCAACACCCTATTATGACAATGGTGACTTTGGAAGCTTTTGAAGGAGATAGTTACCATATCTTTTCATTCCCACATCAACTCTCCCCTAATCCTAAACTCTTCTCTAGCATTCATGTCCCTAAAATGATATTTTAGCACTTAGTCCTTGAAATGATAAATGTCAGAAACAGTTGACAGGAACACGGCAATTCATTTTACATTCAATGTGTTGAGCCTAACAGAAAGGTTGTAAAGAAAGAGATTTCAAGAGATTCAGCATATCTGAATTCAGCCTATACATATAAATCTTTATATTAAATCCACATATAATTTGAATCTAAGCTATATCTGTTTTAATTGTAACATTGTCTTAGAAAGTATGATTTTTCCAAATGAAGTTGACTGGAGAACTTAAACTTCTGCACTAGTAATTAATGAACAAACGGACCTAGATATCTTTTTTTTTTTTTCCTCCCTTTCTTTCTTTTTAACAAAAGTGTTTCCCAAATCTTTCAAGTATTTGTCCTATGTAGGTTAGACAAATGACAATGCTCACGATCAGACTAGTCCAGCCTGAAAATTTTTCCCATCATCAGTACTGCAACTCAGTAAGTAATGACACATGAATAGAAATGCACTTCAATGTTTGGGATGATTGTTGATTTCATAGTATCCTGCTTCTTTCTTTCATCAATGCAATGACTAGTATCTACCCTTTATCTCATCAAAAGCTGCTTCCTAAATATCAAAAATGAAAATATATCATAGTCAAGCATATTATTTGTCCCTTACACTCATTTAGTTTAACTGCGAAAACCGCAAAAACCAGAGAACTACTCTTAATCTAATGACATAATATTCAAGTATTCTCATAGTATAGAAGAATTTGGAAAATCCCACTGAATTTTTATTGAAAAAGGAGAAAGGAAAACAACTAATTGAGGAAATTTTGGGAGCTTACCTGATTATGAGAGCATCCAAAAGTCTTTATAAATATTGCCTGCAGCAATAACAACAGAGAACAAACTTAGAAAAGCAAGCAACAAACAACACGACAAAAACAAGGAAATGAAAAAGGGATAGATGGAGAAGGAACCTGTGTGCCTGGAACTTTTGAAGTTGAGTCTTGGATTTGAGATAGCTTGTGTGTGAGACTAACTTTATTTCTATTTCTCTTTGTGTTCACTCCAACGGAGGTTAATGGCAACCGAAACCCAGGTGGGGATCCGCTTCCGCTCCCAATTAGCAAATCTTCTATATCTTCCATGCTTGTGGTGGTAGCACTCGAACCAGAAGAGAAGAGATGCACAGAGCGGCAAGGCAAGGGAGAGAAGAAGAAAACCCAGTACGCAGTATTCAATTTTCACTAATCTTTCTGCGTTTGTTTTCTTTTTCGTTTGGGCTAAGTTTGGTCTCCAACGCCATTTCTCAACATACACCCCCATTTTTTACCACACACCCCATCACTTAATTTTAACCAAAATATTTCAAAAATATTCTTTCCCTCGTTTAAGTCGACACACCCCCTTATACCTGTTTCCCCTTTCTGCAAAATCCATCTCAAACGAAAACACCATATTTCTCACAAAACTGATTGAAATCTATAAGCGTTTGTGACAATTATCTTCATCCCTTACTTTCAATCACACACCCCATTCTCCGTCCTCTTCACTCTCATTCCTGGCAAGCGGAGCATTGGCATTCATCAGTGGCAAAAGGAAAAAGGGATTTAGAGCTCCGTAATTGTATGTGGAATTACATACTTTCACACCATGTTGTGTCGCCTTAACCAAGATTTATCTATAAAGGTGAGAATTGGGTGTGTCATGAATCATGTGGAAGGATGTGAATGATTTAAATGAAATTTTGTTCCTCCTAATTGAAGAAATAATATTTGTGGGCCCCTTAATTTGGTAAGACTAACCCATGCATGGTCATGCTTGAATGAATTAAAATAAGATATTGGTCATTCCTATAATTAGTCTATTTGGCATCAAGAAACATGGATTGGATGCTAATAAGGATGACATGTACCATGCCTTAAGTTTAGTCTAGATATCAGTATAAAAGTGATTATGTTGCATAGTGTAGGTTCTGATTTAGGTGAATGTTGAATCATAACATTCTTGTTACTTGGGTGGCAATGGTATATTGTTAGATACCACTCACTATCTATGATCTAAAAATGAGACATTATCAATGTAGTAAGAACCTACATGGTGTCACAAGGGGTAGGAATGCGACTATAATTAATTGGGTTTTAGTTGAACTAAAATCCAAATAATGGGCATATTGAATTCATGCATGAGTATTATTATTTAGATAATAATATTAATCACACAATGTACAATATAAAATAATGTTAAATAATTATATATTTAGTGCTCAATAGTGTCTCGAATAAAATTGTCTCTAATTGAAAGATATTTATATATAAAAAAGAAAAGAAAAGATAATTATCATTATAAAATAATTATATGATCTAATATTAAAAAAAACTAGTTATCAGATAACTAAAAAACATGCTTTTATCTCACCTCAATCTCATCGTGATAGGGATAAGGAATTAGTGGGTTGAGTAGAATTAAAGTGACGTGCAAGTGGTTACCTAATGGAACTAAACAACTATCATGCCCTAGATCCTTTAAAAACAAGGGTCAACACAATTGGGAACTTCCAATTGTGTCCCAAATTCTCTCTCTCACACACAACCTCCTCCCTTGGGGTTTAGTTGAATGTGGTGTCATCACAAAGATTTCAAAAAGAAAAATAAAATAAAATTGAGTCACATAATATGTAACAAAACACATGTTTTTTCATAAAAACAAAAAGAAAAGAAAAGCACAATATAAAAAAGTCTATTAAGAAGTTTTAATATTTTCCAAAAATAAAACAGTTTGGCACATTTTGTTTTGTATTTTGCATGAATCATCCATTAATCATAAATACTTGACTTATCTATGATACTCTTATGTAATTTTTTTTAAAATAATTTATTAGTAATTTATATATCATATTTTGATATTTTTAATAAAATATACATATATTTAAAAATATCGGTCTGACCATGGTTCAATAACCGTTAACCGTTCTTTCACCAATTCAATGGCGAGTCCAGTTTTTAGAACATTGATTAAATTTGTATCAGCATGGTGAGTATATTTTTCCTTTAACTCTTTTTTTTTTTATTTGAGTATTTTATGTTATCATTATAAGCAAAACTATATGAAATGGAAAATAAACTCATATATCTTAAACCTACAAATATATTTATTTATTTTTGATGAAACAAATCTATTAAGTTTATTGTACTAGATCAAAGAAAAAAATCAATAATAAATAAATACATATAAATAAATCAGACAAACAACGTTTTTGCGAAGTGTAAAATGAGCGTCTTTATGCATTAAGAATAAATATATCAAATTTTGATAAAAAATAAATATATCAACTTATTTTAAATAAAAATTAAAATAGAAAAAGAAGTAATAAAATGAAATTTTAAATAACGACTAGATCATATTTCTCTATGCCCTCTCTCTTAAACTTTTCTTTTTAATTTTTTTTTATAATTTTGAATATTTTCTAGATTCTTCCTCAAGAGGAAAAACAGGGATCTATGACATCATATACACTCACCAACTTTAATTATTCTATACACTTATCATAAAATTTGGTAGTACTAAAATTTATAAAGGTATATTAAGAAGTTTAAGAAGAATGTAAACATATTAATTTGTATTTCTTAATCTGTGCGCACTAACTTTAAATCATAAATAATATGGAATATATGGAATAGTACAGGTAAAAATGTGAAAATAAATTTGGAAGACATGAAAATTTCTTGTACTTGTTTCGATATATAATTTTGTTGCAACGGTGGCAATGTATTTTCTTTATTACTGATTAACATCATTGGAAATTATCAATCTCCTAATTATCATTATATATTATACTACGTTGGCCTTGTCAGCAATATTACTTATATGTTGGTCTCAGACCAAGTGGACTTTTTGTCCCTAAGGGGAATATTGCAAGAAATGTTACTATGTTTGCCCGTCCACGAAGTTTTAATTTCATGCATTTTATTTAACGTAGCGTTATTTGTTCCACTAAATTTTATGAAACCTATACCCTCAAATGTGGATGTATTTATTTTTGGAGAAACAAGTGGCCGTTCTAATACTATTTTGTTAAAGAAAGAAGAATTATTTTTACTCAAATCACTTATATTTCGGTATCTAAACTAGTTTTAGACTCCTGCTACGCACATAGTAAATGACAACAAGATACGGTGGCTCGTATTTGCCAGAGTCTTATTTTTAATCTGTCTGTGCCAAGAAATTTCATAGATAACCAAAGAATGCTTTAGAGTCTGAGATAGCAGTCATGCATAAACATGTTCACAGTGTTTTCTATTTAGATAGCAAATTTAGGACAAGTCTTTGAGATAGTAGCCTTTGAGATACATGAAATAGATTCTTCTATTGCTGACTTTCTTCAGGAGGACTGCAAAACCTAGTTTACTTAATGTCTAGTCCGTTCGATTTCTTAAAAAATAAAGGACAACAAAACACAAAATTTTGTCTCTTGTTTGATATTTTTAAAGGCTTAATTATTAGAAAAAAAAAATGTCTATAGTACTGAACACATTTTTAAAATCTTGTTACTTAGTAAACCATAGGACAAATATTTGCACAGAATACTAGGATTGAGCAAAATTTAATTAACTAACTAAAACTGACTGAACCAAAAATAAATCAGTTTAATCGGTCAATTGGTATCGGTTTAGTGGGTTAATTATAGTTTTGTAATTTGAAAAAATTGTTTAATGTCGGTCAGTTTCAGTTTTATATTTTTTCTAACTGATGAAAATTGAACTGACTGACTAAAGCATTATGAACTTTAATGTTTTCATATATCAAATTATTTAGTGATTCGATTATTTTATTAATTGATTAAATCACTTAAATACTGAGTCATCTTGATATATAAAGATAATTATATATTGTTAATTTGATACGTGCTTTAGTCTTGTGTGAGTATGTTCATTGAAAATAATAGTTTTCTAGTAAAGAAATTAAAAAAATATTATTTTTGTTATGCATAGACGTTTGTTTATGTTAATTTTTCCTTCTCCAAAACATTTGTGCATATGTTTGAGACCGAAAGAAGACAGCTTCCATAAACATCTTTATACATTTTCAAGTTTGTTATCTATGTATTTATGTTTTACTTATATGATTTTTAGTAAGGTGTCATAGATACTTTAGAAAAATAACTTATTTTAACTTATCTAATAACCATATTCTTAGTTTACAGTAAACTAATTAAATATGTATCCTAAGTAGACACAATACTAAAATAAAAACAAAAGTTTTTTTTTTTAAAAAAAATTATTACTATCAGTTAATTATTAACCGACCAAAATTGACTGCTCAACCGGTTAAATCTAAACTGTCGGTTTTAAGGTATAATCGGTCGATTATCTATTTGACAAAATTACACATTCAGTTAATGTCGGTCGGCTTAAAATATAGTCAAAACTAACTATAACCGATCAATGCTCACCCCTAGAGAATATTGGACAAATATTTTAACTTTATCATCCCTCAAACTACCTTATAATCCTTTTATGTCTTCGCTCATTAAATCAATGGTGGCAAGCCCCAATAACAATGGATGACTGGCAAGGTATCAGTAATAGTAGGTGATTGGCAGGTGACCTTTTTTAATTTTTATATTTTTTATAATTATTTTATTATTATAAAATATCAAAATCTTGATATAAATTTTTTTTGTCTAATACATTGAGCAACAAACAATGAATAATACAAAAAGTTTTACTATAGCTCAACTCTTTATCTTGTACTATTTTGCTTATGTTGTCTAGTATTATGTATCATACGCACCAAACCAGTCTTTTTTCCAATCTATGCCAGCTTTCATCATTGTAGCAAATTCCTCATAGCTTATCCGTCCATCTTGCTGCAAAATCACAAGACAGTTTAGAAAATTATGATAAACAAAAGCACAATTGCACCCTTGTAAAATGTGTTCCAAGTCTAACAGTGAAATAGACTCACCTTATCTCTGTCCACATCATGCGTAATTGCATTGATGAGTTTTTCACTGTTAGGGTCATCTTCATAAGCTAAAGCATGACGCAGAGTTCTTCATGCTCAGTTTTGGTCCTATCAAAGAATCAGAAGGTTTTGTGAAGGTGCTTCTGCTCCTCGTAGCCCATTTTGCATAGGTGAATAGCAATGGCAACGTAGTCTCCATAATCGGTCCAAGTATCCATCCTTATAAACATCACCTTCTAAAAGAGCTATCGAGGATTGCAAGGTGAAAAAGCCCTTCCAAAGGTTTATATCTAGATCAATAATCAACCCAGGAGCAAGTAAGCTAATTCAGATATTTTATTTTTCAAAATCTTTTACAGAGAACGGAGGAAATCACATATTGAAATGCTTATTGCCATGCAATACTTCAAACATAGCATATTACAGCATCTTAGATAAACCCGTTATTGATGGCAATATAACCTCGAGTATGACAAAACAGGAAATATAGTTAAAAAAAAAGAAAAGAAAGAAGTATCAAAACGGATAGGAGAGAGCGAGAGCCAAACAAATTTTGGAAGTAAAATAAAGTTAAAATTGGAAGAAAATAGATATGCTATAAACTTTAATCTTATACTCTACTTGAAATAGTTTTTAGAAAATCACTATAAGTTAGTAAGATAAACTCATTTATTAGACAATTTTATTTTTGTTAATAGAACTTATAAGTTAGTCAAATATACTATAAACTAACTTAAATATTTTGCCAAACACACTCTAAATGCTTTCATGAAACAAGCATGTTTTTACTACGATGAATATAGGATACACATAGTCAATTATTATATTATGTGAAACAATGAGCCTATTTACTGATCATGTGAATTAATTAATTATTATGAAAATGAAAAAGCTATAATTCAAAACCAAAGAAGTTCAAAGCAGATCTCTAATCTTGTGTTTAGTCACAGATAAATTTAGAGCTTTGCAGCTAATTAGATTTATATTTCCAAAAAAAAATGATAAAAGAGAAATATAAACAAGATTAAAAAAAGAAAAAAAGCTAGAGTGGTATTATTGTATTTTATTTTTGTTTTGAAAGAGATATTCTACGTGCTTATATATAATTTGAAAATTATATTTATTACCTGCAGTGGTCCAAGACTTTTGCCTAACTCAATAGAGAGTTTTCAAGTGAATGAGATCCAACAGTGAATAGATACCCAACGAAAGCAGAACCAATGGAAGCTCCATGTGTTCCTCCTTCAAGCCTTCAGTTCAAGGAAGAACTAAGAGAAAGTATACACTTCAAGTTGTTAAAATCTCAGAAAGCAATTGCAGTACTTGAGTTGAGATGGTTGTATTTAGAAGCTCAGCCAGATAAGTGCTTTATGGACTAGGACCAGTGGACCAACTTATACCCAGGCCTAATTCATTTAGGAGAAATTTATCTAAAGCCCCTTTTTTTTTTTAGAATTATATAAAAGATATTACAACGAAGAGGGTAAGTATTTATTGTTATAAGAATTCTTAACATTTTATTTGTTTTACATCGAAACTAAATTAAACGTCGTAGGCTCGAAATTTGACTAAATCTATCAATGTTTATAAGACTTTTTAAACTTAACCTAACTTAATTAGACTCAAATTCAAGAAGAGATCGCAAGTACTTGCATAAAAGATAATACACCAATATTCTTTATAGGCTAGGGTCTTTTTTAGTTTTTTTTTTTATGAAAAATTTTAAAATATCTATTAAACGTTGTGTTATATATACTTTATTCTTAAAATTTTAACATATGTATTTAAATTTTTAAAATTTTTATATTACTCTCAAAATTTTAACTTTTGTTAAAATTTAATAAAAAATATTTGTATCTCAAAAGTTTTTTCTAATTTTATCATTTATTTTTATTTATCTGTCAAAAAAAGATTAATAGTAAAACGTATTTGTTTTTTATTAAATTTTTAAAAGAAATTGAATATTAAAAATAAAATGTATATTATAAAAACTTGAATGGTTTAAATATTGTTTTAAAAGTTTCAGAGTGAAAATAGACATGAAACAAGTTTTTCTTTTTTATTTAACTTTCTTAGAGTAGTTTTTAGTCCATGTCTCTTTGCTTCAATTAATGGTTTCCACTTTCACACCATAAATTTCTAGGACAGAGATTTCAAAAAGAACATGGCCGCTAGCTTTTGTCTAATTTCATATGAACCACTCGTTTCCTTTAATAATTAGGAGCATAAGTTGCTTCTCATCGAAGAACATAGATGCTGATTGTTATATGAGAAAGCTATGGCTCTTATTGTTACTTTTCAATTTGCATGGACCAATTGAGAAAATTTCTCAAAAAATATTTAGATCTTATATAGAAAGGTAAAATTAAATGTTAACTAATTATAAAAGATTGACTGATTTCATCAGTATCTTCAACGAAATTGCTGTCTGTAATTGAATGAGGAAGCCCCATAGGCTCGTTGAAGCAAGCAAGATAGAGAGAAAGAGGAACAGAAGGGGAAGAACTTTGAATTCAAGTATTAAAAAAGAGTACATTCTTTCGATACACAATCAAACATGCCTCATTATAAACTTTACCAGAAAAACTTAGTTATAGTTAAGAGAAAAATAGTACACTGAATATCAATTGAAATATTTATGTCAATGAACTCTAAAATTATAAAAAAACTTTTCAAATATTGTAGAAGTTAGTATCTTGGTAACAAATTTGTTAGATTGTCATGTTGACAAACTTTTCAAATATTTTGTTATACAATATTAGTGACCTTACATCCATTAGATTGCATAATGGATGTAATCATTTTAGTACTTCTACTATAGAAGCATTGTGATGCAGGTTCTTTGTTTATAACTTTGGAATTTTTTTAGGAGTTCCAGAAATAAGTTATTGATGCAATTTTTTTAGACTTTTTGTAAAACAATCAAATTGCTCAGACTAATGAACCAAACCAAAATTTAGAGTTTGGTTTTGTTATTTTATGAAATTTTTGAAAATTCAAACCAAACTGCACTATAAATATTTGAGTAATTTGATTTGACATGTTACTAAAAAATAAATTCACATATGTCGTGTATATGCATAATATTGTTTTCCTAAAGTATTACCGGGCTTGACATGTCATAAATATGCCACGTGGCTTGACAAAAATGTTACCATGTTCTAAAAATAATGATAATGATAATTAAGTATGAGTTAGTTATATATTTTTACACAGGTAACTTAAAATGATTTTTTTAATATATCATAAAACTGCTAAGTTTTAAATATATCAAAGTAGATGATACATTTATAAAAGATGTCACTTTTGTAAAAGAATTTTTTATTAAAAGAGCCAAAACTAGTGACGACGAGGCGACAGCTTTAATATATTTGCAGTTTTTTCTTTTTAAGTTTAGTTTTATTTTTCTTTTCAATGAAAATAGCCTTGTTTATCATAATGTATAAGAAAAAGAAGACATAAAATACAATAAAGGCCACACAATAACCAAGTGACACTGTTAATAACCTTTGCCCCGTGATTTCCACATCAGTTTTACTTTGGGCACTTGGCCCACGCAATAGCTTTCTCGTATAACAATCAGCATCTTATGCTCCTAATTATTAAAGGAAAAGAGTGGGTCACTGATTGACATCATGAAATTACACAAAAGCTAGCGGCCATCTTCTTTTTGAAATCTCTGTTATTTTTAATTTTAATACCCAAAAGCTCTTTCCTGGGCTTCCTTCAAAATTATAACCATCCCAAGAATCCATTTTTGCTTCATCGTCACTTACTTTCTCAGATTTTAGCTGTTTCCTACAAAAACCAGAAGTCTAACTCTAACAGGATTGAAGTTTATACCTCCTGTCTGATTGTATTCAGGTGTGTACCTCTTATTCTTCTTTCAATATATACTTATTTTTCTTTCATTTTAACTTCATGAAAGATGAGAAAGAAATGTTGAATGCTTATTTTTTCATAGGACAATAATTAATGTATGATTCTTCTACAACTTAATATAATACGTCTCTTCACTACTTCTTTTGTGTTATTTTGATTTCTTTATCTGCAAACTTTGCATCTTCCGTTGCAGAGTTAGGAATTTGCTTTAGCACATTTATGAATATCTAATTTTTTAAAACTCCCTAGTGAGTAGATTGTGGTTTCAAATTGTTGGAATGTCTTATATATATGACTAATACTAGATCTAATTATGACCATTAGCACATTTTATACTTCTTGTAGGTTCATCTTCTAGAGGTTACTTTCTTCATGTTCATCATATATAATTGAAGGTGTGTATCCTACAATCTACTTTAAATAATACAAATATGTTTTTCTTTCACTTTTGATTTCAAGTGTGACGAATAAGAATTCAATTGAGATGCTTATTTATGGCACATTAATACCTTATGTATGATTCCTGTAAATTAATATAGATAATTTTCATTCACCAAAAAAAAGTAAATATACATACGTCTCTCCCTCTATGTTTTTCTTTCTTCAATTTCATGCAAATCTAACTATCAGCAAGATTTGAGAAGATCAGCTTATGGTTTCTAGTTTGTTTAGAATTATAATTTTTTATCCTACTAATTATTTAGCAAAGTTGTCTAGATTACTTAAAGTTTTCATTTTGTATACACGGCTAGTATTGGACAGCTGCTAAAAATTTTATGTTTTTGCTTCCCCCAGATTTATCCCCCAAGGTTGAATGTTTATAATTTCTCTAGGTTCAACGGCTTCATATATCGTCTAACAAAATATTGTAAGTAAAGGTATACATCATACATTATTGTTTTTAAACTAAATATAGTTTTATTCCATTTTTAACTTCGTTGATTGTGATAACAACAATAGATAGATTGCATGATGTTATAATGATTTAACTATATTTTTTAAAATATTATTAACTATAAAATTATTTTTATAATTTTTTCAAGCATTATTTTAAGTCTTCATCCTTTTAGCAGTCTCCTCTGTACATATCCAAACTACTTTAACTAATTTAAACTATCTAGCTTCGTTGATTGTGAAATAACAACAAATATCACCAATTCATGTATTCTTTGTTGATGAATTTGAACTAAATCTTTGTCGTTTATTCTATTATCAGGTTTTGTTTGATTGAATGACAGAAGTTGGAATCTCCATTGTGACAAAGGTGGCTGAGTATTTAGTGCAGCCAATAATACACCAAGGGCAATACTTGTTTTGTGCCAACAAATTTCTCAAAAATCTTGAGAATAAAAAGAAGCAACTCATGTCAACACGAGATATTGTTCTAAAACTAGTTGAAGAAGCAAGAAGAAAAACTGAAAGAGTTGAAGATGTTGTCCTGAAGTGGTTGATAGAAGTGCAGACTCTATTGGAAGAAGCGGAGAAGCTGGAACAACAAGTAAAAGCAAACAACAGTTGTTTCCAAGGTCAGTGTCCTACTTGGAGAAGATATCATCTATGCAAGGACATGGTGGAGAAGACAAAGGTGATGATAGAGTTTGATAACAAGAGCAATTTCAAGACATTTGTATGCCTAGCAACACTTCCAGGCATTGAATACTCTTATAGTGAAGGATTTACTTTTTTTGAACTTACAAAATTAGCTTATGCTCAACTCTGGGAAGCACTCCAAGATAATGTAGTCTATAGAATTGCATTGTTTGGACTTGGAGGGTCTGGGAAAACAACACTGGTTACGGAAGTAGGGAAGAAGTCTAAGGAATCAAATTTGTTTGATAGGGTTGTAGCGGTCACTGTGTCACAAATTCCAAATGTCAGAAATATTCAAGGCCAAATGGCAGACATGCTAAATTTCAAATTAGAAGAAGAAACTGAAAAGGGAAGATCACAGCGATTACATATGAGGCTCAAAGAGGAGAAAAGAATACTCATAATAGTGGATGATGTATGGGGAGAGTTCAATTTGAAGGACATAGGGATCGATTTAGACATGTGTCACAGTGGCAGCTGTAAGATCATTCTAACCACTCGTCGCCAGCAAGTATATACTTTGATGGATTGTCAAAAGAAGATTTGGTTGGATCTATTGAATGAAGATAAAGCCTGGGCTTCATTTAAAAGCATGCTCACCTAGACAACCAATCCTCTCTCAGCTTTTATTAAGTAGAGTGGCACAGAACATTGCTAGGGAATGCAAAGGACTACCCATAGCAATTCAGGCTGTTGGTAGGTCCTTCAAAGGCCAATCTATCCATGAGTTGAAGATAGCACTAAAAAACTTGAGGAGTTCCAAACCAGCTGATGTGGAAGATGGCCAGGGAGATGCTTTCTCTTGTCTTAAATTAAGCTATGATTATTTGAAAGATGAAGAAAAATTTCTCTTCTTAATTTGTTGCATCTTTCAAGAAGATTATGATATCTCTAATTAGGATTTGATCAGATGTGGTGTGGGGCTTGGTGTATATGGAGAATATCAATCATTTGATTTAGCAAGGAGCCAAGTTATGGTGGGTATAAACAAACTTGTATTCATGTTTGCTCATGCATTCTAAGAGAAGGTGGGGGGGAATTGCATTAAAGATGCATGATTTGGTTCGTGATTTAGGATTATGGATAGCTTCTAAAGAGAGCAGCACTATTATAGTTAATCTATCTAATGATTTAAATTCCTTGATAGGGGATGAAGTCATAAATTATCAACTTGCAGTGTCTTCCTGGTATAGACAAACAAAACAAATTTTTACTCTATTTGTTGCTGCAAAACTTGAGATTCTATGGATAGAGACTGGTGGTTCTTTGCATTTATCTTCAGCATCCTTTGATGGTTTGCAAGGGCTCAAGGTTATGTTATTAAAGTCCAACGGTAGTTTTCCGACCAGCTGTGTTCTGTCATTGCCACCATCAATTGAATCATTGACTAATCTTCAACTTTATGCTTGAGAAGATCGAATTTAGGTGACATCTCATTTGTAGTCAAACTGAAGAAGCTAGAGGTTCTTGAGTTGAAATCTTGCTTCTTCAATGAATTGCCGAATGAAATTGCAAATCTAAATAAACTTTAGTTGCTGGACTTGTCTAAATGTGCTGCACTTTTAGAAAATTACGAAGCAATTGGAGAATTGTAAGAAATTGAAGAGGTGGAGAAATCCGAGTCCAAGCTTTTTGGATAATGTAGCTGCTACTAAATTGCAAAGATATGTCCTAAAATTTGATGGGACGCAACATTTTTTGTCACGTGTAATCACTGAGGATTTAATTATGAGAGTATTATGTTTCAAATCGATCAAGATCTCCAACTTTAAGTGCATCTATGAAGAATTTTTGCAAGAATCTTTTATAGAGATTGTCAAAATTTCATCCCAAATATGGTCAGAGCTGTAGGAGGCATGAAAGATTTGGTTGTGCTTCACCTTATGTCTTGTTCAGAAATGGAATGTGTCGTGGATACTACGTCCAATCAAGTAGACGTTGAACTCCCTGCTTTAGTTGGATTACACCTGAGCGATATGACAAACTTGAAAGAAGTGTGTCGAGGTCCACCTCCAGTTGGCTTTTTTGAGAAATTACAAGAACTTTATACATATGACTGCAAGCAGTTACACAGCATATTTCCAAGGGAATGTAAATTGGCCAAACTTAAAATCTTGAGAATTCACGGATGCAGAGCAGCTGTACTCTTCTCAGTGTCAGTTGCGCAGAGTTTGTCACAGCTAGCAAAGTTGATCATCGCACATTGTGGGGAATTGAAGCATATAATAACTGAACAAGAAGATGGTGGTGACACGAATACTGGGAAGGAAATAGTTCCCGCTTCACACAATTCCCATTTGATACTCCCCAATTTGAAGGCACTCACACTCCAGAACCTTGATAATTTCCACGGCATATGCCCAGAAAAGTATCATACAAGGTGTCCAATCTTTGAAGAAACTTCTGAGTGCCTAATTGCACAAACTTGACCGTGTTGAGTATCATGATTGGTATGGAAATGGAGCTGTTGCATCTTAACGTCCGTATTTATCTTTCTTTGTTTCTTTGTTTTGAGCAATTTTCACACTAATTTGTTTGAAAAATAAAATTAAAGCTAAATTTTCTTTTACCATATCATTTAAAACATTATTTTGGATAAGATCAGAAAGTTATATTATGTAGTTTATTTAATGAAATTTTCACACACCTATTTAACTACACTAACTATGCCTAGAAGTAATTCCATAGAAATTTGTTTGCTGATCCATGCCAAATGATAATGATAATAATTTATGATAGTTGATTTGATTTTTTTGGGATTTCACTTTCATTATTATTTATTTATATTGCAATGCATTGAGGTATTTAAATATTTGCATAATTGTATTATTTGCACTTTCAGAGAGTTTCCTTAGAAGAAAGCCAGCAAAAGCACTTGATCTTAAAATCAGAACTAGATTTGGACCGTCTTCCTAAATTGAAGTCAATATGGACAGTTTCAACTCCCAGACAAAGTTTGTGCCTCCAATATCTTCAAAAATTAAATGTGGCAAAATGTGACAAATTAAAATGTCTCTTCCCCATCATTGTCTCCAAAAGCCTACCAGAGTTTACATCATTGAAAATAGACAATTGTGAGGAACTGGAAGAAATCATATATGTGAATATCGAGCATAAGAATCTATCTGATGCTAAGTGTGCTTTCCAAAACTGAAACTGATTCAGATAAGTTTCTGCAGAAAGTTGAAAAGCCTTCTACATGTTGCTTGGGTTAGAATGCTTCCACAGCTAAGCGTTCTAGATATATCACATGCTGATAAACTGAAAGTGATTTTCAGTAGAAGCAGTGAAGAAGGCACAAGCAATGGACATGAAATTGTAACTTGGAAATGTTAAAATTTATCAAATTGCCAAGTTTTGTTGGCATTTGCCCAGGGTTTAAGTTACATGCTGTGAACCTTGTAAAGATGATCATAGATGAATGTCCCAAATTTGCTCCATTCATAGATACAACTCAAGTGGTTCCTCAACCTTGCTCGCAAATTGTTAGTATTATCATAAGTTTTTTTAAAATACTTAAATCATAATTGAAAATGTGGTAACTTCTTTTTATCTTAAACTTCTATATAATGATTATGTCATATTTACATTTCTCACAATCTTTTTTGAGTAGAGCTTTCTTGTTTTTTGAATTAGTAAATTGTTAAATTGCTGGAAAAGTAATTTAGTTTTAAATTTTATTTATATTCATTAAAGATAGATAAAACAAAGCCAATGATAATATTATATGAAGATGGTACAGATAATTAACGAGAGGAAATAACTGAATTTTAGAAAATTCTCAATTATAATGTTCCCTATATCTGGGGAGGTTGGTGAGGTTTGAATAGTGATTAGTTTCTTACGTTCAAATCTTGTGATTATAGAAGATAAAAATAATGATGCTTGATAGCCTAATTAAGTGTATATATATATGGTCAATATGAGCATGAAGATAATCCTTATTATAAGAAAAAAGACTTACAAAATTTCAAATATGTTGAAGAACATGTAACGGTAAAATAGTAATATTTTATTTTAAATAATAAATATATGACAATATTTGCATAGCAAGTATTATTCTATTACAATAAACACGAGGCATATGCCCTTTAAAATTTGCGTCAAAATGATTTTGCATATTTATTTCATGAAAAGGAACCACATGCTTTTGCAAATAGCCAAAAGATTAGCAAAGAACAAGAGAAGAATGTGATATGGAGTGTGAAATGGATGTATCTGAAGCAGTTGCAATACCTTAAGTATGTAGTGGAAGAACCTACTACTTCAGTGAGCTTGAAAAATCTCATGTGCCTACGAGTAAGTGGATGCAGAAAGTTGAAGATTGTCTTTTGTGACGGTGTTATCAAAAGCATTTGTCTACCACAATTGAAATATCTATACGTAGAGAACTGTGAGGAGTTGAAGGAAATGATTTCAAATCAGGCGCAAGAAGGAAGCTCCACATCTATGGCACAATCCCAACATGTTTACCTTCCAAAATTGGTTTACCTTTCGATATGGTGATGCAGCAAATTGAAATCTGTTTTCTCTATTTCCACGGTTAAACATCTCCCAGAATAAGGGCATACGGAAATAAGAAAGTGCTCTCAATGAGAGCAAGTATTTTGTTGCCCAAGTGAAGACAATGGCGGAATGGTAATGAAGGTTAATCTTCTCCCAAAACCAAAAAGGCTGGTACTTAGAGGATTGCCTAACCTTACTCACATTTCCGGAGATTCTAATCAGTTGCAGTTTCCTGCTTTGCAACATTTTACTGTTCAGGAATGTTCCAATTCTCTCCAGAGAGCTTTCAGCTTCCACTGCAAGGCTACAACAGCATAAAATGTAATTATATATGGAAGGATTTACTTAGTCCAAGAGAAAGTGAAAAGACTTTCCAATCTCATCGACTTCCATTTTAATTAGATCTAATGATTCAAGTTTTACAATCGTATGATTCACCTTCTCAAATTTCTCTCATCTAAACTTTTTGTATTATCATTCTCCTTTGAGTCTCAATAACGTTTAGCTATTACCAGCGGCACCACTCCAAAATCAAAGCCACTAGCTTGAACTCTGCAAATTACCTGACATATTCGGCAAGTCCCAGGAGAAACCCACCTCCCGTTTGTCCAGGTTTCGATTATTCTGGTGTTATCAATGCCTTTGGCCCCAAAGTTTTCAACTTCAAAGTTGGAGATCCCGTTTGTTCCTTCGACCAGACAGATTTGTGAGATTTTGCTTCTGTTTCCCTTTTGTACCTTCATTGATTTGATTCCCCTTTGGATATTCTTCGAGGGTGAAGCATTTGTAATCACTGGCTTGGAATTAATCTTGTGGTGGACCGGAGTCATAAAGATGACACTTAGAGTGTCAAAGAGTTTTGAAAGCTAACTGAAAGAACAGGAGAAAAGGCAAAAAGAAAAGGGTGAAGATTATCACATTACATTTTAATGAAAGTTTGAACTATTAAATATAATTAAAATGGAAGGATGATATGAAGATTATGTCTTTTTATTTACTTTTAGAGTAAACAAATCTCTTATATATATGTATATATATATTATCGTTATTTTTATGAGTTTTCTTTCTAAAAAATAAATTTGTTTTGTTTGTTCTTTCAATTATTGAAAAAGAGGTTCATTGTTGAAACAAATATTGCATATGCCTACTGATGATTGATTAGTTCAATTCACGTAACTAAAATAACTAGATGAATTGTTTCGATTTTACAAATAAGATATATATATAGTTAACATAATTTCTAGCTTTTGCAAATTTTACTAATAGGAGATTTGATATTTTAATTTCTCACTAGTTAAGATTGCAAGTGAGCGAAGCCTTGTACAAGGAATTTCTACACTCAAATTATGACTTTGAAATTAAGAAAATAGCTGGAAATAATAAAAGAGATATTGTGGGTAAATCAAAATTTTATCTTTATTTACAAAGAGAACCATGGATTCCCTGTTTTGAAAGATTTAGTCCTACACCAATCACAAAATGTGGATTTGGACATAATTTGAATGCTGACTTGTTCATCAAAGGCACTAAGATATGGGATGAAGCAAAAGTTCGCAAGTTATACACAAAAGAAGCAGCTGATATAATATTGAGAAATGATTTGCCAGACGTGCTTACATTATATACCTCAACAATTTTGTCAATGATTCATATCTCTTTGATATCCATAAGAAACTTGAAAATGCTTCACTACTCCAGAGACACAAATTCCTTTGAACAGGTGTCTTGCATAGCACACTCCCAGTCCAAAGTCAGCTAAAAAGAATCTTCAAATCTGAAAAGTATTCAACTTGTTTTTTGTGCTCTCAAGCTTCCGAGACTGTAGAACACTTATTCTTACAATGTTCTTTTGTCTGATCACTATGGTTTACGTCCCCTTGGGGCTTTCGAATTGATCACTGCTCTGGTTTAAGAATGCCATTCTGGTTTAACTTTCTTACAAATCATTCTAAGGAGTTATTGTTATATGCTTCAGTTATGATGGATAAGGTGTGGGATGAGAGAAATAGAATTGCTTATGCATCTAACTCTAATCCTCCTGATATTTTGAGAATTGCAAAATCTATCTTGGTGACATACTTAAAGATGAAAAATAAGTTGTTGCTTGATATGCAAGAGGTTGTGGATGTTATCATGTGCCCTGATGGATGGTTTAAAGCATACTTTGATGTAGCCATGAATGAAAAAGAGAGCTGGGCAGCTGCTCTATTGCTCAACCATGGAGGAAATTTAATAGGAGCTAGAACCAGAAAACTTAGCACTAAGTTCCTTCTAGAGCAAGAAGCACTTGCATTAGAACTTGCTGTTGAACTTGCTTGTGATGTTGTACCAAAATCTAATATTTGTCTACTGGGAGACCATGAAAGAGTTATCCGTTTACTGCAGGATTACTTGAATGATAAAATCGATAAAGCAGTTTGGTACCTTGAGCCAATCTTGATGGACGTTCGTGAAAAACCTGGGAGCATGTGTGATTGGGAGGTTAAGAAGATTTTCAGAAACATCAACTGGCTTGCCTATAATGCAACTAAGTGGGCTGCTTCTTGTAATAGTGAGGGAGATGTTCTGAACTCTGTTCCAGCAATAGAGGTTTTGTCCAAGATGGACTTTGGATCCTCTTTCTTCACCAATGATGATGATGAGCATGTCCATGACAGTCTTCTCTATAACAGTGACAATGAGGATGATGATGATGATGATGATGAGTATGTCCATGACAGTCTTCTCAATAACAGTGACAATGAGGATGATGATGGCCTTGAAGTTTTCACACATAAGATGGTAACAATGATGATAAGAAAATTAATGAGGATGGCAACAATGGCAATGAGTAAAGATTCTGCTGGTGCTGAAAATTTTCAACCCTCATAGTAAAGTTTTTGCTGCTCCACCAGAGGTCTGACACTTCCTGCACACCAGATCAAAGCAGAGGTATATATCTATATGACAAAGAAGCAGCTCTCTAATTTATCTGTTATAACATCAAATAAAGCTAGGAATTTAAAAAACACATAATTGCTCAGTAATGGGGTTCCCAGATGCTGCTGGTTCCTGAATGTAACTGACCTTTTAGATTATTTTACCTTCTTCTCACTTTTCGGCTCTCCATGGTTGAAGTTAAATTTGGATGGCGCTTAGCACCGAAGAAGATGGGCAACAATGGTTTGTTCAAAGCTCATATACACTATTTGCTATAAATAAAACTCTACTTGATGGAAATACGCATTTAGATTATTTCATCTAAGGGAAGGGGTTTTAAACTGATTTCTTTTCCTTAATAAAAAATTCTCTGGGCTTCTATAAACAAAATTTCTTCTCTATTCATAGCAAAATTTCTCTAGGTTTCCCTTTCTCGATGTATTATATAGAATGGGTTTTAAATTGATTTCCTATTTTTTTTTTATTATGTGTAACATGATATAAATTTTTCTGATGCTTATGTATTGGTACTTGAAGGATTGGATCCTATTTCGGTAACGCAATGGTTCTCGTGTCAAAACTTTCCTTGATGAATT
The DNA here is from genome assembly GCA_022379115.2 of Bauhinia variegata. Classification (NCBI taxonomy): domain Eukaryota; kingdom Viridiplantae; phylum Streptophyta; class Magnoliopsida; order Fabales; family Fabaceae; genus Bauhinia; species Bauhinia variegata. The sequence continues at coordinate 6,040,364 of CM039432.1, forward strand.
CTGTGGAAACAGTTTTGAATTGTTTTGCTTTTTTTATAATTTTGTGGAACATGTTATATATTTTTCTCATTCTTCATTGGTTGCATTTCCTTGCCTCCATGTCACTTGATGGGTATTTTCAATATGCAGTCCTTTAGTTTCTGCATACACGAGAACTAAGAAAATAATAGTAGAATGAGCAAAACTAATCAAATATACTTAATTATTTCAGTTACTTTATAGTAAAGTAGAAAGAGATAAAATTCTTTTTTTGAGATTTTTTTCGAAAGTAAGGATTGCTGTTTTAGCTTATGGATTATGATTGTTAAGCGTTTTAAATTATTAAAAAAAAAAAAAGTGACAACCTTTCAATCTATTAGGATATACTAACAAAGTTTGGTATAATTCGTAAATAATTGAATCTCTTAAACATGTAAACAGGAGTTTGATCTCTAATAGTGTATATGGAAAACACTTTGTTGGGAGATATTTTACTCACTTCGATGATCTTTGCGCTTTGAAGAGATTAACGATCATGAGAGCCCCTTTAAACTGCAGTAAATGGCTACAATCCTGGATATTTGTGCTAGATTAGCAATCTGTACAACATGATTATGGTATGGAATTAGTTTCACCAAAATTATTTTTTTATGCCTTCAAGAAATTAAATTTGTTGGATATGATAGACAGTCACAAAAGTTTCCATTTGTCCTTCTATTCTATGCTTATGATTCAAGGTATAGGAGATTATAAATTTTAGCTAAATATTCGTGGTTGATATAATTATAAAGGACAGGTACACTCTTATTACATGGAATTGCTGTTATATTTTTTAATAGTGAATGTTTCAATAGTTTGAAATGAAACTGAGATGTTACCAAATAGAAGTTACATTGCCATCGGTAACGGGTTTTTCTGAGGTGTTGTAGTTTGCTATTTTTGAAGTATTGCATGACAATAAGCATATTAATATGTGATTCCCTCCATTCCCTTGAAAAGATTTTGAAAAATAAAGTATCTGAATTTGCTTACTCCTTGGTCAATTATTCATTTAGATAAAACCTTTAGAAGGGCTTTTTCACCTTGCAATTCCTGAGAGCTGTTTTAGAGGGTGACATTTATAAGGATGGATACCTAGATTATGAAGAATTTGTTGCCATTTATGTTCACATATGAAAAATGGGCAACGACGAGCACAAGCAGCTTCACAAAGCCTTCAAATTCTTTGATGTAGTAACAAAACTGGGCATGAAGAACTCTGCTTCCTGCTTTAGCTGATGAAGATGATCCTAACAATGGAAAACTCATCAATGCAATTATCCATGATGACGACACAGATAAGGTGAGTCTATTTTCACAGTTAGACTGGAACACATTTTACAAGGATGGATTTGTGCTTTTGTTATAAAAATTTTCTAAACTGTCTTGTGATTTTGCAGGATGGACGGATAAGCTACGAGGAATTTGTTACAATGATGAAAGCTGGCATAGATTGGAGAAAAGACAGGACATTAAGTAAGCTGGTTTTTACAGTCCTCCTGATGATAGTCAACAATAGAAGAACCTATTTCATGTATCTCAAAGACTTAGTGGCTGTTTGGTTGTGGTGAAATGGAAAAGGAATAAGAGTGGGAAGCCCATTTTCTTTGGTTTGGTTCAATGGAATCAATAGAGAAGTCTTTCCAAATAGACTCACTTTTCTATCAAATTTGGAAAAGGCCTTTCGATAATGACACTTAAGATTGGTTATTTCCTCTCCATTTTTCCATCTCTACCCTCTTCTTAAAGATTAATGTTCAAGCTCACACATCCAACTTCTGGCCACCGCCCATAAACCCACCACTGCCAGTGGTGAGATTGGCCCCCCAAAAAACCAAACTTCAAGCTCCATGAACATCGGCGTTTGCTGTCTAACCCCTCCGCTGCCGCTTTTCTCGGTTTGGAAGAAACATAGAAATAGTACCAGTTTCGCCAATGTAGCTCCGGCAAAAGCCAAGCCTGCGATGTGGGACTGTATGATTGAGTCGCTGCTTTGACCGTACATAGCACGACATAATTGCTATCTGGATAGAAAACACTCCGAACATGTTTCTGCATAAATGCTATCTCAAAGACTTACTTTGAAACATTCTTGAATTTTCTGTGAAATTTTCTAGCACATATTAGAAAATAAGACTCAGGTTAATACAGGCCCCAACATCTCCTTAATATCTACTTTATCACCTGCAGTGGTCCAAGACTTTTACCTAACTTAATGGAGAGTCTTCAAGTCAATGAGATCCAACAGTGAATAGAAACCCAACGAAAACAGAACCAATGGAAGCTGCAATGTGTTCCTCCTTCAAGCCTTAAGTTCAAGGAAGAACTAAGAGAAAGTATACACTTCAAATTGTTAAAATCTCAGAAAGCAATTGCAGTAGTTGAGTTGAGATGTTTGTATTTAGAAGCTCAGTCAGATAAATGCTTTATGGACTAAGATTAGTGGACTAACTTATACCCAAGCTTAATTCATTTAGGAGAAATTTATCTAAAACCCCCTGTTTGTTAAAATTATATAAAAGATATTACAACGAATGAGGTAAGTATTTATTACTACAAGAACTTCTAATATTTTATTTGTTTTATATGAAAACTAAATTAAACCTTGAAGGCTTAAAATTTGAGCAAATCTATTTATGTTTATAAGACTTTTTAAATTTAATATAACTTAATTAAACTCAAATTTAAAAAGGGATTGCAAATCCATCTATATTTATATAAGATTTTTTAGATTTAATTTAACTTAATTAGATCTGAATTTAAAAAGGAATCGTGATCCCATCTATGTTTATAAGATTTTTTAGACTTAATTTATCTGAATTTAAAAAAGAATCGTGATCCTATCTATGTTTATAAGATTTTTTAGACTTAATCTAACTTAGATAGACTCAAATTCAAGAAGGAAATAGATGCAAAGACTTGCTTTGAGTGTACGGTCTTCATTGTTTGTCACTTTAATTTCACATATTGCAATTTGGCCCACGCGCAGGGAAAAGTACAAAAAGGAGTCATACCATTCAAACATGGCTATCACCTTTCAAGTTATTTCGTGATAAGAAAACACAATCACGCTAATTTCTTGTCATGTCCCGTGATCCGGTAGATTATACGTCGCACGTTGCAGATTCCTATAATCAAGATTTGGGTTTGCTCAAAATGCCCCTAGCTTGGTAAACCAATAATTAAGGCCAGGATTGTTATTGATAGGGAAAAGTTATTGTACTACTATTTAAGTGAACCTTAGTGTATATCTCTTTACTTTAATTGTTGTTGGATTTCACTTTCACACCTTAAATTTTTAGAATATAAAATTTGATTTGATGTAATATAAAGCTGTCACTTTAAAAAAAGTGACAGAGTATTCTTATTTTTTTTTTTTTATTGTTTTATGCATAAATAGTATTCTTTATTACGTAGGGCCTTTTTTAGTTATTTTTTATGAGAAATTTTAAAACATCTACTAAACGTTTGTTATATATATTCTTAAAATTTTAAAATATATATTTAAAATTTTCAAATTTCTAAAATATTTATATTACTCTCAAAATTTTAACTTTTATTAAAATTTAATAAAAAACCTGTATCTAATTTTTTTTTATTTATATGTAAAAAAAGATTAATAGTAAAATGTATATGTTTTTAATTAAATTTTTAAAAGAAGTTGATTATTAAAAATAAAATGTATATTTTAAAAACTTGATAGGTTTAAATATTGTTTTAAAAGTTTCGGAGTGAAAATAGACCTGAAGCAAGTTTTTCTTTTTTATGAAACTTTCTTTTAGTAGTTTTAGTCCATGTCGCTTTGTTTCAATTAATGGTTTCCACCTTCGCACCATAAATTTCTAGGACAGAGATTTCAAAAAGAAGATGGCCACTGGCTTTTGTGTAATTTCATGATGCCAATCGGCGACCCACTCGTTTGCTTTAACCAAGTAACACTGTTAATAACCTTTGCCCCGTGATTTCCGCATGTTTTACTTTGGGCACTTGGCCCACGCAATAGCTTTCCCGTATAACAATCACCTTCTTATGTTCCTAATTATTAAAGGAAACGAGTGGGTCCCCGATTGGCATTATGAAATTAGACAAAAGCTAGCGGCCATCTTCTTTTTGAAATCTCCGTTATTTTTAATTTTAATACACCAAAGCTCTTTGCTGGGCTTCCTTCAAAATTATAACCATCCCAAGAATCCATCTTTGCTTCATCCTCCCTTTCTTTCTCAGGTTTTAGCTGTTTCCTACAAAACCAGAAGTCTAACTCTAAAAGGATTGAAGCTTATACCCCCTGTCTGATTGTATTCAGGTGCGAACCTCGTATTCTTCTTTGAATATATACTTATTTTTATTTCATTTTAACTTAATGAAAGATGAGAAAGAAATGTTTAATGCTTATTTTTTCATAGGACAATAATTAATGTATGATTATTCTACAACTTAATATAACGTCTCTTCACTACTTATTTTGTGTTATTTTGATTTCTTTATCTGCAAACTTTCCATCTTCCGTTGTAGAGTTAGGAATTTGCTTTAGCACATTTATGAATTTGAAATTTTTTAAAAAACTCCCTGGTGAGTAGATTGTGGTTTCAAGTTGTTGGAATGTCGTATATATATGACTAATACTAGATCTAATTATGACCATTAGCGCATTTTATACTTCTTGTAGGTTCATCTTCTAGAGCTTACTTTCTTCATGTTCATCATATATAATTGAAGGTGTTTATCCTACAATCTACTTTAAATAATACAAATATGTTTTTCTTTCACTTTTGATTTCAAGTGTGACGAATAAGAATTCAATTGAGATGCTTATTTATGGCACATTAATACCTTATGATTCCTGTAAATTAATATAGATAATTTTCATTCACCAAAAAAAAGTAAATATACATACGTCTCTCCCTCTATGTTTTTCTTTCTTCAATTTTTCATGCAAATCTAACTTTCAGCAAGATTTGAGAAAATCTGCTTATGGTTTCTAGTTTATTTAGAATTATAATTTTTTATCCTACTAATTATTTAGCAAAGTTGTCTAGATTACTTAAAGTTTTCATTTTGTATACACGGCTAGTATTGGACAGCCGCTAAAAATTTTATGTTTTTGCTTCCCCCAGATTTATCCCCCAAGGTTGAATGTTTATAATTTCTCTAGGTTCAACGGCTTCATATATCATCTAACAAAATATTGTAAGTAAAGGTATATATCATACATTATTGTTTTTAAACTATATATAGTTTTATTCCATTTTTAACTTCGTTGATTGTGATAACAACAATAGATAGATTGCATGATGTTATAATGATTTATCAAAAACTATATTTTTTAAAATATTATTAACTATAAAATTATTTTTATAATTTTTCCAAGCATTATTTTAAGTCTCCATCCTTTTAGCAGTCTCCTCTATACATATCCAAACTACTTTAACTAATTTAAATCATCTTGATTGTGAAATAACAACAAATATCACCTATTCATGTATTCTTTGTTGGTGGATTTGAACTAAATCTTTATCGTTTTTTCTATTATCAGGTTTTGTTTGATTGAATGGCAGAAGTTGGAATCTCCATTGCGACAAAGGTGGCTGAGTCTTTAGTACAGCCAATAATACACCAAGGGCAATACTTGTTTTGTGCCAACAAATTTCTCAAAAATCTTGAGAATAAAAAGAAGCAACTCATGTCAACACGAGATATTGTTCTAAAACGAGTTGAAGAAGCAAGAAGAAAAACTGAAAGAGTTGAAGATGTTGTCCTGAAGTGGTTGACAGAAGTGCAGACTTTCTTGGAAGAAGTGGAGAAGCTGGAAAAACAAGTAAAAGCAAACAACAGTTGTTTCGAAGCTTGGTGTCCTACTTGGAGAAGATATCATCTATGCAAGGAAATGGTGGAGAAGACAAAGGTGATGATAGAGTTTGATAACAAGAGCAATTTCAAGACATTTGCACGTCTTGCTACACTTCCAGGCATTGAATACTCTTCTAGTGAAGGATTTACTTTTTTTGAATCTACAAAATTAGCTTATGCTCAACTCTGGGAAGCACTCCAAGATGATGGCGTCTATAGAATTGCGTTGTTTGGACTTGGAGGGTCTGGGAAAACAACACTGGTTACGGAAGTTGGGAAGAAGGCTAAGGAATCAAATTTGTTTGATAGGGTTGTAGCGGTCACTGTGTCACAAATTCCAAATGTCAGAAATATTCAAGGCCAAATGGCAGACATGCTAAATTTCAAATTAGAAGAAGAAACTGAAAAGGGAAGAGCACAACGATTACATATGAGGCTCATGGAGGAGAAAAGAATACTCATAATAGTGGATATGGGGAGAGTTCAATTTGAAGGACATAGGGATCAATTTTGATATATGTCATAGTGGCAGCTGTAAGATCATTTTAACCACTCGTCGCCAGTAAGTATGCACTTTGATGGATTGTCAAAAGAAGATTTGGTTGGATCTGTTGAATGAAGATGAAGCCTGGGCTTTATTTAAAAGGCATGCTGAGCCAGACAACCAATCCTCTCTCAGCTTAAGTAGTGTGGCACAGGACATTGCTAGGGAATGCAAAGGACTACCCATAGCAATTCAGGCTGTTGGAAGGTCCTTGAAAGGCCAATCTATCCATGAGTGGAAGATAGCACTAGAAAAGTTGAGGAGTTCCAAACCAGTTGATGTGGAAGATGGCCAGGGAGATGTTTTCTCTTGTCTTAAATTAAGCTATGATTATTTGAAAGATGAAAATAAATTGCTCTTCTTGATATGTTGCATCTTTCCAGAAGATTATGATATCTCTAATGAGGATTTGATCAGATGTGGTGTGGGGCTTGGTGTATATGGAGAATATCAATCATTTGATTTAGCAAGGAGCCAAATTATGGTGGGTATAAACAAACTTGTAGATGCATGTTTGCTCATGCATTCTAAGAGACAGTGGGGGGGAATTGCATTAAAGATGCATGATTTAATTCGCGATTTAGGATTATGGATAGCTTCTCAAGAAGGTCGCACTATTATGGTTAATGTATCGAACGATTTAAATTCCTTGATAGGGGACGGAGTCATAAATGATCAATTTGCAGTATCTTCATGGTATAGACAAACAAATCAAATTTCTACTCTATTTGTTGCTGCAAAACTTGAGATTCTATGGATAGAGACTGGTGGTTCTTTGGATATATCCTCAGCATCCTTTGAAGGTTTGCAAGGGCTCAAGGTTATGGTTTTAAGTTCCAGCTGCAATTATAACCCAATCAGATGTGATCTCTCATTGCCACCATCAATTGAATCATTGAGTAATCTTCGAACTTTATGCTTGAGAGGATGGAATTTAGGTGACATCTCATTTCTAGTCAAACTGAAGAAGCTAGAGGTTCTTGAGTTGAAATCTTGCGTCTTCAATGAATTGCTGAATGAAATTGCAAATCTGAGTAAACTTAAGTTGCTGGACTTGTCTGAATGTGCTTCGCTTTCAGAAAATTACGAAGCAATTGGAGCGTTGTTAGAAATTGAAGAGTTGTATGTTTCTGGAGCATCATACTACAGAGGGATGTGGAGAAATCCGAGTCCAAGCTTTTTGGATAATGTAGCTGCCACTAGATTGCAAAGATACGTCATAAAATTTGAAGGGAATTATTTTTTTTCTTCACGTGTAATCACTGAGGATTTAATTATGAGAGCATTATATTTGAAATCTATCAATATCTCCAGCTTAAGTGCATCTATAAAGATTCTTTGGCAAAAAGCAGAGTATGTTGATTTCGGTGGCTTTCATGGAGATTGTCAAAATTTCGTCCCAAATGTGGTCAGAGCTGTAGGAGGCATGAAAGATTTGGTTCTGCTTCAGCTTGGATCTTGTTCTCAAATAGAATGTGTCTTGGATACTACGTCCAATGATGTAGACGTTGAACTCCCTGCGTTAGTTGCATTATGCCTGATTGATATGAGAAACTTGAAAGAAGTGTGTCGCGGTCCACCTCCAGTTGGTTTTTTTGAGAAATTAGAAGAACTTTATATATTTGCCTGCATGCAGTTACGCAGCATATTTCCAAGGGAATGTAAACTGCCCAAACTTAAAATCTTGAAAATTGACTTATGTAAAGCAACTGTACTCTTCTCAGTGTCAGTTGCGCAGAGTTTATCACAGCTAGAGGAGCTGATTATCACACATTGTGGGGAATTGAAGCATATAATAACAGATCAAGAAGGTGGTGGTGACACGAATACTGGGAAGGAAATAGTTCCAGCTTCACACAATTCCCATTTGATACTCCCCAATTTGAAGAGACTATCTATTCGCTTTTGTCGCAAGTTAGAATCTATATGTCCAATCTTTTGCATTGAAGGCCTTGAGAAACTAGAAGAGATAGAATTAGAGAATGATTCTCGGCTTAAATATGTATTTGGTCAATATGACCAAAGAGATCATTCATCTCACCAGAAGAACAGCCAATTTCAGTTTCCAATGTTGAAGGCACTCACACTTAAGGGCCTTCATAATCTCTGCAGCATATGCCCAGAAAAGTATCATCTAAGTTGTCCATCTTTGAAGAAACTTCAAGTGCTTGATTGTGAGAACTTGACAGTATTGTATGAAAATGGGGCTGTTGCATCTTGAGGTACAGATTTATCTTTCTTTGTTCGAGAAGTTTTCATCCTAATTTGTTTCAAAAATAAAATTAAGACTAAATTTTCTTTTACCATATCATTTAAAACATTATTTTAGATAAGATTAGAAAATTGTGTTATGTAGTTTATTTGATGAAACTTTCACACACTTATTTAACTATACTAACTATGCTTAGAGATAATTCAACAGAAAGGGCCATGCCAAATGATAATGATAATAATTTATGATATTTTATTTGATTTTTTTGGTATTTCACTTTCATTACTATTTGTATATATTGCAATGCATTGAGGTATTTAAATATTTACATAATTGTATTAATTCCCATTTTTAGGGAGTTTCCCAAGAAAAAAGACTACAAAGCACTTGATCTTAAAATTAGAAAAACTGCAGTTGGACTGTATTCCTAAGTTAAAGTCTATGTAGACAGTTCCTACTCTGAGGGAAGGTTTGAGACGCCATTATCTTCAACAATTAAATGTGTCAAATGATAATGATTTATGATATTTTATTTGATTGTTTTTGTTATATCACTTTCATTATTATTTGTATATATTGCAATGCATTTAGGTACTTAAATATTTGCATAATGTATTAGTTCCCACTTTCAGGAAGTTTCTTCAGAAGAAAGCCAGCAAAATACTTGATCTTAAAATTAGAAGAACTGCATTTGGACAAATTTGAGAAATTAGAAGAACCTGATATTTTTGTGCGATCAGTTACACAGCATGTTTCCAAGGGAATGTAAATTGCCCAAACTTAAAATCTTGAGTATTGACGGATGCAGAGCAGCTGTACTCTTCTCAGTGTCAGTTGTGCAGAGTTTGTCACAGCTAGAACAGCTGACTATCAGAAATTGTGAGGAATTGAAGCATATAATAACAGAACAAGAAGATGGTGGTGATATGAATACTGGGAAGGAAATAGTTCCAGCTTCACACAATTCCCATTTGATACTCCCCAATTTGAAGAGTCTATATGTTGGTTCTTGTCTCAAGTTAGAATCCATATGTCCAATCTCTTGCATTGAAGACCTTGAGAAACTGGAAAGTATAGACTTAGATATTGATTTTCGGCTTAAATATGTATTTGGTCAATATGACCAAAGAGATCATTCATCTCGCCAGAAGAACATCCAAATTCAGTTTCCAAAGTTGAAGGAACTCACACTTAAGGGCCTTTATAATCTCCGCCGCATATGCCCAGAAAAGTATCATCCAAGGTGTCCATCTTTGGAGAAACTTCAAGTGCTTGATTGTCAGAACTTGCCAGTGTTGTGTATCATGATTGGTATGGAAATGGGCCTGTTGCATCTTGAGGTACATATTTATCTTTGTTTATTTGTTTGAGCAGTTTTCACTCTAATTTGTTCCAAAAACAAAATTAAGACTAATATTTTTTTTATCATATCAGTTAAAACATTATTTTAGATAAGATCAGAAAGTTGTATTATGTGATTTATTTGATGAAACTTTCACATGCCTATTGAAGTATGCTAATTATGTTTAGAGATAATAATTCTATAGAAATTTGTAAACTAATCCATGACAAATGATAATGATCTATGATATTTTATTTGAATTTTTTGGGATTTCACTTTCATTATTATTTGTATATATTGCAATGCGTTGAGCCACTTAAATATTTGCATAATTGTATTAGTTACCACTTTCAGGGAGTTTTCCTAAAAGAAAGCCAGAAAAAGCACTTCATCTTAAAATTGAAAGAACTGCCCAAGTTAAAGTCTGTGTCGACAGTTCCTACTCCGAGGCAAAGTTTGAGTCTCCATTATCTTCAAGAATTAAATGTGACAAATTAAAATGTCTCTTCCCCATCATTGTCTCCAAAAGCCTACCAGAATTGACATAATTGAAAGTAGAAAAATGTGAGGAACTGGAAGAAATCATGAATGAGAATATCGAGCATAAGAATCTATCTGATGCTCAAGTGTGCTTTCCAAAACTGAAACTGATTCAGATAAGTTTCTGCAAAAAGTTGAAAAGCCTTCTACCTGTTGCTTGGGCTAGAATGCTTCCACAACTAAGCTTTCTAGATATATCACATGCTGATAAACTGAAAGTGGTTTTCGGTAAAAGCAGTGAAGAAGGCACAAGCAATGCACAGGAAATTGTGATTCCGAACTTGGAAGAGTTAAAATTTATCAAATTGCCAAGTTTTGTTGGCTTTTGCCCAGGGTTTAAGTTACATGCTGTGAATCTTGTAAAGATGGTCGTAGATGAATGTCCCAAATTTGCTCCAATCATAGATGCAACTCAAGTAGTTCCTCAACCTTGCAAGCAATCTGTAAGTATTGTCATTAGTTTTTTTTTTTTTTTCTTTTTTAAATACTTAAACCATAATTAAGAATGTAGTAAATTCTATTTATCTTAAACTTTTATATAATGATTATGTCATGTTTACACTTCTCACTGTAGTTGATTGAAGAGAATATTTGATAATTTGTTTATTACATACAGCTAGGTATTTATACAAGTTTACAATCCCTAAAACTTTAAAGAGAATCAATCAATCCTAGTATTTACAGCTATGATTGAGGACTCTATTCCAGGTAAGTCAACCTAGTCAGATTTCCTAATTTGTAATCTCTTATTTGAGGCAACAATTGTGATTTCCTATACTAATGCCTAACTTGATTTCCTACACTCACATAATCTTTATTAAGTATAGCTTTCTTGTTTTTTGAATTAGTAAACTGTTAAATTGCTAGAGAAGTAATTTAGTTTTAGATTTTATTTATATTTATTGAAGCCAGATAAAATAAGGCCAATGATAATATTGCATGATGGTGGTACAGAAAATTAAAAAGAGAAAATAACTAAATTCTAGAAAATTCACAATTATAATGTTTCCCAAATTATAGAACAGTTGGCCAGGTTTGAAGATAGTGACTAGTTTCTTATGTTCCAGTCTTGTGCAAACTATAGAAGATAGAAATTAATGATGCTTGATAGCCTAAATAAGTATGTATATATATATGGTCGATATGAGCATGAAGATAATTCTTGTTGAAAGAGAAAGATTACAAAATTTCAAATCATTTTGAAGAACTTGTGAAGGGAAAATAGCAATATATTATTTTAAATGAATAAATATATAGAAATATTTGCATAATGACAAGCCTTATTCTATCGCAATAAACATGAGGCATATGCCCTTTGAAATTTGCATTGAAATGATTTTGGTTATTTATTTCACGAAAAGGGACGGTGTGCTTCTGCAAATAGCCAAGAGATTAGCGAAGAACAAGAGAAGAATGTGATATGGACTGTGAAATTGATGTATCTGAAGCAGTTGCAATACCTTAAGTATGTAGGGGAAGAACCTACTTCAGTGAGCTTGAAAAATCTCATATGCCTACAAGTAAGTGGATGCAGAAAGTTGAAGACTGTCTTTCGTGCCGGTGTTATCAGAAGCATTTGTCTACCACAATTGAAATATCTCTATGTAGAGAACTGTGAGGAGTTGCAGGAAATAATTTCAAATCAGGCGCAAGAAGGAAGCTCCACATACAGATCTATGACACACTCCCAACATGTTTTACCTTCCAAAATTGGTTTACCTTTGGATATGGAGATGCAGCAAATTGAAATCTGTTTTCTCTATTTCCTTGGTTAAACATCTCCCAGAAATAGGGCATATGGAAATAAGAAAGTGCTCTCAATTAGAGCAAGTATTTTGTTGCCCAAGTGAAGACGATGGTGGAGTGGTAATGAAGGTTAATCTTCTTCCAAAACTAAAAGGGCTGGTACTTGGAGGATTGCCTAGCCTTACTCACATTTTCAGAGATTCTAGTCAGTTGCAGTTTCCTGCTTTGCAATACTCCAAGGCCACTACAGCTCAGGTGCATAATAGTCTTTTATATATTTTTTTATCTAATGATAAATTATTTGCTACAATATATATTTATATATGGAAGGATTTACTTAGTCCAAGAGAAAGTGAAAAGACTTACTTCCAATCTCCTCGACTTCCATTTAATTAGATCTGATGATTCAAGTTTTACAATCATAAGTGGGCTGCCTTTTGTAATAGTGAGGGAGATGTTTTGAATTCTGTTCCAGCTATACAGCTTTTGTCGAAGAAGGACTTTGTATCCTCTTTCTTCACCATTGACGAAGAAGTGCATGACCAAGACAGTCTTCTTAATAACACTGACAATGAGGAAGATGATGATGGCCTTCTACGACTGAAACTGAAAGAAGTCGTCACATATGAAAATGGCAACAATGACAATAAGAAATATGATGAGGGTGACCGAAGTGGCATTATGAAATACCGGTAAAAAGTTCAATCCTAATTGTAAAGTTTTTGCTGCTCCACCAGTGGTCTGACGTTGCTTGCACATCAGATCAAAGCAGAGGTATATCTTCTTGGCCAATGTAGTACTAATTATTTTCTCTTTTTCCTTTTATTTATTTATTCATTTATTTTTTACCCATATTATTGAAGTTTTAAAATGAGTTCAATGATGTTATAGTGCTATTAACTTTATATTACAACATTGAAACAGCACGAGAGGGCAAATTCCAGTGAAGCCACTGCAAATAGTGCATGCCTTTGATGCCAATTATGCTGAGGGTGCAACCGAGTGAGTCTCAACCCGGACGGGTTGTAAAAACCTTTCACTGTCATACCAAGAATTGTTAGTGCTTTGAATGACCATTGGGGTATTTTGAGAAGCCAAAATTTGAATTTTGTAACTTACTCTTCTGTAGAGACTCTCCTAATTTTGCCATCTAAATTTAAAAGGTGTTTCTCATTTTGTGATATTTAAACATATGAACTTCTTCTAGAAAAAGCTTCAATTCATAAAGCACGTTTTAAACAAAGTGCTTCTTCATCCAAACACACCTTAGTGGAACTATCTATTTCTTTGAGCATGTGCAAAAAATCCCACATAAATTTGAAGTCACTGTTAATATGTACATTATTTCCTTTAGTTTTTATTATAAGGCATATTTAATTAAATTATCCAGATAAAGAAAAACAGTTAACTTTCTTAATTCTTTAAAAAAATTTACAACATTTCAATTTTACTCTCATATATCATCAATAAACTTAAAAAATCTACTACTTTGATATTAGTTTTCCTTGAAAGTGTGAAAGAATACATCATCACTTCTCAGTAATGAATAACATAAAATAAAGATGACTAACCATTATTAAGGGTAAAAATGAAAAAAGAAAATAAATTAGGTGACATCCGTTTCGTAGCTAGACTAACAAGGCATGAGACTCTTGAATTAAAATCATTTGTCTTCAATGAATTACCCGATGAAATTACGAATCTGAATGAATTGAAGTTGCTGGATTTGTCAAAATATGCAATTATAGATAATTATGGATCATTTGAACAGTTGTCACAAATTGAAGAGATACATGTTTCTGGAGCACAGAGAGAAGGAAGGAACAAGGTAGATATGTCCTAGTCCTAGCTTGGTGGATAATATTACTATATACTAGTTTGCAGTGATATGTTTTAGACTTTTCAAGGCACATGTTTGTTTATACAAATCGATACCCTGATGAGAATTTAACCATGAGAGTATTAGGGTTACCATCTATCAATATCTCCAGCTTAAGTGCATCTAAGAAGAATCTTTTGCATAGAGCAGAGGTTGTTTCTTTCAATGGCCTTCAAGGGTATTGTCAAAACGTCATCCCAAATATTATTAGAGCCTAGGAGGCATGAATATTTGGCCATGCTTGAGCTGAAGTATTGTTTAGAGACAGAATGTGTTCTGGATAATATATCTGATCTAGTAGATGTTGAGCTCCCTATTTGTTTCCGATTGTGACAAGTTAGAATATATATTCCCAAGCTCTTATGTTGAAGGCCTTAAGCAATTGCAAAAGATAAAAACATTTTCCCTTTCTAAGTTGAAATATGTATTTGGTGAATGTGACCAAAGAGACCATTCATCTCAAGAGAAGAGTATCCAAATTCTGCTACCAATGTCCAAGGAACTCACTCTCATTCCTAGAGAATCTCCATTGCATATGCCCTAAAAATCTTGATAATATATGTATTTATGGTTCTCTCTCTTTCATTTTGTAGTTTTCACCATAATTTATTCCAAAAGCAAAAGAATAAAAGCTTAAGTTACCCACACTGAACTTTGTGAAGATGGTCATAGATAATTGCCCCAAATTCACTCCCATTATTAGTGCAACTCAAGATAAATTTGATCTCGCCATGGCAGAGGTAATTACGAACTTCTCTTTAGTTTTATTGATAGTAATATTTCTATTTTGATGATTGTTATAATAATTATTAGTTATTAAATAGAAAATTTATTTAATTTTTAAGTATATTTAAAAACAGTTAATTTTGTATACCAAAATAGTTAATTTAAGTGCAAATATTATCATCCACTTAATTATTTCTACATAACGTAATATATCTTTAAATATAAAAAATATTTTTAAAAAATTCATTAATAAATGGCAAGGAAAAATCCATAACTGACAGAGCTCCTAGCCCTAGCTAGGAATGGCAGCAAAGCGGGGTATAGTCTTTGACCCCAATCGTTGCTTGGGATCTTACTTCTGTGCCCACCCCAAAGTGTTCCCCGTGAGGAAACATGGATTCACAAGGAGCCATGAAGATTTTTTCTTCAGAAAAACCATTTTTACCAACTAGCTATACTTTTTTATACCAAAGCTATTATATTGCAAATTTAATACAAAAATAGTATAGAATAAATGAATTTCACACCCATCAAAACCCAACATGCCTAATGAAAATTGCAAATCAAAACTCAATTTTGAAAAAAAATGCATAATCAAATCAATGCCCTTAAAAAAAAACTCCCTACCAAAATTGACACGCCACCTCAAAGATACAAAGCCAAATTGGGTTGTGAGCTGCAAAGCCATAAGAGACCAAACTACCAAATGAAAATTCCAATCAAAACTTAACAAACAAAAAATGCTTAGACAAAATTAATTTCAAAAGTAAAACTAAACAAGAATAGAGGAATTCCATATTAACTACAAAATCCACGAGTAGCAACAGGAAAAGGAAAAGGGACTAAAATATAAGAAACCCACTTTCACTTTGTCAAATTCAAACGAAAAGCTTGCAAATTTCTCAAACACTTATCCCATCCTCTGCTAACGGGACTTGCAAACACTATTATGCCTCTTGGAATGGATGGAGAAAATCAGGTAAAGATAAGGAATGTAAATCCTATTTGAACTATCTTAAATTATTAAAAGCAATTAAAGAAGAGGAAGAATATTAGAAATTATCATATGCTCCAGTATCTTCACTGCTCAGCCATGTCTCTTTAACTCCATCAGCTATGACAGATCTTACACGGCCTACCTACAGAAATGATGTGCCAACATGTATCTTTAGAAGAAAAACAAATACAGCAGAAAGAAAATCTAGGTCAAAGTCATAGTACTTACAAGACTATCAATTGTGTAACTACCTAGGTGACCACGAGCATGCTTTGTCTTGCAGTAAGTGCAAGCACCTAAACAACCAACATTAATAGGAAGAATCTCAACAAACTTGTTCTTTCTCACCTGTTGCCGAGAGACAAAAGCATAATAAATAATCTGTCTCCAAATAAGTTGACAAAATCAAGTTAAATTATACAACATGAAAGCTATAACAAATAAAATAAAACAGTAAAAAGGAACAGCAGACATAAAACTTGAGTCTGGAAAGAAATTTTCAAAATGAAATGACCAGAAACTATGTAGTCAATTGAAATACATACCTTCGGAAGATCAAGAGCTGGCAATGTCTTATGGGCAAAAGCCGCACCTCATGACCTTTCAAAGTCTCTTCCACAATTTCAACCACACGATCAATTTGTTGGACACCATCAAGGCTGATTCCTTCTAGCTCTTTCAAGTCCCGACTTCCTTGAGGGACACACCCTGCAACCACTAATGGTTTATTTAAATTTTTCCCTTTTGATATTATGGTATCCATGGAAGATTGACTCGGGGATTTAACTGTGCACCTGCACCAATTAGTATTCAACGTGGCTTTAGTTCAGTGAAATATAGGCTAAGCTAGATTAATTTCCTTTCATAGGTTTATTTATCATTTTGACAAGAGATATTCATGTTGTTGTAGTATTGTAGATATAGCCTCAAGCTAACATCCTAACAGAACGTGGCAAAACCTCTCTATTGCTCCAGCTTCCCTACACGTTATTTTTTTAATATTATTATTACTATAATATATATAAAAGAATAATTCTATTAAGCTTCTGTTCAGATGAATTACACAACTAAAAACACACAAACCCACAATTCAGACCACAACAAATGGCATTAAACAGTTCACAGAAAGGAGCCTATAAACACTTACAACAACAAGCCTTATCCCACTATATTTACAATCTCATATAACTATTCAACAATTGAAAATATACACACTGTGAAAGCAGAACCTTCATTTTATTGAAGCATATGTGCCTATCCATAAATGAATCACAAAGCTTAAAATTACATAATAGTAACTATTTGCTATCAACTAATTTACCACTTTTGATTCCTGAACTGATAATAAAGAATTATTGATAATTTGCAACAGGAAAAGTATGGCTTCAGGTTAAAATATAAACCAAAACCAAAAATTCTTGGAGATCTGTGAAGTACTGTGACCCTAAGACTAGTAAATTGGTATTTTAATGGAACACAAATTACCATTCTACTGGACATTATCCTTGAGACTCAACTGGACTTGAGATGAGTCAAGAGATATAAAAGCATCATCAAGCCACATTACAGGTTCGCAGAAGATCCTAGAGGTTAAAAAGAATAGAGGAAAAGAAAATAAACTATTTATCTCCTTAACCATTTCCTTCTAGGTCTGTTGGTCATTGCAATAGTCAAGTCTTCTTCACATTAAATAACTTTTACAATCCAAAAGAATAACCAATTTTTTCTTTTAAGCTTCCCTATGGACAAGAATATGGTACTTGTTGCTTTCTGCATAGTCCATATGTAATTTAATCGAACAAAGATAATCGGCTCCACAATTAGGTCAGTTCACCCTTTTGCCGCTTCTCCCAATATATTTAACTTCCCTCAACTCTTTTTTTCTTCATTATACAAAACCTGCCTTATCTGCTTAAGCACCTTGATTAATCAACTAGTTACCTTCAAATTATAGACGCCAATGAAACCTTAGACAAATCAATAGCATAAGCATTGAATGAAAGCCATAAACACCAATAAAACAAGGTTTAATTTCCTGCCTCAATACAGAGTATATTTAAGAACTAGAAGAAAATTGAAAACATTAGATAAATAAGGTAAGAGCCTCACGTATTAATCAGCCATAGGTCTGCTTCATCAGGATTGTCACTAAGTGTATAACCAAAAGCTGAAAGCTGACCATCCATGTATTCACTATCACTCTGTTCAAACATTAAAAGAACAGGGAATGATCAAAAACAATCAAACAAAACATTCATCCTTGTGAATTCATTATTAAAAAATAGTTGCTGAAGCATAATCAACCACAAAGATTTTTAAGATCTCAACATGCTCCAGGCAGAAAAGCCAGGAGGTTGATTAACTAGTGGAAAATTAAATCTGGTGTGTAAATAGGGAAGCATGGCAGTGCAGGTATGTACTCAGTGCCCCAAATATGACATACAAATAAAAAGTTAATATTCAATCTCAGATAACTTATAAAGAAAGAGAAGAAATTAATAAAATTTGTTTAGAAATATAAAAGGACCAAAAAGATAAAGAGCTAAATAATCAGTCAGGATTTTTCAAGAAAATCATAAAGATATATAATATTTCCTTGAATTCTAAGTCCAAAAAGAAAAAAGACCCCAAACGTTTGAGCTAATAGTAAAAAGCTTGCGTTCTCATCCTAACTATAACAAAAAGAAAAAAGAAAGAATTCTAAGTCAAAAAGAATAACAAACATGTCTATATTAAAAAAATGAAACTACGATACATTGGATGGCCCAAAAGAAAGTAGAAGAGGGAAAAGTGGGGAAAAAATAAAAATGGCCCTAAAGAAAGCACTCCTCTATATATTCACTGTAATAACATGAGAATTGCAAGGATTTTCTTATCCTGCCCCTGGAAATAGACACAAGAGTGCCCCTACAAAGCAAATATGGGAAGATCATGGAGATTTGACAAAAGGAAAAAATGTGATCATACGGGGGCCATCAAACGAAGAGAACAGATATTGAAAATGCAATCCAGATTGTTTCTTGTTCATGATAGACTCCCAGTAACAGGACACAACTTCCTTTCCTTTGGTTATTAAACAAGGTAAATGAAATAACTGAATCACAACTTCCATTTCTCAATCTTCATTAGCTTAATCAATATCTTTTATGGGTACATCACATTGTCTATTCAATATATTATACTCTATACTTCGTTTCTACACACTCACTTGTTGAAGACAACCTCTTGTCATGCATCATTCTCCCTTGTTTATACTTGAATTAACTGACACAGACTATAAATATATAAACAAAGTGAATCAGGAGACTGAGATCAAATGTCATAACCCGGGTGTTTGCCAGAAGAAAGTAGAAGCTTCTAAAAGAGTATTAGAAACATGAATTTTATGCTATGATGCATAAGTAACTTTCCCCTAATCCTAAACTCTTCCCTAGCATTCATGTCCCTAGAATGATATTTTAGCACTTAGTACTTGAAATGATAAATGTCAGAAACAGTTGACAGGAACACGGCAATTCATTTTACATTCAATGTTGAGCCTAAGAGAAGGGTCGTAAAGAAAGAGATTTCAAGAGATTCAGCATATCTGAATTCAGCCTATACATATAAATCTTTATATTAAATCCACATATAATTTAAATCTAAGCTATATCTGTTTTAACTATAACATTGTCTTAGAAAGTCTGATTTTTCCAAATGAAGTTGACTGGAAAACTTAAACTTCTGCGCTAGTAGTTAATGAACAAACGGACCCAGATATCTTTCTTTTTTCTTTTTTTTTTCTCCCTTTCTTTCTTTTTAACAAAAGTGTTTCCCAAATCTTTCAAGTATTTGTCCTATGTAGGTTAGACAAATGACAATGCTCACAATCAGACTAGTCCAGCTTGAAAAATTTTCCCATCATCAATACTGCAACTCAGTAAATAATGACACATATGAATAGAAATGCACTTCTATGTTTGGGATGATTGTTGATTTCATAATATCATGCTTCTTTCTCTCATCAATGCAATGACTAGTATCTACCCTTTTTTCTTGAAAGTGCAAGTAAATAAGTCTTAGAGGGGGTGAATAGGACAATAAAAATTTTCGTAATAAAATTTATATTTTCAGAATCAAGCATAAAGAGATAAGCTTGATTATAGACAACGAAAGCTTGATTTCAAAAATCTCAGAGTTTAAAACGTGATGAAACAGTTCAACACAATATGCAGAATATAGAGGCTGAAAGATAAATATGCTGAAATCAAAGAAAATAAGGAAGAGAAAGTGTACAGTGATTTATAGTGGTTCAGTCTATCAAAAACTTATGTCCACTCCTCCCAAATATACTTGAGAGAGTTATCTTCACTATCCAAGCTGGTTTACTGGCTTCCAGCTACCTCTTACAACCGAACAGGAATCAAGCACAACGACTAAAGCTTAGTTTTACTAGGAGCACCAAGAACCCTTTACAACACAGACTATGTCTTTCCCTTATACAGAGTTGCAATATACGAATAAAGGCACTACAACCTTTTTACAAGTATTGAAGAGGTTGAAGAAATAAAGCACAAAATTTGTTGCTTGAATCAACAAGTATTCCAGTGAGCTTCAAGTGCACAAAAGCATAAAGCAAATTGAGGTGTGGTGCACGACTAAGAAGAGAACAAGATGAATATGTGAGAATTCATTTGATTGTAAGCAAATGAACCTTTTTATAATGGATTCAAAAAATGATTGTTGGAGGTATCATTATTGCAAATATAGCTGTTGGAAATCTCATCATGTCAATTTTTGGAAGCTGAAAATATCTTCCAGTGTTATGCTTGATTTCTGACACAGTTAGCAGCTTTTTTGGTGCCCATGGATGTTGGCTTGCTTCTGCAACACGTTTTACTTTTTATGCTTGATTTCTGACATAGTGTGCTATTGACAGTAATGATTGTTAGCAGCTTTTTGGTAGCCCAAGATTTATCTTGAAGGTTGAAATCTAATTTAAAAAAGTTTGCACATTTATTACTGCATGCAAGAGTGACTTTTGCAGCATTTTCTGCTATAGGCAGCTTTTTGGTGGCCCAAAGATATCTTGAAAATTGCAATTTAGTTTAAGAAAAAGCTTGCACATTTTCTGCTGCAACAAGAGTGATTTTTGCCCAATATGCAAGACAAAATTATCTCCACAAATCTTAAAATATTGTGTCATCAAAATCACTTGAGCTAACATTTCTCATCAAAAGCTGCTTCCTAATTATTATATCATAGTCAATCATATTATTTTTCCCTTGCACTCATTTAGTTTAACTACGAAAACCACAAAAACTAGAGAACTATTCTTAATCTAATGACATAATATTCAAGTATTCTCATAGTATAGAAAAATTTGAAAAATCCCCATGAATTTTTATTGAAAAAGGAGAAAGGAAAACAACTAATTGAGGAAATTTCGGGAGCTTACCTGATTATAAGAGCACCCAAAATTCTTTATAAATATTGTCTGAAGCAATAACAATAGAGAACAAACTTAGAAAAGCAAGCAACAAACGACACGATAAAAACAAGGAAATGAAAAAGGGATAGATGGAGAAGGAACCTGAGTGCCTGGAACTTTGGATGTTGAGTCTTGGATTTGAGATAGCTTGTGTGTGAGACTAGCTTTATTTCTACTTCTCTTTGTGTTCACTCAAACGGAGGTTAATGGCAACCGAAACCCAGGTGGGGATCCGCTTCCGCTCCCAATTAGCAAATCTTCTATATCTTCCATGCTTGTGGGGGTAGCACTCGAACCAGAAAAGAAGAGATGCTGAGAGCGGCAAGGTAAGGGAGAGAAGAAGAAAACCCAGTACGCACTATTCAATTTTCGCTAATCTTTTTGCGTTAGTTTTCTTTTTCGTTTGGTCTCCAACGTCATTTCTCAACACACAATCCCATTTTTTTTTTCACACGCACCCCATCTCTTAATTTTAACTGAAATATTTCAAAAATTCTCTTCCCCTCATTTAAGTGGACACACACCCCTTATACCCGTTTCCTCTTCTGCAAAATCCGTCTCAAACACACACCCCATATTTTTCACAAAACTGATTGAAATCTGTAAGTGTTTGTGACAATTTTCTTAGTCTCCTACTTTCAATCGTACACACCATTTTTCGTCATCTTCACTCTCATTCCCGGCAAGCAGAGCGTTGGCATTCACTGGTGACAAAAGGAAAGAAAGGGATTTGGAGCTTTTTCGGTCCAAGTAAATGGGATTTACTTGTTGAATCATTATTTTTCGTATTACTTATTAGCATTGGTTCTAAAATACAGCTTAGTTCAAAATCTGTTTTAAGCAAAAATAAAAGTTATACAAATTTAGAAATCTGTTTACTCCGTGATCGTGAACTGATTTGTAGAAACTGTGATCAAAGAAATAAGGTGTGTGTAGTGGGATTGGTATAATGAGAGATGAAAATTTGGGGGTGTGCTATTTTTTTATTTGTTTTAAAGGGCGTAGGAATCTTTTCATTAGGTTAGGGTGTGTAAAAAAATTGGCCCAAGAAAAAAAAGGAATGGTGTGAAAAAGAAAAATTAGAATGTATTACAGTATTAGAGTACAAGACCGCCATTTCTTTCCATACTCTCTCAAGTTCTCTTGACACATCCCATTTTCCCTCAACCAATCACTCTCCCTATCACTAAGCTCTCCATCCACATTTTTCGGCACTCCTTCTCCAGGTCCATTGGTGGTCATGGCATAAGGGGGTACGTCAGTTTGGTTTGGTTTATATATATGATGATTTTGTTATTTTGTATCTTATCTGAGCTTTTTCTCAATGAGACCCATTTATATGATAACTAGTAATTAAGGAACACTTGAAATTTTATTTCCTTTAAAATATTACCTTGTAAATAAAACAAAACTTATGAGGTATTGTAAATATATGCTACTCTCAAGCGTAAATTTTTTGGATTCGTCACTTGTTAGGGAACATATGTATTGGACTAACTCACTATAACATTGCTACATGGATTATCATATGCCATTAGCATGTGACCCTATTGTATATAACCCTTTGACCTAAAGTTACTATACCTCCATAATTGCATGTGGAATTACATACTCTCGCATCATGTTGTGTTGTCTTTAACCAAAATGGCCTATAGAGGTGAGGATTGTGTGGAAGAATGTGAGTGATGTAAATGAAATTTTGTTCCTCTTAATTGAAGAAGTGATATTTGTGGGCCACTTATGTGGGTGAGATTAAGCCATGCATGGTCGTGCTTGAATGAATTAATATGAGATGTTGGTGATTCATATAATTAGTCTATTTGACATCAAGAAACATTGGTTGACTGTTAATAAAGATAACATGTACCATGCCTCGAGTTTAGTCTAAGACTCTAAATATTGGTATAAAAGTGACTGTATTGCATGGTGTTGGTTTTGACTTAGGTAATGTTGAATCTCGACGTTCTTGTTATTTGAGTGATAGTGATGTATTATTAGATACTACTTATTATCTATGATCTAAAAATAAGACATTGTCAAGGTAGTAAGAACCTACATGGTGGCACAAGGGGTAGGAATGTGACAGTGATTAATTAGGTTTTAGTTGAACTAAGATTTTAATAATGGGCATATTGGATTCATGCATGAGTATCATTATTAAGATAATAATATTAACCATACAATACATAATATAAAATAATATTAAATAATCATGTATTTAATGCCTGATAGTGTTACCTCCAACTGAAAAATACTTATAAGAAACAAAAAAAAAAAGAAAAAAAGATTATCATTATGAAATAATTATATGATCTAATATTAAAAAATATCTAATTATCAGATAACTAAAAGACATGCTTTAATCTCACCTTAATCTCATCGTGACAGGTATAAGGAATTAATGGGTTGAGTAGAATTAAGGACGTTTACCTAGTGGGACTAAGTAAAGTGGTGTGCAAGTAGTTAGTAGTGGAACTAAACAACTGTCACGCCCTAAATCCTTTAAAAATAAGGGGCAACACAATTGGGACTCAAATTCTCTCCCATACACACAACCTCCTCCCACACAAAGATTTCAAAAAAATAAAAATAAAAAATTGAGTCACATAATATGTAACAATGTAGAAAAGTCTGTTAAAAACTTTTAATATTTTCCAAAAATAAAAAAGTTTGGCACATTTTGTTGTTTTTGTATTTTGTATCAATTATCTATTAAACCCATGGTTCTCATAATCAGATCAGGCCCCATTGGTTGGATCGGTCTTCCAACTGGTTCAGTTCATTCGATAGTGAAATTGGTATTCAATAAATTGGTATGTGACTCATTGAACCAGTTAAAAATCGACTAAAACCGTATGAACTGATCACAGTTCAGTGGTTCAGCCGGTTTATTAATTTTAAAGTTCCAGAAAAAAAGTAAAATGCACCCATATGAAACTCAAACACAGTATGTAAACCTTATGTCTAATGCATTTCACCACTTTAACCATATGTAATATTATTTTTTAAATGTCACATCTATTTTATTTACAGTATTTTTACTTTTATTTTCTAAAAACAAAAAAGACTGAATGCTAAAGCTCTATGGATTATACTATCATATTAATTTTGACACAATATAACATTTTTTGGGTGAAACATAATATAACATTTTATTAATTTATAATATGCTAAAAATTTATAAGCACAATATATAATCAGCAACATAAAGCTGTTTTTTAATATTCATAGTATTTTGAAATAATAATATGATCTCTATATATTCTTAATCATGAATACTTCACTTATCTATACGATATCTTTATGTAATTTAAAAAAAAATAATTTATTAGTAATTTATATATCATATTTTTATATTTTTAATAATATATATATATATATATATATATATATATATATATATATATATATATATATATATATATATTTAAAAATACTAGTTTGGTCACGATTAATGAACCCTGAACCGTTTCTTTCACCGGTTCAATAAATTTTTAGGACGTTGATTGAATTTGTATCAGCACGGTGAGTTATATTTTTCTTTAACTCATTTTTCTTTTTATTTGAGTGTAATTATAAGCAAAACTATATGAAATGAAAAATAACCTCATAAATATCTTAAACCTACAAAAAACAAAAAATATATATATATATTGATGAAACAAATTTTTTAATTAAAAATAAGTTCTGCATTAAAAATAAATATATCAACTTATTTTAAATAAAATTAAAATAGAAAAAAGTAATAAAATGAAATTTTAAATAAAGACTATATCATAATTCTATATGCCCTCTCAAATTTTTCTTTTTAATTTTTTCTATTATAATTTTGAATATTTTCTAGATTCTTCCTCATGATGAAAAAGGGGTATCATGTACATACATATATATATATATGATTGATCATATATACTCACCAACTTTAATTATTCTATTATAATTTGTTTGGGCTCTTTATCTTTCCATGACAACAAATATTGCTTAGACTTTACGCCACGCTCTTTTAGTCATTTTCATGCAACTTATTTTAATCCATGTCTCTTTGCTTTAATTGTTGGATTCCACTTTCACACTTTAAATTTTTAATATGAAAAATTTTATTTGATGTAATATAAAGCGGTCAGTTTGGAAAAGTTACAAAGAGTATTCTTATTCTTTTATTCTTTTTTTTTTAAAAAAAAAAGTATAAATGGTATTCTTTATAGGCTAGGGTCTTTTTTAGTTATTTTTTATGAAAATTTTTTTAAAATATCTCTTAAATATTGTGCCTCATGCCCTTTATTCCTAAAAATTTTAAATTATACATTTCATCCTTTTTTAAATTTGAAAAAAAAGTAATATAAACACTCTAAAAATTTAAAAAGATTAAATGTATATTTAAAATTTTAAAAATAAAATATATATGAGACTATTGTAAAAAAGTAGATATAGCAAATGAGTTGAGAGAGTTGAGAGGAGAGAAAAATCTTGTGTATCCAAAAGAGCCAATTTTATTCATCCACCGAGAGGGTATATATACACAATAAAAGTGAAAACCCTAGCCCAAAAATAATAATATTTATTTAATAAATTACAAATAAATAAATAATGAATCAATCCTAAGAAATATTCCATTGAATGGGCATCTAATTAAAATATTCAGAACACTCTCCCCTTGGGTGCCCATTATCAACGAATGTGTCTCATTAAAAATCTTACTAGAAAAATCCCGTTGGACAAAAACCCATTGAAGAAAAGAGTGCATAATTTCTTTATATACGCAATCAAATGCTACTTCATTAAAAATCTTATTAGGACAACCCAATGAGAAAAACCATGGTAAAAGGAAAAATAGTGTAATATGTATTAATCAAGTTATTTGTGTCAACGAACTCTAATATTGTACAATATCCTTCAAATATTGTAGAACTTAATATCATGGTAACAAATTTGATAGATTGTCATATTGACAAACTAGTTAAATTGTACTAAGATTTGATACTTCATGACCAAATATTTTCTTTACCATTCTCACGAGTTCTAAAAAGAATATATGTTCGCATTAGCGATCACACTAAATATACTTGTACATGCACTTTAACTATATAAGCATTTTAATGCAAATTCTTTCTATAAGTAATTTATAGCTTGAGAAGCTCTTCAAAAGTTTTAATATTAAATCATCGACACAAATTTATTAGTATGCGGACAAATGGGTCATTTTTATACATATTTCCTTCAACAAATATTAACTCAGATGATCATATAAATTATTTCAGACAAATCAAATCCTTTAGGGATGTCATTATTAAATGAGTCAACTACAACAATATTTATTAGATGCAAATAATATTATTCATGTACTACCAGACTAAATAAGTACTATTAGATACTTGCATCTACCACAATTGAGTATATTCATTCAAAATCAATGCCAATTATTTATGAGAACCCTTAAATATCATTTTTATTTTCACAATCAGCATCTATGATCTTCTATGAGAACCAACTTATGCTCCTAATTATTAAAGGAAACGATGTGTCATAAAAGCACTGATTGGCATCTGAAATTAGACAAAAAAGCTAGCGGCAAAATGGTCTTTTTGAAATCTCTGTCCTAAAAATTTATGGTGTGAAAGTGGAAACCATTAATTGAAGCAAAGAGACATTGACTAAAAACGATTAAAAGAAAGTTAAAGAAAAAAGAAAAAAATTTCGTCACCTTTTAAAAATTTTAAAATATGTATTTAAATTTCTTAAGTTTTTTAAAATATTTATTTTATTTTTATTATTTAATTTTTTAAACAATTTAATAAAAAAGACATAAGCATCATATTATTTTATTATTAATATTTTTCTTTTGACAGATAATAAAATAAATGAGAAAATTAAAAAATCGATGAAATATAAATGATTTTTTGTTAAATTTTAATAAAATTTAAAAATCTGAGAGTAATATGAATATTTTAAAAATTTTAAAAAGTTAAATATATATTTTAAAAATTTTAAAAAACAAAGTGCATGAGACAAAGTGTTTAAGGGATATTTTTAAAAAAATTTCATAAAAAATAACTAAAAAAGACCCTAGCCTATAAAGAATACTATTTTTGAATATGAATGCTCTTAAAGAGTTTTCCTAGAGGCTACAACTGCTATAGGATAGTTTTTTTTTTGAATTAATGAAGGAAATTTGGTCTGATTTATATTTAGATATATAAAAATAGTAAAACCTTATATCAACATATTTATAGAAATAAAAGCTCACGTGAAACTCATGTGGTTATAAAATATGCAAGTTACCTCCATATGTAAATCTAACTTAGACTACAAATTGGTTCAAGATAAAAAAAAAAACAAAAAAACACACCATAAATATTGTCATATGTACTTTGTGCTTGAAACCTTTGAAACAATTATTTAAATTTTTAAAAATTTTAAAATATATATATTACTTCTAGACTCTCACTTTTATTCATATTTAACAAAAAAATATATTTATATTATACTGTTTTTATTAATATTTTATTTATAATAAATAAATAAAAATAAGAAGTAAAAATAAAAAAAGGCAAGTTAAATACATATGACTTTTCTAGTATATTTTTTTAAAAAAATTAGAGTTTGAAAGTGATATTTATATTTTAAAAGATTGAAAGAATTAAACATATATTTTAAAAATTTTAAAAACGAATATTGACATAAAATTAGAAATGTTTTTAAAGTCTTATAAAAAAAAAAAAACATAAAATACAATAAAAGCCACACTCTAACCAAGTGACACTGTTAATAACCTTTGCTCCGTAATTTCCACATCAAGATTTGTTTGAGAAATTTCTTCGCTGTTTTACTTTGGACACTTGGCCCACACAAAGGGAAAAGTAACAAAAGAACAATAAAAATATTTTTAAAATTTTATGTTATTTTTCAATAATTTTTTATTTATAAAATAATTTTAAATCTATATAATCATTTCTTTTAAAAAATTTATATGAATTATATAATATAAAATAAATAAGGTGTGTTATTTATAAACAATTTTATTAGTTAAGTTTATGTTATCCATTTTTAAAATAAATTTAAATAGAATATTTCTCAGTAAATGTTTAAACGTAAGTTTTAAAAATAAATAAAAAATTAATTATAATTTTATTTTGAAAAAATTATTAATTTATCATTTTATTTAAATATAAAATTAAGTAATATTAAAATTTTAAGTTTTATCATTTTAGCTAATTAAAATCTTTGCAACAGCTACCATAAAAAAAAAAAAGAAAAAAGGAATAGAATATGGCGTGAAACACGAGACATTATATGACTTTTGGATCATCGCTTACAAGGCCACTGTACAAACCTTCATTAGGATGATTTGTATATTTTGATTATTGAGCCTCAAAAGATGCGCCCTTAAAAAAATGCAAGTGTCTGTATACACGAAAGCTCTTTGCTGGGCTTCCTTCAAAATTATAACCATCCCAAGAATCCATCTTTGCTTCATCGTCACTTTCTTTCTCAGATTTTAGCTGTTTCCTACAATACCAGAAGTCTAACTCTAAAAGGATTGAAGTTTATACCTCCTGTCTGATTGTATTCAGGTGTGTACCTCTTATTCTTCTTTCAATATATTCTTATTTTTCTTTCATTTTAGCTTAATGAAAGATGAGAAAGAAATGTTGAATGCATATTTTTTCATAGGAAAATAATTAATGTATGATTCTTCTACAACTTAATATAATACATCTCTTTGCTGACTTTATAAAAATGCAAGTGTCTGCATACACGAAAGCTCTTTGCTGGGCTTCCTTCAAAATTATAACCATCCCAAGAATCATCCATCTTTGCTTCATCGTCACTTTCCTTCTCAGATTTTAGCTGTTTCCTACAAAACCAGAAGTCTAACTCTAAAAGGATTGAAGTTTATACCTCCTGTTTGATCATATTCAAGGTGTGCATCTCTTATTCTTCTTTTAATATATACTTATTTTTCTTTCATTTTAACTTGATAAAAGATGATGAAGAAATGTTGAGTGCTTATTTTTTTTTTGTTTGTACAACAATAACTAATATATGATTTCTCTACAATTTAATATAATATGCCTCTTTGCTACTTCTTTATGTTATTTTGATTCCTTTATCTGCAAACTTTGCATTGCAAAGTTAGAAATTTGCTTTAACACATTTTTGAATTTGAAAATTTTTAGAACCTCCTAGTGAGCAGATTGTGGTTTCAAATTTCTGGAATGTCTTACATATATGACTAATACTAGATCTAATTAAGACGATTAACACATTTTATACTTCTTGTAGGTTCATATTCTAGAGGTTAAGATTTATACTTTTTTTCATGTTTATCATATATAATTGAAGGTGTGTATCCTACAATCTATTTTAAATAATATAAATGTGTTTTCTTTTACTTTCGACTTCAAGCTTGATGAATAAGAATTCAATTGAGATGTATATTTATGACACATTAATACCTCATGTATGATTCCTATAAATTGAGATAATTTTCATTCACAAAAAAATAAATATACATATGTCTCTCCCTCTATGTTTTCTTTTTAGCTATTTCTCATTTATTCAAATTTTCATGCAAATCTAACCATATGCAAGATTTGAGAAGAAAGCGTAGTTGGATATCTACTTATGGTTTCAATTTTTTTATAATTTTTTATCCCACTAATTATTTACACAACTTTGCCTGATTACTTCTAGTTGTCATTTTGTATACACTGCAAGTACTGGACAACCACTAAAATATTTATACATATTCTTCCCCCATATTTATCCCCCAAGGTCAAAGGTTTATAATTTCTCTGGGTTCAACGGCTTCATTTATCTTCTCAAAAAATATTGTAAGTAAAGGTATATATCCTACATTATTATTTTTAAACTGAATATAGTTTTCCATTTTTAACTTTGTTGATTGTGATAATAATAACAACATGCCTTATCCCGTTAGGCGAGGATGGCTACATATATTGCATAACGTCATAGTGCTCTATTAGAAATTATATTTTTTTTTAAGTGAGAATAATTATGAGATCTTTTTTTATAATTTCTTCAAGTGTCTTTTTAGGTCTCCATCCACATTTTTTTCCTAAGTTAAATATCATAAGGTTAACTTTCCTCAATGGTGACTTGAGCAGCCTTCTTCACATTTTCTCCTCAATAGGTGCCCCTCTAATGTCTCCGCTTTGCAATCACTTCTTATCCTATCCTTTATTGTCCAGTCACAAATTCATCTTAGCATTTTCATTTATGCTACCCCACTTTGTGCTCTTGTTGTCCTTTCAAAGCTCAACATTTACTTTTATAAAGTATAACTAGTTGAGTAGCATTGCAATAAAACTTTTCTTTAAGCTTTGTAGGTACTTTACGGCCAGACATAACTCTAGAAGCATTTCTCCATTTAAACCATCCAGCTTCTTTGATTGTGATATAACAACAAATCACCTATTCATGTATTCTATGTTGATGAGTTTGAACTAAATCTTTGTGGTTCATTCTATTATCAGGTTTTGTTTGATTGAATGGCAGAAGTTGGAATCTCCGTTGCGACAAAGGTGGCTGAGTATTTAGTGCAGCCAGTAATACGCCAAGGACAATACTTGTTTTGTGCTAACAAATTTCTCAAAAATCTTAAAGATAAAAAGAAGGAACTCATGTCAACACGAGATATTGTTGTGAAACGAGTTGAAGAAGCAAAAAGAAAAACTGAAAGAATTGAAGATGTTGTCCAGAAGTGGTTGACAGAAGTGCAGACTCTCTTGGAAGAAGTGAAGAAGCTGGAACAACAAGTAAAAGCAAACAACAGTTGTTTCCAAGGTCGGTGTCCTACTTGGAAAAGATATCATCTATGCAAGGAAATGGTGGAGAAGACAAAGGTGATGATAGAGTTTGATAACAAGAGCAATTTTAAGACATTTGCACGCCTTGCTACACTTCCAGGCATTGAATACTCTTCTAGTGAAGGATTTACTTGTTTTGAATCTACAAAATTAGCTTATGCTCAAATCTGGGAAGCACTCCAAGATGATGGCGTCTATAGAATTGCATTGTTTGGACTTGGAGGGTCTGGGAAAACAACACTGGTTACGGAAGTTAGGAAGAAGGCTAAGGAATCAAATTTGTTTGATAGGGTTGTAGCGGTCACTGCGTCTCAAACTCCAAATGTCAGAAATATTCAAGGCCAAATGGCAGACATGCTAAATTTCAAATTAGAAGAAGAAACTGAAAAGGGAAGAGCACAACAATTACATATGAGGCTCAAAGAGGAGAAAAGAATACTCGTAATAGTGGATGATGTATGGGGAGAGTTCAATTTGAAGGACATAGGGATCGATTTTTATATGTGCCACAATGGCAGCTGTAAGATCATTCTAACCACTCGTCGCCAGCAAGTATGTACTCTGATGGATTGTCAAAAGAAGATTCGGTTGGATCTATTGAATGAAGATGAAGCCTGGGCTTTATTTAAAAGGCATGCTGAGCCAGACAACCAATCCTCTCTCAGCTTAAGCAGTGTGGCACAGGACATTGCTAGGGAATGCAAAGGACTACCCATAGCAATTCAGGCTGTTGGAAGGTCCTTGAAAGGCCAATCTATCCATGAGTGGAAGATAGCACTAGAAAAATTGAGGAGTTCCAAACCAGTTGATGTGGAAGATGGCCAGGGAAATGTTTTCTCTTGCCTTAAATTAAGCTATGATTATTTGAAAGATGAAAATAAATTGCTCTTCTTGATATGTTGCATCTTTCCAGAAGATTATTATATCTCTAATGAGGATTTGATCAGATGTGGTGTGGGGCTTGGTGTATATGGAGAATATCAATCATTTGATTTAGCGAGGAGCCAAATTATGGTGGGCATAAACAAACTTGTAGATTCATGTTTGCTCATGCATTCTGTGAGATGGTCAGGGGGAATTACATTAAAGATGCATGATTTGGTTCGCAATTTAGGATTATGGATAGCTTCTAAAGAGGGTCGCACTATAATGGTTAATCTATCTAACAATTTATCCTTGATAGGGGATGGAGTCATAAATGATCAATTTGCAGTATCTTCATGGTATAGACAAACAAATCAAATTTCTACTCTATTTGTTGCTGCAAAACTTGAGATTCTATGGATAGAGACTGGTGGTTCTTTGGATTTATCTTCAGCATCCTTTGAAGGTTTGCAAGGGCTCAAGGTTATGGTTTTAGATTCCAGCTGCAATTATAACCCAACCAGCTGTAATCTGTCATTGCCACCATCAATTGAATCATTGACTAATCTTCAAACTTTATGCTTGAGAGGATGGAAGTTAGGTGACATCTCATTTGTAGTCAAACTGAAGAAGCTAGAGGTTCTTGAGTTGAAATATTGCTTCTTCAATGAATTGCCGAATCAAATTGCAAATCTGAATAAACTTAAGTTGCTGGACTTGTCTGAATGTGCTGCACTTTTAGAAAATTACGAAGCAATTGGAGAATTGTCAGAAATTGAAGAGTTGTATGTTTCTGATGCATCACACCCCAGAGGGATGTGGAGAAATCCGAGTCCAAGCTTTGGGGATAATGTAGTTGCTACTAAATTGCAAAGATATGTCATAAAATTTGTATGATTTTTTTTCACGTGTAATCACTGAGGATTTAATTATGAGAGCATTATATTTGAAATCAATCCATATCTCCAGCTTAAGTGCATCTATAAAGATTCTTTTGCAAAAAGCAGAGTATGTTGATGTCGATGTCTTTCATGGAGATTGCCAAAATTTCGTCCCAAATGTGGTCAGAGCTGTAGGAGGCATGAAAGATTTGGTTCTGCTTCAGCTTGGATCTTGTTCTGAAATAGAATGTGTCGTGGATACTACATCCAATCAAGTAGACGTTGAACACCCTGCTTTAGTTGGATTACACCTGAGCAATATGATAAACTTGAAAGAAGTGTGTCCCGGTCCACCTCCAGTTGGCTTTTTTGAGAAATTAGAAGAACTTTCTATATTTGACTGCAAGCAGTTACACAGCATATTTCCAAGGGAATGTAAATTGCACAAACTTAAAATCTTGAGAATTCACTTATGCAGAGCAGCTGTACTCTTCTCAGTGTCAGTTGCGCAGAGTTTGTCACAGCTAGAAGAGCTGATCATCGAAGATTGTGGGGAATTGAAGCATATAATAACAGAACAAGAAGATGGTGGTGACACGAATACTAGGAAGGAAACAGTTCCCGCTTCACACAATTCCCATTTGATGCTCCCCAATTTAAAGGCATTCACACTCCAGAGCCTTGATAATTTCCGCGGAATATGCCCAGAAAACTATCATCCAAGTTGTCCATCTTTGAAGACACTTCGAGTGCTTAATTGCAAGAACTTGACAGTGTTGTGTATCATGATTGGTATGGAAACGGGGCTGTTGCATCTTCAGGTACATATTTATCCTTCTTTTGTTTCTTTGTTTGAGCAGTTTTCAGCCTAATTTGTCCCAAAAACAAAATTAAGGCTAAATTTTCTTTTATCATATCATTTAAAACATTATTTTGGATAAGATCAAAAAGATGTATTATGCAGTTTATTTGATGAAACTTTCACACACCTATTTAACTATACTAATTATGCTTAGAGATAATTCTATAGAAACTTGTTTATTGCTCCTTGCCAAATGATAATGATAATAGTTTATGATATTTTTTTTTTTTTTTTGGGATTTCACTTTCATTATTATTTGTATTTATTACAATGCATTGAGGTATTTAAATATTTGCATAATTGTATTAGTTCCCACCTTCAGGGAGTTTCCCTAGAAGAAAGACAACAAAAGCACTTGATCTTAAAATTAAAAAAATTGCAGTTGGACAGTTTCCCTAGAAGAAAGTTTGAGTCTCCATTATCTTCAAGAATTATATGTGTCAAATGATGATGATTTATGATATTTTATTTGATTTTTCTGTGATATCACTTTCATTATTATTATTATTTGTATATATTGCAATGCATTGAGGTACTTAAATATTTGCATAATGTATTAGTTCCCACTTTCAGGGAGTTTCTTCAAAAGAAAGCCAGCAAAAGCACTTGATCTTAAAATTAGAAGAACTGCATTTGGACAATTTTTCTAAATTGAAGTCTATGGACAGTTCCCTCTCCCAAACAAAGTTTGAGTCTCCATTATGTTCGACAATTAAATGTGACAAATTAAAATGTCTCTTCCCCATCATTGTCTCCAAAAGCCTACCAGAGTTGACATCATTGGAAGTAGACAATTGTGAGGAACTGGAAGAAATCATGGATGAGAATATCGAGCATAAGAATCTATCTGATGCTCAAGTGTGCTTTCCAAAACTGAAACTGATTCAGATAAGTTTCTGCAGAAAGTTGAAAAGCCTTCTACCTGTTGCTTGGGCTAGAATGCTTCCACAACTAAGCGTTCTATATATATCACATGCTGATAAATTGAAAGTGGTTTTCACTAAAAGCAGTGAAGAAGGCATAAGCAATGGACAGGAAATTGTGATTCCGAACTTGGAAGAGTTAAAACTTATCAAATTGCCAAGTTTTGTTGGAATTTGTCCAGGGTTTAAGTTACATGCTATGAACGTTGTAAAGATGGTCGTAGATGAATGTCCCGAATTTGCTCCAATCGTAAATACAACTCAAGAGGTTCCTCAACCTTGCAAGCAATTTGTAAGTATTGTCATAAGTTTTTTTAAATACTTAAACCATAATTAAGAATGTGGTAACTTCTATTTATCTTAAATTTTTACATAATGGTCATGTCATGTTTACATTTCTTACATAATCTTTATTAAGTAGAGCTTTCTTGCTTTTTGAATTAGTAATCTGTTAAATTGCTAGAGAAGTAATTTAGTTTTAGATTTTATTTATATTCATTGGAGATAGATAAAACAAAGCCAAGGATAATACTGCTTGATGGTAGCACAGATAATTAAAAAAGGAATTAACTGGATTCTAAAAAATTTTCAATTATAATGTTCCCCAAATTATAGAACGGTTGGTCAGGTTTGAACATAGTGACTAGTTTCTTACGTTCAAGTCTTGTGCAATTGTGGAAGATAGAAATTAATGATGCTTGATAGCTTAAATAAGTGTATATATATATATATATATATATATATATATATATATATGGTG
Organism: Bauhinia variegata; assembly: GCA_022379115.2. Classification (NCBI taxonomy): domain Eukaryota; kingdom Viridiplantae; phylum Streptophyta; class Magnoliopsida; order Fabales; family Fabaceae; genus Bauhinia; species Bauhinia variegata. The sequence continues at coordinate 6,075,805 of CM039432.1, forward strand.
ATTATGAGCATGAAGATAATTCTTGTTATAAGAAAAAGACTTATAAAATTTCAAATCATTTTGAAGAACATGTGAAGGTAAAATAGTAATATTTTAATTTAAATGAATAAATATACGGCAATATCTGTATAATGACAAGCATTATTCTATCACAATAAATATACAAGGCATATGCCCTTTAAAATTTGCATCAAAATGACTTTGTTTATTTATTTCATGAAAAGGGACCGCATGCAAATAGCCAAAAGATTAGCGAAGAACAAGAGAAGAATGTGATATGGAGTGAGAAAGGGATGTATCTGAAGCAGTTGCAATACCTTAAGTATGTGCCTACTTCATTGAGCTTGAAAAATCTCATATGCCTACGAGTAAGTGGATGCAGAAAGTTGAAGACTGTCTTTTGTGCCGTTGTTATCAGAAGCATTTGTCTACCACAATTGAAATATCTATACGTAGACAACTGTGAGGAGTTGAAGGAAATAATTTCAAATCAGGCGCAAGAAGGAAGCTCCACATACACATCTATGGCACACTCCCAACAAGTTTACCTTCCAAAATTGGTTTACCTTTGGATATGGAGATGCAGCAAATTGAAATCTGTTTTCTCTATTTCCTTGGTTAAACATCTCCCAGAATTAGGGCATATGGAAATAAGAAAGTGCTCTCAATTAGAGCAAGTGTTTTCTTGCCGAAGCGAAGACAATGGGGGAGTGGTAATGAAGATTAATCTTCTTCCAAAACTAAAAGGGCTGGTACTTGATGGATTGCCTAGCCTTACTCACATTTTCAGAGATTCTAATCAGTTGCAGTTTCCTGCTTTGCAACATCTTACTGTCGAGGATTGTTCCAACTTCTCTCCAGAGAGCTTTCAGCTTCCACTCCAAGGCTACAGCTCAGGTGCATAATACTCTTTTATTTATTTTTTTATCTAATAATAAATTATTTGATATATATATTTTTATATAGACGGATTTACTTGCTCCAAAAGAAAGTGAAAAGACTTACTTCCAATCCCATGGGCTTCCATTTTATTTTGCAATCATATGATTCACCTTCTCAAATATCTCTGATCTAAATTTTTTGTATCCTTATTCTCCTTTGAGTCTTAATAACTGTTGACGATGTGACTGTTGGAACTGTCTAACAAACTGCAGAAGATCAGATTTTTATGCCATGCTTTTAGGAAAATAAAAGTCATGTTGACTAATAGGATAAATCTATTTTATTCCTATTTTTTAGATATGATCAACTATCTATTAGCAATTCTGTTTTAGAAATGTTTTATAAATATGTTGCTTCACATTTGAATAATATATACCTTCTGCGGCCACAATACCTTATCTTGCTTCTTTCCTCTGCTCTCATAAACAAAAACCAACAGATTGGTATCAGAGATATTATCTTTGAGGGATCTGTGAGTTGAGAGAAACAGTAATGGAGGGAGAAACATCATACACAGCGGGTCCACCACCAGTTTTTGATGGAGAGGAGTACGAGTTATGGGCTGCAAGGATGACCACTCATCTTGAATCGTTGGATCTTTGGGAGGCAGTGGAGGAAAACTATGATGTTCCTGAATTACCTTCAAATCCAACAGTGGCAAGAAAACAAAAAAGGCTAAGGCTAAAAATTGCCTTTTCTCTGCTGTGTCAAAAATCATTTTTACAAGAATTATGAACTTTAAGTCTGCCAAAGAGATTTGGGATTATCTCAAATCAGAATATCAAGGTTGTGAAAGAATTAAAGGCATGCAAGTGCTCAACTTAGGCAGAGAATTCGAGATGCAGTGCATGAAGGAGACAGAAACAATTAAAGGCTATGCTGACCGACTGTTAAGCATAGCAAATAAAGTGCGGCTTATTGGGAAGGACTTTCCTGATGAAAGAATAGTGCAAAAAATTCTGGTTACTGTACCTGAAAAGTATGAATCGAAGATATCAGCATTGGAGGAGTCAAAAGACCTGTCAACCATCACCTTGGGAGAATTGATAAATGCTTTACAGGCACAGGAGCAAAGAAAAATGATGAGACAGGAGGAGGCGGTACAAGGTGCTTTTTATACGAAAACACAAAATTCAAAAGGTGGCAAAGACAAGAAGAACAACAAATGGAAGAACAAAAAACCAGAAGGCTCTAACAAGCAGCAAGGTGAGACTTTTCCTCCTTGTCCGCACTGCAAAAAGACAAACCATCCTCAGAGAAAATGTTGGTGGAGGCCAGATGTTAAGTGCAGAAAATGTGGCAATATGGGACATGTAGAGCGAATCTGCAAGTCTAAACCAGAGGAGGCAAAGGTGTCTGCGGAGGAACAAGAAGATGAGCAACTCTTTGTTGCTACATGCTTTGCTACAAGCAACAGTTCTAGTGATTCATGGTTGATAGACAGCGGCTGCACAAACCATATGACACATGACCAGAAGCTCTTTAAAGAGCTTGACAAAACCATTGTTTCCAAAGTAAAAATTGGAAATGGTGATTTCATCTCAGTCAAGGGAAAAGGGACAATTGCTATTGAAAGCTTGACAGGTTTGAAATATATCTCTGATGTCTTATATGTGCCTGACATTGACCAAAATTTGCTCAGTGTTGGACAGCTTGTAGAAAAGGGCTTCAAAGTCATATTTGAAGACAATTTGTGCTTGATCAAAGACACAAAAGGAAAAGACATATTCAGGGTGAAAATGAGAGCCAAAAGTTATGCTCTAAATCTGATGGAGGAGGAGCAAATAGCTTTTTCAAGCATGACCAACAATGCTGACCTATGGCACAAAAGACTCGGACATTTCCACCTTGCGGGACTTTTATACATGCAGAAACATGCCTTGGTAAAAGGTGTCTCGATGCTTGAAGACAAGTTGGCTAATTGCGTGGCTTGCCAATATGGTAAGCTAATCAGAAAACCATTTCCTCAAACAGCTTGGAGAGCAACTCAAAAGCTGCAGCTAGTTCACACAGATGTTGGGGGACCTCAGAGAGTATCATCTTTAAATGGTAATAAATATTATATTACATTTATTGATGATTATACCAGATTTTGTTGGATTTATTTCTTTAAATCCAAGACTGAGGTTGCTAATACTTTCTGGAAATATAAAGCATTGGTGGAGAATCAAAGTGGTTGCAGGTTGCAAACAATAAGGTCTGACAATGGGAAGGAATACACAAATGATGTTTTTGATAAATTTTGTGAAGAAGCTGGCATTCAGCACCAACTTACTGTACCTTACACCCCACAACAGAATGGTGTAAGTGAGAGAAAAAATAGAAGCATCATGGAGATGACAAGGTGTATGCTGCATGAAAAGGAGTTGCCAAAGAAGCTGTGGGCAGAGGCTGCAAGCACTGCTGTATTTTTGCTGAATAGGCTTCCAACCAGAGTTCTGAACAAAAAAACCCCATTTGAAGGCTGGTTTGGGTACAAACCAGATTTACAAAATCTAAAAATCTTTGGCTGTGTTTGTTTCTCTTATGTTCCGCAGGTTAAAAGGGACAAACTTGATAAAAAGGCAGAACCTGGAGTCTTCATTGGATATAGCAATACTTCAAAAGCTTACAGAATTTTTCAACCACAAAATGGAAAAATTCTTGTAAGTAGAGATGTCAAATTCATGGAAGACCAGCAATGGAGCTGGGAGAAACCAATCATTAAGCAGCTGCCAGAAATCCCACAACTCTTTGATGATGATGTTGATGATATTCCTGTCAGAGGTACAAGATCTTTATCTGAGATTTATCAACTGAGTAATGTGGCTATCTTAGAACCTGCAGAATTTGAAGAAGCTGAGAAGGATGAGAAGTGGATAAATGCTATGAAGGAAGAACTGAAGATGATCGAAAAAAATGACACTTGGGAGATAGTGGATAGACCTCAACACAAGCAACCTATAGGGGTCAAATGGGTTTATAGAACCAAACTCAATTCAGATGGTTCTATAAATAAATACAAGGCAAGGTTGGTGGTGAAAGGCTATGCTCAGGTGTTTGGAGTGGATTTTTCAGAAACGTTTGCTCCGGTTGCACGCCTTGATACAATTAGAATGCTACTTTCCTTGATTGCGCATAAAGGGTGGAAAGTTTATCATTTAGATGTAAAATCTACTTTTCTAAATGGTTACTTGCAGGAGGAGATTTATGTAGAACAGCCTGAGGGGTTCCAAATCAAAGGAGAGGAGGAGAAAGTTTACAAGTTGAAAAAGGCCTTATATGGTCTTAAACAGGCTCCTAGGGCTTGGTATAGCAGGATAAATGATCATCTTCAAGATCTTGGATTTGTCAAAAGTCCAACTGCATTATATGTGAAGTTGGTAGACGCAAATTTAATTATTATTGCTGTCTATGTTGATGATTTGCTTGTGACAGGAAGTGATGAAAAACTCATAAAGGAATTTAAAGCTGAAATGCTCAAAGTGTTTGAAATGACAGACCTTGGCTTGATGAGTTTTTTTTTGGGAATGGAGGTGAAACAAGATCGTGGTGGAATCTTCATTTGCCAAAAGAAATATGCAAGGGAAATACTAAAAAAGTTTCATATGGAGAATTGCAAAAGCACTACATCTCCAATGAACCAAAAGGAGAAGTTTAGCAAGGATGATGGAGCTGATAAAGTTGATGAAAAGCATTACAGAAGCCTGATTGGTTGCTTAATGTATCTTACTGCAACCAGACCTGACATTTTGTTTGCAGTAAGCATACTTTCAAGGTTCATGCATTGTGCTAGTGAAGTACATTTTCAAGCTGCCAAACGAGTTGTTAGATATATTAAAGGCACTTTAGACTATGGTGTGATGTACTCTCATTCTCATAAATTTAAGCTTCATGGATACTCTGATAGTGACTGGGCAGGTTGTGTTGATGACATGAGAAGCACCTCTGGTTACTGTTTTTCTTTTGGTTCTGGAGTTTTCTCTTGGTGTTCAAAAAAGCAAGAAGTTGTAGCTCAATCAACTGCAGAAGCAGAATATGTAGCTGCTGTTGCTGCAGTGAATCAGGCTCTTTGGATCAGGAAAATCATGACAGACTTGCATATGGAGCAAGAAGAAAGCACACAAATTTTTGTGGACAATCTGGCTGCAATCTCAATTGCCAATGATCCGGTGTTTCATGGCAAAACTAAGCATTTCAAGATAAAGCTTTTTCTTCTAAGAGAGGTTCAAAGGGAAGGAGAAGTGAAGTTGTTGCACAGCAAAACAGAGAATCAAAGTGCTGACATTCTGACCAAGGCACTTCCAAAAGCCAGATTTGAATACTTGAGACAAAAACTTGGAGTTTGTAGTTCCAAAGTCAAGGAGGAGTGTTGACGATGTGACTGTTGGAACTGTCTAACAAACTGCAGAAGATCAGATTTTTATGCCATGCTTTTAGGAAAATAAAAGTCATGTTGACTAATAGGATAAATCTATTTTATTCCTATTTTTTAGATATGATCAACTATCTATTAGCAATTCTGTTTTAGAAATGTTTTATAAATATGTTGCTTCACATTTGAATAATATATACCTTCTGCGGCCACAATACCTTATCTTGCTTCTTTCCTCTGCTCTCATAAACAAAAACCAACAATAACGTTAACTATTACCAGCAGCACCACTCCAAAATCAAAGCCACTAACTTGAACTCTCCAAATTACTTGACATATTGGGCAAATACTAGGAGAAGCCCACCTCGCATTTGTCCAGGTTTCGATTATTCTGGAGTTATCAATGCCTTTGGCCCCAAAGTTTTCAACTTCAAAGTAGGAAATCCTGTTTGTTCCTTCAATCAGACATATTTGTGAGATTTTGCTTATGTTTCCCTTTTACCATACTTCCCTTTTGTACCTTCATTGCTTTGATTCCCCTTTGGATATTCTTCAGAGGGTGCAGCATTTGCAATCATAGCTTAACATTAATCTTGTGGTGGACAGAAGTCATAAAGATGACACTTGGAGTATCAAAGACTTTTCGAAAGTTAATGAAAGAACAGAAGAAACGGCAAAAAGAAAAAAATTAACTATTAAATATAATTAAAATGGAGAGATGAGGCAAAGATTAAGTCTTTTTACTTACTTTTAGAATAAATAGATCTCTTATATATATATTATCATTATTTTTATGATTCTTATATATTGGCTTTTGTTTTAACAAGACATAAAATTATTTGTCTTTACTTGATAACTTAAACTTGGATTGAGGTGAAAAAATAAATTTGTTTTGTTTGTCCTTTCAAGTATTAAAAAGAAGTTTATTGTTAAAACAAATATTGCATATGCCTACCGATGATTGATTAATTCAACCCATGTAACTAAAGTAACTAGATAAATTGTTTTGGTTTTACATATAAGATTATATATATATATATATATATATATATATATATATATATATAAAGCTAATATAATTTCTACCTCTTGCAAATTTTACTAGTAAAGAAACTTGATATTTTAATTTCTTCACCAGATTCATTCAATGAGATAAGAAGGGAAGTGAACCAAGACTTGTACAATGAATTTCTATACTCAAATGATGACTCACAAAATGAGAAACTAGCGGTAAAGAATAAAATAAATATTGTGGATAAATCAGAATTTTACCTTTATTTACAAAAGGAACCGTGGATTCCATGTTTTGAAAGATTTAGTCCTACACCAGTCATGGAACTTGGATTTGGACATAACTTGGATGCTGACTTGTTCATCAAAGGCGCTAGGATATGGGATGAAGCAAAAGTTTGCAAGTTATACACAAAAAAAGCAGCTGATATAATATTGAGAAATCATTTGCCAGAATCAAGTAAGTCGTGTGCTTACTTCATATACCACAACAATTGTTTTGTCAATGACTCAGATCTCTTCGACATCAATAAGAAACTTGAAAATGCTACACTACTCCAGAGAACAAATTCCTTTGGTCAGGCGTCTTGCTTAGCTTACTCCCTGTCAAAAGTCAGCTAAAGAGAATCTTCAAATCTGAAAAGTACTCAACTTGCTTTTTGTGCTCTCATGCTCCAGAGACTGTAGATCACTTATTCTTACAATGTTCTTTTGTCAGATCACTATGGTTTATGTCCCCTTGGGGCTTTCAAACTGATCACTACTTTGGTTTAAGAATGCCACGCTGGTTTAACTTTCTTACTAATCATTCTAAGGAGTTATTGTTATATGCCTCAGTTATGATGGATAAGGTGTGGGATGAGAGAAATAGAATTGCTCATGCATCTAACTCTAATCCTCCGGACATTTTGAGAGTTGCAAACACTATCTTGGTGACATACTTTGAGATGAAAAGTAAGTTGTTGCCTGATATTTAAGAGGTTGTGGATGTTATCATGTGCCCCGATGGATGGTTTAAAGCATACTTTGATGTAGCCATGACTGAAAAAAGAGAGTTGGGCAGCTGCTCTATTGCTCAACCATGAAGGAAATTTAATAGGAGCTAGAACAAGAAAACTTAGCACTAAGTTCCTTCTAGAGCAAGAAGCACTTGCATTAGAACTTGCTGTTGAACTTGCTTATGATGTTGTACCAAAATCTAATATATGTCTACAGGGAGACCGTGAAAGAGTTATCCATATACTGCAGGATTACTTGAAAGATAAAATGGATAAGGCAGTTTGGTACCTTGAGCCAATTTTGATGGATGTTCGTGATAAACTTGGGAGCATGGGTGATTGGGAGGTTATGATTTTTAGAAACTTCAGCTGGCTTGCCTATAATGCAGCTAAGTGGGCAGCCTTTTGTAATAGTGAGGGAGATGTTCTGAATTCTGTCCCAGCAATAGAGGTTTTGTGTAACACCTTATTTTAACTCTTATATTTATGAAAACACCTTTCATTTAACTCTATTTCATAAGACAATTACCAATTAGAAGTTTAAGTCTCAATTGAACAGTTTACTGTTTTAGACAGCTTGTTGCCTTGTTTTTGTAAAATATGAAAATGTGACATGTAAATTTCAGAAAATTATGAAAAACTCCAGATTACAATTCTAATGTGTCTAGAATATATGGTAAAAATTTCATACAAAATCTCGTTGGTTTGATAGGTCAATTAAGCAAAGTTTTTATACTGCCTTGTTGACTGCGAAGATACTGTTTTGCTACTTTGGAAAATTATTTGGGCATGGAATTGTGCTCCAATTGCCACGAAATTGCTATGGATGAATTTAAGTATGTCAAACACTTGTTGTAAAATTTTCAAGTTAAAATTCAGGGCTTAAAGCACCTTACCTGATTTATCCTCTTAACTGCCAGAAAACCGGTTTAGGGTTATGGTACATGCTTGAGTAAAATTCTATTAATTTACCTCTTCCATCTATTCAGTTCATTTCTCATTTATGAACATAATAATACATCCTTATACATCGAATATTCAACTAAAACAAACAATTATACATTAATCATGTATTTTACAAATTAAATCACAACCACACTCTATTTGAAGCTTCACAGCCACCCTTGGTGTTTCTCCACCTGGAAATCATTGGTATTTCCACAAAAATGGATATGAGACTTCAAGTCTCAGTAGCTAATGAGCCAATTAATAAATATACAAGGTTGGTACTAGTTAATAATCTCAATAAACAGCATATGAATGCAAAGGAAACACCATGATGCACATAATAACACATACTCACTTAGAACCACTTCTTTGGCAGCTCTAAGCACCATAGCATGATATTCCTCTTGAACATCATTTAAGCACAGTAAGGAAAATGTATATAATAGCATACCACAAGCACTCATAGCTATAGGCAAATATATAGCTTGCAAGAAGAGGTTAAGGGAGTCATTAGCTACCTCAACTCCTGGTTTTGGTTCTCTTCTTTCTTTCTTTCTTCCTTCCTTCCTTTGCTGCAGCTCTCTCCCCATTTCTTTCCAGCAAGTTGCCGACCTCCTCTCCTCTCTTCTCCCTTTTTATTTATTTGTTTTTTATCTAATTTATTTTTCATAATTATTTTCTTAAATTAACTAATATCATAGGTCATCAAGGCTGTGGTCAAATATGGCTGCTATGACCAAGTGTGCTGCTGGGATTGGTTGTCTCATTGACTCACCAATTCCCTAACCGACTTACACAAGGCTTCAGATCTCCTCTTTCATGCGCAAGTCCCCCCTTCATTGTGTCTATTATTTGCCTCTCAAAATATCACCAAAATATCATACAAAATATCACCAAAATATCATACAAAATATCAAATTGCAATTATTATACTATGGTATTTTGTCAAGCTATGATTGGTGGGAGTGTCCCCTCTTTACTTGCACAATTTTTAGAGACTAAAAGCATGCAAGTGGCGTGGGTCCTTGGGGAGGCAGCTGCTGCCTTCATTTGGTCCAATTGTGACCAATTTAGTCACATTCTAACCATCTCCCAAACTAGTATTTCACTTAGATAACCATGCCATTTAATTGCACTAGTTTATACCACCTTTCTAACTCTTTAATTCTTTAATTAATTATTCAAAGTTCATTCCTCTTAGTTCACTTCATTTTTATGATAATAAGAATCACAATTACATTAGCACATACAATAGAAAGCAATCAAGAGTTCACCATTTGCTTCCAATCATATTTCATCAATTAAGATGGAAATTAAATTCCATAGTCCTTTAACATGTTATAAAATCACATTACAATTTATATGTGGTTATTATGAATAAAATAGAGGATATAGCCTAAATGTTGGTGTAAGTCAATGGTTAACTCTTAACTATTAAATAAAAAAAAAAATTATTTGTTTCCATATTTGGAAGAAATGTAGTCGTCTAAAATTCTCAATTTCAAGATCAATGAAGTAACAACAGCACTCTACATTTATAACACTTGTTTAAGATCACGGTACTGTTGTTATTTTTTACCTTTTGGGAATAAAAATTATAAGAACAGAAAAGCATATAAAATGTATATTCTTATATTCTTCTTTTTAATATTTTTTAAGCTAAGAATTGGACATATTTATCTAAAATGTCTGTGTGTATATATATATATATATATATATATATATATATATATATATATAACTAAGTTTAGATGTCTGTATACAACAGACCAACATATAAATAGTTGACCATGAAAACATGTTAATATATAGCACTACTATGCTTCCTTTTGTATACTTAGTAATTAAGCTCTTATCACCCTATACAAAGGGCGCCCTGAAAGCATACATATATGTCAGTGCTGTATCTAATAAAGAATAATTAGAAAAACTCCACAATCTATTGACTGCTGTATCTAATAACTAATAATTATTATAACAATCATCAAAAGAGAAATATTACTATTACCTCTGCTATGGCGAGATCAAAATTATCTTGAGTTGCACCAATAATAGGAGTGAATTTGGGGCAATTGTCTATGACCATCTTTACAAGGTTCAGTGTGGGTAACTTGCGCTTTTATTCTTTTGCTTTTGGGACAAATTTAGGGTCAAAATTTCTTAATGAAAGATAGAAAGAACCATAAATATGCCACTTCCGTACCAACAATTATCCACCTCCATTCCCTCCAAGGATGGGCACCTTAGATGATAATTTTCAGGGAATATGCTATGGAGATTCTTAAGGAATGAGAGTTTGAGTTCCTTCAACATTGGTAACAGAATTTGGATACTCTTATCCTGAGATAAATGATCTCTTTGGTCACATGCACCAAATACATATTTCAACTAAGAAAGGGAAAATATTTTTATCTTTTGCAATTGCTTAAGGCCTTCAACACAAGAGATTGGGAATATATATTCTAACTTGTCACAATAGGAAACAAATAGTCTCTTCAAATAGGGGAATATCAAATGGGAGCTGTGCGAAGTAGGAATTATTTCAGTCTTCATGTCATCTCCGTCGTCTTCTTCTGATATTATCTGCTTCAATTCCTCAATATAATTTATGCTCAACTCTTCTAGCTGTGTCAAACTCCGGGCAACAGATATTGAGAAGAGTGCAGCTGCTCTGCAACTAACAACATTCGATTTAACATATCTTCCAATTGTAAGAAATTTAAGGTTTGGCAATTTACATTCCCTTGGAAATATGTTGTGCAACTGTGGGCACCTAAACAAACGAAATTCTATTAATTTCTCAAAAAAGCCAAGCGGAGGTGGACCCCGACACACTTCTTTCAAGTTTTTCATATCCTCCAAGTATAACCTGACAAGCATAGGGAGCTCAACATCTACTTGATGAGATGTATTATCTAGAAAACATTCTGTCTCTAAACAAGACTTCAGCTCAAGAATGGTCAAATCATTCATGCCTCCTATGGCTCTAATAATATTTCGGATGACATTTTGACAATCTCCTTGAAGGCCATCGAAAGAAACGATCTCTGCTCTATGCAAAAGATTCTTAGTAGATGCACTTAAGCTGGAAATGTTGATAGATGGTAACCCTAATACTCTCGTGGATAAATTCTCATCAGGGCATCTATTTATATGAACAAACATGCGCCTTGAAAAATCTAAAACATATCTCTGCAAACTAGTTGTAGTAATATTATCCACAAAGCTTGGACTAGGACATATGCACCTTCCTCCTCTCTGCGCTCCAGAAACATGTATCTCTTCAATTTGTGACAATTGTACAAATGATCCATAATTATCTATAATTGCACATTTTGACAAATCCAGCAACTTCAGTTTATTCAGATTTGTAATTTAATCAGGTAATTTGTTGAAGACGCGTGATTTCAATTCAAGAATCTCAAGCCTTGTTAGTCTAGCTACGAAAGAGATGTCACCTAATTTCCATCCCCTCAAGCACAAAGTTCGAAGATTAGTTAATGACTCCACAGATGGTGGCAATGATAGATCATGGTTGGTCTTCAAAAACATATTACTGATTAAAACTATAATCTTGAGCCCCTGTAAACCTTCAAATGATGCTGAAGATAAATCCAAAGAACTATCAACATGTATCCATAGGATTTGAAGTTTTGCAGCAACCAACTGATTAGAAATTTGAGTTGTGTGTCTGTACCATGAAAATGCTGCAAAGTGGTCTTTTATGGCTCCATCTCCTATCAACAAATTTAAATCATTGACAAATTAACCATAATGGCTTGTCCCTCTTTAGAAGCTATCCATAAACCTAAGTCATGAACTAAATCATGCATCTTCAATAATTCTTTACCAAATGAAGTCTCAGAATGAATTAGCAAACAAGAATCTAGAAGTGTGTTTATGCCCACCCTCACTTGCTTCCTTGCTGAATCAAATGATTTTTACTCTCCGCATACACCAAGCCCCACTCCACATTTGATCAAAGTCTCAATAGATAATTCATAATCTTCTGGAAAGATGAAACACATCAAGAAGACTGACTAATAATTTTCATTTTTCAGATTATCAAAACTTAGTTTAAGGCAAGAGAAAGCATCTCTTTGGCCATCTTCCGCATCAATTGGTTTGGAACTCTTCAAATTTTTCAATGCTACCTGCCACTCATAGATAGACTGTCCTTTTAGGGCCCTTCCCACAGCTTGAATTGCTATAGGTAGTCCTTTGCATTCTCTAGCAACATCTCGTGCCACACTATTTAGGGAGGATTCATCACCAATACAAGCATGCCTTTTAAATAAATCCCAAGATTCATCTTCATCCAATAACTCTAGCTGAATCTTCTTTTGACAATCTATCAAAGTACACACTTACTGGCAGCATGTGGTTAGAATGACCTTACAGCTGCCATTATGACAAATATCAAAAGCAATCCCTATGTCCTTCAGATTGAACTCTCCCCATAAATCATCCAAGATTATGAGTATTCTTTTCTCCTCTGAGTCTCAAATATAATCGTTGTGCTCTTCCCTCTTCAGTTTCTTCCTCTAATCTGAGGCTTAACATGTCTGCCATTCTGCCTTGAATATTTTTTATATTTGGAGTTTGAGACACAGTGATTTCTATGACCTGGTCAAACAGTTTTAATTTTTCATCTCCTTCCCCATTGTGGTAGCTAATGTTGTTTTTCATGATCCTCCCATCCCATACAATCCAATTCTATAGATTCTATCATCTTGGAGTGCTTCCAAAACTTGTCCATAAGCCAATTTTGTAGCTTTGAAAAATATGAAATCCTCAATAGCAGAGTATTCCGTGCCAGGAAGAGTAGCAAGGCGTGCAAATGTCTTAAAGTTGCTCTTGTTGTTCAACTTTATCATCTCCTTTGTTTTTTTCCACCATTTGCTTGCAAAGAAGATATCTTCTCTAACTAGGACACGGATTCTTTACCCCTGATTGTTGGCAATGATTCATTTTTTTTTACCAGTATCTCAGCAATTTGCAGGTTCCCAGTTGTAGCAGCAGAGAACAAGGCAGTGTTTCTGTTGTAGTCTTGCAATGCCAGTTCATCTTTATCCATAAGTCTTACCAGTTCCTGTACGAAGTGAACATGATGTGTCCCCGCAGCAACATGAAGAATAGTCTTCCACCCCTTTGTTATGGCAGCCGTCAGTAGCTCAGGGTAATCCTTTAACACATGACTTGCTTCTTTCCAATTGCCTTGTAATGCTAAATTATAGAGGGGCTTACATGTCTTCCTGTAAAGTCCTCTGTGTTCCTCTGAAGCAAAGTCAATGAAATTGGATGCAAACAAGTTGGTTTTAAGAAATATTTTTATGTTTCTATTTCCTATTTTTTTTTTCATTTAAATACATTGTCATTTTCATATTTTTATTTTCAAAAACATGTTTGTTGATTTTTTTATTTCTATTTTCATTCTTGCTTTTATGTACTTTCATATTCAAACAATAATTACATTCAATATATTTTATTTAACCACAAGCCATTTTGTCTGAAATAAAAGATAAAAGTGTTGTGAAAAAGTAAATACAGAAAATGAAATAAAAAAAGTTGAGAAGAGAGAAAAATAGAACATTCAAAAGAATTAACTTTATTTATTTACTGAGGAGTTATATACACAATAAAAATAAAACTCTTATCTAAAAAGATAATATTTATTTAATAAATTATAAATAAATACTGAGTCAGTCCTAAAAAATATTTTATTAAATAAACATTCAATCAAAATATTCATAACAAAAAAATTAATAAAATTAAAAAATCATCGCTAGTCATGGTTTTCTTGAAATAATGGCAACAAAATTGTTCTGCTTTTTTCATTTTCAGTATATTTTTAAAAATATTTTAGGCAGAAATATTTTCTATCATTTAACCAAACATGTCTTTTTGGCCTAGTTTTCATTTTTACTGAAATGAAAGAAGAAAACAACTAAAACAATTCAAAATTAAGTACGTAGACATATATAATATCACAGACTTCGTGTTCAAAATCCAAGTAAAACTGAGTGGTCAAAGATAGGCTACTCTTATCATGTAAGCTCAATTACAAATTAAAAGATTAACTAATTAACTATTTATTATTTAAAAGAATAACATCATCAAAAGATTATAAATTGAGGTCTCATTTAATTTTTTTTTAATATCACAGATAAAAATTAAACTTTTAATATCCAATGAACTAGTAGAAAGGAAGAATGATCAATATGCTTCGACAATGAAAACCTTAATAGAGAAAATAAGAAAGAAAAAGAGAAATTACTTCTATCTCCAGGCAGATATTTTAGAAGAGGTGTTCCATACAGACCAGAGCGGACAGTAGATATTTGAATCACAACATGCGGAGAAGTTGAAGAATTCATAGCTAACTCTACCCTCTCTATTCTGCAAAATGAAATAAAAGAAAACTTTTATTTTCTAAAATTATTTTAGCTATTTAAATAGATCAAATTTTTAAAGATATTAAATAAAATTTATCACTTTTAATACAAGATGTCAAAGGGTCCTCAAGGCTTAAATTTCAGGGGTTGTGTGAGAATATATTATGGATGAGATATAAAGATTTTTGTTGTTTAGTTTCACATGAAAAAAAAAGTATAAGAAATTTTTTTCAATAGATTGAATAAAAATTTTAGCTGCTTGATGTGAATATATGTTTTTTTTTTTTCATATATATATATATATATATATATATATATGTATGTATATAGAGAGAAAGGGCAGCTAAGCTTAAAAGTTGACTAGAGCAGCCCAACTAACCTATATGAAATATCTTTCCACAATTATAATATATAAAATTTGAAGTCCTAATCAAAGTTTAGGATTTCCTAATCTTTAAGTAATACTTTGGTAAGACATCGCTTTCACAGTCCGTGGGCGGCTGTCTGTATTATTTTTTTTTCTTATTTTAAAGACCATCTTCTTTTAAATAATAAGACTTAAAATTAGTTTATATTTCCCAAGTAATTTATGTAATATTAATTTATCTAAATTAGTCCATTATTTATCTATCTTAATTTTAACAAAAAAAATTATCTATATATGTCAAATAAAAGCTTATTCTTTGTAGGAGTCTTAACTCAATGTAAAAAAAAAAAAAAAAAGCTACTATGTGATATCTTACTTAAGATTTCTTGAAAGGTAGATAAATCATAAATTAAGAGATTCTAATATTAAGTCAAGAAGATATCTAATCTAAAAAATCAAACTATTAAGTGAAGAATTAAAAATAGTTTAAATATAAAATTAATGTTCTCTTACAAGCTGCGATAGTAAATTTTCTGGTACCTGATAATGCTTTTATGTTGTATAAATTGGAGTTCTTTTTTCCTTCTACCCCAACCTGCCAGTGTACATAAGAAATAAGGAAATCACCAAAATAAAAAATTAGTCACCAGCTCCACTAACCACAAGGAAAATCATTTTATGCCATAATATAATTTTTCATTTCACCTGGAAGGCATATCGATGATCGCAAAGGAAATGTTACAACAGCTGTTTTTTTTTTTTAAAAAAAAGTCATATAATATTTATCATTACATTACATTGAACTTTATGATATAAACAAATAGCCATAAAATGAAGCCTATGATAATAACTATGTTTTAGTTGCCACCAATAATAAATTATCTTGAACCTCCTCAATGGGAAAAATTCTCAGAATAGAGAAATAAGTCAAGAAATGTAGGCATGCGTGATTAAAGAAAATGGATTAATTGATTTTCTTTTAAACGCAGCATCTTACTAGCACGGGTTTATATCGTTCAGTTTGTTTGAGATCCTAGCTAGGGAAAAGAAAGGGTTGAAAAAGACAAAAACATTGGAGGAGAAATTAAGGAGAGTAAGAAAGAAAAAGGATCATTGAAGGAGTCGGCACAGTAAAATAAAATTTCTCCGATAAAAAGTTAGAGGCGAAAGCAATGATGAAAATCCGAGAGGGGTCTGGAAAGAATAGGAGAGAAAAAAAGAACAGAAAAACTTACCTACGCCGAAATCCTACAAGAAAGAAGAGCTCTGCAGCTGCAACTTGGAAGCAAGACCAGAAAGAGGGCTCTTTCTTTCCGTTTCTCACTACTACTCCATGTTAATAAAGGCACAAAAAGAGAAGGTCGTTCTTAGTCAATTAGGATTCAAAAGGTGTCCAAGACCATAAAGCAATCGCCTCAGTTGCTTCAAAATGTACTATAGATAAGGAAAAACTTCCCAGACAAAAAGGTTTCTGTCAACGTTCTTTTCTAATGTTTGTTCGAGGCAGCTAGGAACTTGCAAAAGAGCGAAGGTGCCTGGAAATAACCTAAATTTCCTTTAGTTCTTGCTTTAGTCATTTAAGCATATAAAGTTATTAATGTTTTCATTTTTGATGTGCTCCTGCAGAAAGAAGGACCTGCTCTTAGTCGAGTCAATGATTTAAGCATATAATTATCAGGTGGGGAGATGAGTCTTAAAATTGTAATTACAGACAAAATTGAATAATGGTGGATCAAGTTGTGGCATCCATTTGTCATGGGTCCCTTGTCTCTTCGTTTAAATTTTAGCCACAGGAGCCCGTAGTGTATCATGCACGGCCAATTAATTTATGGGTAAAAATATCATATAGTTAATTAAAAGCAATAGTGATCTTAAAGTATTAGGGTATAAACCAATAATTTTCTCCAATTCTTTCACGTCTATTTGATACCAATGAGCTCCCTTGTATGTTTTAATTTATCATGCGAAAAGAAGAAATAATATTTAGAATAAGTGTGATTTATATCCGGAGCATTTTCACACCCTTGAGTATGAGAATAATTCATGTGTTTGGAATAGAGGCAATAACCTTAATTTTTTCTTGAATGTAATATATTAAGAAGAAGAAATCTTCAATAATGTTTGGTGCAGCTGTGTCTTTGTCATGTATACCAGTCAAAGCTCTCTTCATTACCACAACAAGGACCATTTAATAGGAGGAATTTCTTCTCTTGGATTATCATGAAATGTTGAATATTCTGACCAAGGAAAACTTATCCATTGCGGACCTTTATATCATTTAGTATCTAGTCCAGAAATTTAACTATTGAGGTATGAATTAATGGTCCAAAACTTAATTTATACGTAGCCAATAAATTTTGTGTTGTTCTAGACATTGATTTCTTATTAAGTCACTAGATAGAGAAAATTAGAATTTTAACTTGATTAATTATACTTAATTGAACAACATATCTTTTCCCCTGTTTTTTTGCTAGCTACAGAAAAAAAAATAAATTAAATCTCTCTTAAATTTTGTTTAGCTAGTACTTGTTAATTGTCATAGGTACAAGTGCGTTAAATAAAGTATAAATTATCAATGTATCTGATTGACATTCATTTTGTTTTTTTTTTTTAAAAGCATCTGTCTGAATAAAGATATTGTATAAAGAAATGAATATTATATATATATATATACACACACAAATATACAGGCAGCCGTAATATTTGTCCCCCTTAAGGAAGGATATGTTGTTTCTAGATATTGACACTTCACCCCAAAATTTCAAACTATATTATTTTAAGCAAAACTATAAATTAATTTTTTAAAATATTTACTTAGAGTGGAGTTTATGTTTGTAATTTTAATTTGTCTTAAAAATATGTAAGTTCATTATTTTTTTTCTGCTCAAATGTTGAAATTAAAAGAATGGTCAGTATATCCCCTCATGTTTTGTGTATGAATTTCATAAATCTATCATGTCCCTTTTAAACACATACAGTATCAGATACAGCATAATATTAAGCTGCTAAGAAGGCCAAGAGAAATCATCGATTGATTTTTCATTTCAACTACAAGTCAACTATATATATCAAAAGAATGCCACATGCAATGTTTCTGCTTTTATGGTGGAGGAGATATTCCAACGTTACTGGGACCAGTAACATTGCAATATTTTCAATATTCATGCCTAACTTCTTGTCCTATTTGAACAATTTCCTTCCCCTTTCTTTTTCTGCTTTACATGTTCCTACAATGATGCGCCCGCACTACTATGTTATGATTAATTTAGTCCTCTACTTTGGTTGAAATGGAACATGTTAGCATGCATGAGGAATACTTTTTCACTAGAAACTTTTAATTTTTTTTATTAGGCACAAATCTATTATCAAGAATGTTTTAACTTATAACTAATTTCACTCAAATTAATTAAAATATTCAAAAAGAATAGAGCTCTCTAATGTCTCCATACATATAAATTTAAACCTAAGTTAACATACTTGAACAGAAGTATTTCCATCCCACTAGATTTTATTAGTATCCATTAAGCATACATTGACTTGAACAATCTTCCATGCTTTAAATCCAAAAACAAGCAAGTTATGAAGCTTGCTTTTGGTTCCGAACATGTCAGAACGGCAAACATTGTTTAGATGAGGGATTGGATCTTCTGTATTTGTTTTGATTTGCTTTCTTTAAAATGTATTGGCTCCATAGTATATTATTGGGGCATTTCTTTTCCACTCCTTTCAAATTTGTTTTCTCACCTACCTAACATTGTCTTATATGCTGTTAAAGGAGAGGGGTGTAAAATGTGGGGAAAATGTTTGGAGAGATTTGGAGAGTTGGTTGAAGAATGAGAAAAGCTGTGGGGACACTTGAGCGTACAGCTCTCCCATTTTAGTTATTGTATAGGAATAAAATAATAAATAGAAAAGCAAGAGATATTGAAAAAAGATAAAAAAATGGGTGTAAAAAAATAGATGTACACATACCATAGAGAATAGAGTGGGAAAAAATCTAATCACCAACTTGGAGATAGGGACGTCACATGAAAAATATAACATTTTTAAGAGTTAAGTCTAAGAGAATCTAAAAATTCTAGAGGACTGAAAGAAACTATCTTGAAGTTTAACTTAGGGGAGTATATTTTTTGTCTAATTGACACGGTCTATTAAGTGTTTTATTATACTAATTAATCAATATCTATTAATAAATTGGTAAAAAACTAATTTAATTATAAATAAATTAATTAATATATAAATTTTGATTAATTACATAGTTATAAAACAAACTTTAGAACAAAAGATTTTATCCCTGCCTAGCGGTACTTTTCAACTTGAAGGCTTAAGCTAATAGATTGTTGGAGAAATAAATGCTCTTGATACCATTTTGTTAGAGAAAAAGTAATGTATTTTACTCAAATCAATATTTCAATATCCAATGGGAAGACATTCATCTGCATTCAATTTTTACATTTACATCAATACATAGAGACTTCTAGATTTACTAATTTATTACATGATTCTATAACTTATTACTAACTATTTGAAGGGATACAAAGTCTAAAATCCCACACTGAATGGGGTAATTCCTCTTAGATGGACATGACTCCTTATTAGGTATCCTAAATCATGATACAAGTTATGCAAGTTGCAAAGATGCGAAAAAAAAAAAAAAACTACAACTACTAAAGAAAATCAAAAACAAATTTTAAATTACTTTTATTTCACTCTTTCTTAACTTTAAAAATTCTTTCTGAAATTGACTGTCCTTATAATCTTTTTATCTTCTCCTAATAAAACTCTTCTAGCACTTCTTCACGATCACCTTATATGCTCAAGTAGCTAATTGCTTTGTGGAAGTCACTCTTCCATCCAAATACTCAAACATCAGTTTTCTTCTCTCTCATGAAGATATCTTGGCATCGGTCTTCTTCCAAGAACATGTATCCACCATTGGATGAACATAATCTGATAGTGACACCGATATGTTGGAGAAACTATTAGCTCTAACACCGATATGTCTCTATAATTTCCCATGAACTATTTCAAACTGTACAAATTCTAGAACTTTCATTGTATGTAGTAGAGTTTTGTACTCTACAAATGTGGGGTTTCAACTCATACTTTGCTTCTTATGCTTCCCAACAGTTCAGAGGTACTAGCAATTTTTTTTTTTACATCCCAAATGTGAAATATTCAAAAACTCGGATGAGAACTATTGCATTCTTACCCTTGCCTTCATCCATGACTCCAGTCTAAGCTTAATTGAGGCTTGAGCTAACTGAAACTTCACTCTAACTATAATTGCAATTGCAACATCACCAAAAGATGTGCACAACAAACTTGCTTTTTCTTTCTTTTTCCATATATAACAAATTATTTTGAACATTCTAGCAAAAGGCCAGTGAAAGAACAAGAATTCTCATAAATTAATTTCACATATTTTTATCCTCCTTGAAAATTTGGAAGACAAATGTCTAAACGAACACCTAGAGATTGTGAAATGTTATTTTATATTCAGCAGTATCAAGAACACAATTTTTATTTTATTCATTTGATCCTTTTACAACCCTTAGAGAAACAGATCTTCCATGCAATGAGAAATGCATATAATCTAGCTAGCTTTCGCACATGTAGGTCTATCCTAGTCCCTATGTCTTTTCACACTTTCAAATCCCTAAAATTGTCTCCTAACAAAAGCTGCAGCAATATGACTGCACTAATATATCTTCAACTTAATACATACAGGCACATACTGTAATTGACTAATTTCCAGAAGAATAAAGATTGTATAAAGTCGGTGGGCAGGTTACAAGTGCAGGGGCACTTATTGTTTGAGTTCCGAGAGCGAGAGATAAATAGGAAAGGTGCTGGGCGCACTGTTAATTCTAATTATTATCTATATTTTACTCCAATTTTATGATATTTGAGTTTTGATTTGATAAATCTAACCCTCATTCGGTGTAATTTGGCTTTTTTTCAAGGCAATGTGAGTGTAATGGTGACGGAAATCCTTTGCAAAATGAGCATTTTGAAAGATTTAAGGCTTAAATGCAAGTTGAGGGTTTGGAGGCTTGTTCTAGCATTTGGAATGAAGAAAATTAGAATTTGAAGACATTGAGTTGTGTTGAGGCATAGAAAATGTTGAGCCATGACATATTGGAAAAAATAAAGGAAAGGAAATGTGTTTGTATTATTGAAAAATGTGAATAGTAATTACCCAAAAAAAAAAAAACCTTACATAGGTAGAGGAGGGTACAGGAAGGTTTTATACTCTCTATTACATGATAACATAGCACTCAACACTTGCACAACTACTTGAACCTAACCATTAACATGTCCACATATACTACATACTCCTAGTATAGTATATTCTAACACCCAGCCCCTCAAGCTGTACGTTGGGAACTTCAAAGTGCAACTTGAATGTATGAAAACTCATAAACCCAAAATAGGGGACAATGTCAGTAAAACAGAGGAAAGACTCTTTTTTCTGACAACTGTTTCCCAATATACCATAGTTACCATGCTTAGGAGTCCTCTAGGATAAAAAATATAACAAACCAAAACATTAGTAGAGGAGACCAAAACAATTAAGTGATGAACATTCATCAAGACATTCACTTTAGCAATAAACTCTTTAGATGCTTTCATTTCATCTTCTTAATTGCAACTTTCTCTCCTCTCAGCTCTCCATAGTAGACAGCTCCAAAACCACCTTGGCCAATTTTATTAGCTACACTGAAGTTATCTGTAGCATTGGCTAGTTCTTCATACAAGAATTCCACTGATTTGTCTACAATAATGCTTGTGATGCCAGTTGCACCACCAGCAACAGGACCACTAGAATCAAAAGTTTCATATTCAACATTGCCAGAGGTTGTATCCTTCATATCTTGAGCAGAGAGCATTTCTCCATATCCTCTCTTCTTTCTCCAGTAATATCCCACAAATATACAAACCACAAAAAAGAGAAGCGCAGCTACTCCAACCGATAATCCTGCTATCGTCCCACCATCTAGACCTTCTTGGCAGTGGCAGTGGCACAAAGCCATCATTTGGGTCTGGCACCAAACATCATGTTTTTCAATATGAAAATCAACTCTAACAACTTTATCACTGCTTCGAATACAAACAAACTGAGTAATCTCTAGGTATTGTTGGTTCCAGGGAGGTCTCCATATCCAGCCAACACTACATATATTAGTAGAAAACTATGCTTAGACACCTTCCATATATTAAGAACTGCAGCTCCTTTGTCTAGAGCATCACTGACATTGCAAACATCATCTCCAAGGTACTTGGGCTTCCAAAGTTTCATAACATGTCTTGCATTAGGTCTCTCCAATAACCTCTTTCAATGACCTCGGCCTTGACAGATTTCATAAAATCAGTCTCCAATTGCCAGTGAATATCCTTAGAGAACTCACTAGTGAAATGGACTCTAAAGGTTGCTAGCAATGAATCAGCATTATAAATTTTCTGTTGAGCAAAATGGACCAGCTTATCTGATTTTGTTACATGCACTTTAGAGACAAAGGGATGGCATGAGGGAACACATGTAACAGTTTCATTAACACTAACACATTCAGAGAAAGCAATAATGAGGCAGAGAGCAGCATTAAATATCAAATAGCCATGCTCATTGGCAGAATTAGTAACTTCAGCTGACTTAGTCAAGTAAGAAACCAAAGTAGCCCTGCGTGTATTAGAGATGGCATTGAGAATGTCAAAGCCATCAATACATGAAGTCATGCACTGAATATTCTTCTGAGGAATAACATCAAACGCATGGTGTGCACTTTTTTTTCTTAACATCAACTAACTCATGAAATCATACTCCAAACCATTCACAAAGAGACTCATCCATTGGAGGTTGCTTGAAAACTGAACCAGAATAAAGCCGAGGAAAAACAATGAAACTAAAGAATGAACGTATCTGCATTGCTGCAATGTAGCAAAATGTAGAAGTTTCAAGGATTGAATCACTCACCACCTGTGGCAACGAAAGAGAGAATTAAAGTTCTTCTTTAAAGACCTTCGTGTCTGTCTCTGTAACCTTAGCTTGTTCTTCTAGTTTCTCATCTTCGGAGATATCATCAGAAACAAAACATTCGGCTATTGGTAGGACTAATCCACAACTCACCGATCCATTACCAATCAAAGAATTTTCTTCGCTTCTGTTGAATTTTGAGAGAACAAGATTATTAGAATTGGTTTCTTCTTCAAGTTCGTCTTTAAACAAGTTTTCAGGGATCTCTGTAACTACTTTTGTAGCAATCTTCTCATCTTCTTCAAATGTGCTTTCAACAGACACGATCGGTTCATCACTAACCATGACAGATTCTTCACCAGAAATTTCAACGTCATTTCTTTCATCAAATACCTCACAAGATGTTTGAGTGAAACTGCTATAAAATTGACAATGTTGCTCATAATACCAATAGTTATCTTGATAGTAGTGATAGTTACTAATATCAAGATCTGGATCATAAGGTCTATAGTAAAATCGAGGAAGGGAATAATTAAAATTTTCTGTGGTAGCCGTGGCAGAGGATGAAGATAATTGTGGAGGAGAAGAATCTGTTGAAGAAGCCATGGATGTATTCTGAAGCTCAATGTTCAAAACTACAGAGGAAGAAGATGAAGTGAGAATCGGTGATCCAGTGCTATAAGATCCAAATCGAACTTCTAAATCTGAAATTTCAAGATCATTAGGAAGTTGGACGGATGGTGAAGCAGGAGATTGGAATTCTGAAGGAGACTCCACATTGACTGGTTGCAGTTCGGAATCTTCCATGCTGAATGAGCCAAACTAAATTGGTAAATTCATGGAGGTACGTGGAAGCGTTAGCAGAAGCAAGAGCTTGCAGCTCCTGATACCATATTGAAAAAAATAAAGGAAAGGAAATGTGTTTATATTATCGAAAAAAATGGTAGAGAAATTACAAGCTCATGTGTGTTGTGACATACAAAATTGTGTCTCGACACAGTGAGATGGAGGGCGTGACAAGCTTCTGTGTGCCACGAAACAGCCTTGTGTGTGTTGCAACACATGTGGTCTTAAAAAGGGGCCAAAGAACTTGTGATTTTCATTGTAGAGAAGCTTTCTCCTTTCTTACTCCTCATTCAGAACTATGTTTACATTCGTTTTTATTGTGCTTTTTAATCTGAACATGTCTAATTAAAGTTCTCACTACAGGTGGGATGTAGCATAAGGTTCATTTTTTTATGGATTGAATGATTTTTGTATGCTCGATTCTATTTCAGTTTAAATGAGCAATTGATTTTGTTCTTATTGTTTTCTATAGACTGAACCCCTCTAGAATTGAATTGCTATCGATGATTCATATAGAGATGTTTTTTTTTTGTTGAATTACTTTTAGGATTGATTTCTATAATTTGTGCAAAAATTAAAGAAAGGTAAACGTAGATCATTTTTTCAATTAAACAATTCAATAGATCTTAATTAATACCTTTACATATTTGAATTATGCCAATAAATTAGATAAATCAACTTAGGAAAGAAAGTTAATTTGCTAAGATGCTTGGTTTAAACTGAAATAAGGAATTGGATATTCATAGAATTGACTAGAACTAATATGTTGGATTATTCATATTCATAAATAAGATTTTAAGTAAAATCTCGAAGCTAAGCTTTATTCTTTTGAATTATTTTACTCTTAATTTATATACTTTTTTGAATTAATTTTTATTCTCTAACATTTGATTGCCTGAATAGTAATTAAAAAACAAGATTAGTATTTGATTTCAAATTCATGAGAGCGACAACCCTTACTCGCTATATATTACAAATGCAACCTAGTGCACCTATTATTAGTAGTAGTAGGAAATTCACAAACATGAAGATAGTGTTATAGCTTGTGAGTGTGTGTAAATGAGCGACGTGAGGCTTGCTTGTGTGAAGAGTGTTTGTTAGTAAGCGTGGGCATTGTGATTGGTGAGTGACATAGGTGTTAGAAAAGTGAAAGTGCGAAGTTTGTATAATTGTAAGTTAAGTATATCATTTCAATTTTGAGTCTTTAACACTTAAATTTTTGACACCACTTACTTATTAACATAAGCTTTAAGTTAAAATGTAATGTTAAACATACGAAATATGCCTCTTTACAACATCTAATTTGTTGTGCGGTGGTAGTTTTCATCGTCCATCTAATATTCATATTTTTAATTTTTTTCGTCATTCCTTTAATAGAAAATAATTGAAAGTGTTCAAGTACATAATAAATAGAAGATCTAATATAATATCATATAATATAATTTACAAGAACGTCAACTACATAGCCATTATCTTAATGCTCTCTATCTTTTTATAAAGCTTATGATTGCTTGACCGAAATTGATACCTAAAACTGTAAGCTGAATAGAGGATATCACACCAAAGTGGATATTGCAGAAGTCCAAATAAGAGTATTGGTAGAGATGAAAATGCAGAAATTAAGCCCGGAACCAACTTTAAGCCGTGGTAGTATGTTATGATCAAGGCAGTGCTGAATGCTACCATCATACTTGATATGGAGATTAATAGAGTTAGCAGTCCAAGCATCAACTTACGTGGTAGCGACCATAAAAAGTCATTCTCCGCATATCGTGAGATACGGATAGATAAGAAAATAACTGTTGATGTTGCAGCGAAAATCAGTGCAGTTGCATCTGATACTGCAAATACCAGAAATGCTCGTTTCTTCAAATAATGGGGAATTCCATCGTCATTATCACCGCCCGGGATGCTGAATAATGCAGAGAGGACTCCAGTGGCAATAACAGTTGAAACAAGCATACAGGAATCAGCCGTCCGCTCCATCCAAGACTCCGCTTTTTTAAGTAGATCTTCATGCTTAATACTAAACAATTCACGAGGAGTCAATCCATCTGAATTTTTCTTATCTATATATGATGGTTGCATCACTTTTTTCACCTCCTGTAATATCAAAACAATATGAGATGCCATTTATCTATAGCAGCTTTAGCGTCACAAAGTATTAGAAATTTAAAACCACTATGATCACAAGGCTAAGAGCAATCATTTCCCCCATTTTTATCATTAACTTAAAGGTTATGGCTATGCTGTACTTCCCAAATTAAATTTACTATATTATACTTTTATTTTATACTAAGATCCATCCAATAATTTTTGTAACATTGCAAACATGCAAAGATGTTTTTCTTGTATTTGTTTTTTTGAAAAAGATCCATGCAATGTGACATAAAAATACGATATAAGATAACATATTTTTGTTACATTTGTTTTTTTCAAAAAAAGAATGGGTGTCTTTTTAAATAAGTATAACTCATCTTTTTAAATCTTCACAACAATAATGAAATCTCTGGGTGAGACCTAATGTAACCCACCCAAATAGAGAAGCATTGTATGCTATACCATCAAAGACTTTATTTTAATTTGAACCAAAAAAAAGAAATAAAAGGAAGCGACAAAAATGAGCAAAATATGCTAAAAGAAAGCAGATTGAATTTAAAGTGAAGGATGGAAAGGCACCTCAAACCACATAAGTTCATGCATCATTTGGAAAGCTGCTCCTGAAATTAAATTAAGTTGCTCTTGTGGTGCTAGTTCTGCAGCACAATGCAGTAAATTGTTGCTATCTGGATCCTCAAAGGTTACTATCACATCTTTGATCGAACCTAT
This sequence comes from Bauhinia variegata, assembly GCA_022379115.2. NCBI lineage: Eukaryota > Viridiplantae > Streptophyta > Magnoliopsida > Fabales > Fabaceae > Bauhinia > Bauhinia variegata. Next base: position 6,102,470 of record CM039432.1, read on the forward strand.
TTCGTGTATTAGATTGAAGATTTTAGTATGGCGATGCAACACAGCAATGTGAATGATGCTTTTGTCTCCATCGTCCAGTTCCCACATCATATCAGCTTGGTGATAAGTGGACAGAATCTGCGCTATAAACTCAAAATTTCCAACTTTTGCAGCCTCAAATAATGGATCTCTTATGATTATCCTGATCTCTTCCTCCGAGTCTTCACCAGTAAGAATCACTTCCCAGAGATGATTCACAAGTTGAAGGATTGTAGTTTGCGTTGCACCTGCGATTAAATAATTTGACAACTTGGTTATTTGATGAACAAGTAATGATTACTTAAGTGAAGAAAAAAACAAAAAAAGAAAACTCTACAATCACATTATCTATTGATAAAAAAAAAGAGCATACCGGGAATGAGATACTTTATTATCTTTCCTTTGACTTAAAATGAATAGGATAATATTATCTGTACTATACTTTTTCTCAATTACTCTACTTTTTTATTGTTAAAAATATTATTTTTAATAACTTAATAATAATTATATCATTATTTTATAAATTTTTATCTGTTAAAAATGGTAAGACAATTTTAAGACACATGTAAGACAAAAGACATGTTCCCCAAAATGAATGAGTACAAGAACATAAGCTTTAGACTAAATTTTCAAAATGGTAATGTTTGTAGAGACTTACATAATTTCGCAAACTTTTTCCGAGCCAAAATACGCAAACCTGTCTGTTCTTCTTCATCCTGTGTAAAAGCTAGACTTCGCTTCGTTTTTGACATTTCCAAGGCCAAATCTATAAATTATGATAACATCATGAAAATTCTTGTTGCTAATTTACTAAAATCACTCTTTCCTAGTTAGAGCCTAAGTAGTTTAAAAATATTAACATGTTGAGTAATACCGTAGATTCCATTCTTGATGCAAGCAAGGAAGAGCTTCTTGTAGTCCTCTTCTCCAAACTCTTCAGAAGATTTCTCATATAGATACTTTGCCATTCCACTTTGTCCTTGTAAGGCAGCCAATTGAACTGGAAACACGGATTCTTTACCCCTAATTGTTGGCAATGATACATTTTTTTTTACCAGTATCTCAGCAATTTGCAGGTTCCCAGTTGTAGCAGCAGAGAACAAGGCAGTGTTTCCATTGTAGTCTTGCAATTCCAGTTCATCTTTATCCATAAGTCGTACTAGTTCCTGTACGAAGTGAACATGATGTGTCCCTGCAGCAACATGGAGAATAGCCTTCCACCCCTTCGTTATAGCAGCCTTCCGTAGCTCAGGATTTTTCTCTAAAATTGGGCTAACATTTTTCCAATTGCCTTGTAATGCTAGGTCATAGAGGGGTTTACATACCTTAATGTAAATTTCTCTGTGCACCCCTGAAACAAACTCAAGAGAATTGGATGCAAGCTCAATCGGGTTATAGAAATGCTTTTATATATTTATTCCTATTTTACTTCTTTAAATGCGTTTGCATTTTCATTTTTTTAATTTTTAAAACTATGTTGGTTGAATTTTTATTTCTATTTTTCCTTCTTATTTTAATATTTAAACAATAATTGTATTCAATCTATTTTATTGTATTACGGTAATTTTTTGTCAAAAGAAAAATAAAAATGTCAACAAAATTACAAAATATCCACTGGTCAAGAATTTTTTTGAAACACTAAAAAAAAAAATTGTTCTATTTTTCCATTTCAGTATATTTTAAAAATACTTTCCCTGAAAACATATTAATTTTATTTTTAAGAGAATAAAATCATCAATAATATTATAAATCGAGGTATCATTTAATTTTTTTAATATCAGAAGTAAAAAATCGAATTTATAATATCCAAAGAATTTGGAGAAAGGAAGAATAAAAAATAAGGTTTAATGGTTGTATTGTTAAAAGCTTGGTAGATAGAAGAAAGAGAGAAAGAGACATTACTGTTGTCTCCAGGCAGAAAATTTAGAAGTGGTCTTCTATACCGAGCAGAGCGGACAGTGGTCATTTGAATAACATGTGGGGAACTTGTTGAATTCATAGCCAAATCTAGCTTCTCTATTCTGCAAAATGAACATCAACATTGGCATTCCTAATAAATTAACAGAATAATAATTAGTTTTTTCAGCTTAAATAAACTCATTGTTCCTCTAATTTTGAATATTTTAGGTTCTAGATTGTTATTGTCGTAATATCCTTTTGGATTAATTTAAATAAGCTAGAACAATTATGTTTGTTTCTGTTTGTAAGAAAGTTGAAACTCTATGTTAGTGACTTCATAATTTTTTTAATCATTAAATAAATAATAATCTCACTTTTCTAATGCAACTCTATTCAGCAACGTGGATTTTACACATCAACTTTTCACAATTGTGCAAATTAGTTTGCCCTTAACCAATAGTAACATACTCAACTCTTTAATCACCTCCTTTTCTTACCTAATCTAGTTGGTAAGAAAAGAGAACAAAAGGCTAACTAAGCTTAAGGCTAAATTACATATTGAATACAAAATTTTAAATTAATTACTACTTTGACACAAAATCCAAAATATTTTCTTAGATACGACTGTTTTTGATTCTCTTAAAAAGCATCATCCCATTTGGCCCATCTGTAAAATAAAATAATTAAAAAAAGGCAAATGAGATGGCGTTTTAAAGATCATTCTAAAAGAAAATTTGGCTTTGAAAAATGCTAAACTGGTTGGCGTTTCAAATGCAGAAAATTTTTAACAAAGTTCTAGTCATATTCATTATTAATTGGTAAACATGTATTTATTTGAAGCCCCGTAAACACAGAAAAAAAAATTTTCAGCCTTTTCTCAAGGGCAATGATATATTTGGTATCCAAAAAAAAAAAAAAATTGAATTCCAAGAAAAGTTGCCTCAAGCAATAAGACGCAAATTGTTTGCTTTTGATATGGTCAACCATGTATATCACATTAACCAATTTGTCATGATACACTTTGGTAAGGCATCGCTTTCACAATTCAAGGACGGTTGTCTGTATTCTTTGTTCTTTATTTTTAAAGATCATCTCCTTTTAGCTGAGTAGACATAAAATTAGTTTATATCCCCAAGTAATTGAAAAGTGAAAAAATAAATTGATGTAATATATTAATTTATCTAAATTAACTTATTATTTATCTATGTCAAATAAAAGCTCACTCTTTCTAAGGGTTTCAACTAAATGTAAAAATTAAAAAAAATAAAAAAAGCCATTATGTGAGGACCCTTGACATATTACTTAAGTTTTCTTCTCAAAACATAGAGAAAACACATATTCATGTATTTATTGAATAAAAAATTAATATTATGTTAAGAATATATCCAATCCAAAAATTAATTTATTAAGTGAAGAATTAAAAATAATTTTAAATAAAACACTAATGTACATATACAAGATTCATAGCTAATTATATGGTACCTGATAATGCTTTTATATTGTATATATTGAAGTTCTGTTTCTTCTACCCGTTACCTGTAAATAACCAAATAAGAAATTAGTAAATTACAAAGAAAAAAGAAATAAAGAAACTAGTAATCAGGAAAACAATTTTGTGCCATAATATTTTTGCCTAAAAAGCATATCATATAAAAAACTTATTCAGTACCCATCACTAAAATGAACACTAATTCATAAATATTAATAAAGTTGTATGAAACCAAGCAAATAAATACAAAATAAAATAATTATATATTAGTTGTCACCAATGATAAATTATCCTGAATCTCTTCAATTTGTTGAAAAACGGATTGATTGTTTTTATTAAAAGAAAAAAAAAATTATCCGGTATTCATTACTATGTATCACGAAAGGATCAATAAAGGAAGGAAAAAAAAGTTGAAAAACACTAAACGATCGAGGTTAAAGGCGAGTGAGAAAGAAAAGAAAGACCTTGAAAGGAGTGAGTACAGCAGAATACAACTACTAAAATAAATATAATTCAACTTAAAGGTAGGGAAGAAAGGAAGGAAGAAGGGGCTCTAAGAAAGAATAAGAGAGAAAACAAACAAAAACAAATTAGAAACAAAAGAACAGAAGAAGTTACCTCCGCCGAAATTCAACAAGAAACAACAGCTCTGCAGCTGCAACTTGGAACTGAGACCGGAAAGAGGGCTCGTTCTTTCCTTTCTTCACTACTACTCTCATTTAATAAAGGCAGAAAAAGATAAGTCATTCTGAGTCAAGTCAATGAGATAAACATGTTTAAGTTAGCATTATTGAGAAAGAATGTTTACTCTAGAAAACTAGTCTTCACGCGTATGTTAGCGGGTCCCTTGTTTATGTCCATATTTTAGTCACAACAGGGTAGTGTTGCATGGAAATATATTACACATATACTCACATCACTAATCATCAGCCTCAAAAAATCAACTATTTTGCCAGTGGTAAATGAGGCGTAGATTATAGGTCCATGCTCTGGATGGCAAAATAATTTATTTTATGTGAGTCTTTAATTATCTCCATGGAAATAAGGTGATCACGAGACGGGCCGTTGCTGTCTCATAATGGTCCGAGAGGTTTGGAAGAATTTTGGGATGAGATAAATTGAGAATCAGAATGGTACTAAGATAAGATTTTGTCTTATGATGAAAATTTAAAACAAGACCAGGTTAAGGGAATTCCTGTCTCAAATCACATCCCAAATCTATCCCAAGATGTGTCTTGTCCCGTCCGTCTTATATTTCTCTCGATACGTAGTGGTAGTGACCATACAATTTGCCATTGAATCGAAAACAAATATTATGCAGCGAATTTTCCTGATCAAATTAAAACTAGTGATGCAACCCACTAAAATTATTTAACTCAATTGTTTATTATATTGTCGTGGGTTTTAATATAATTCAATTTTTTTTCTTATTTGACACAATTCAACTAAAATTAAAACTAAAAATTTTGTTAAATAAACTCATAAAAATTTTACTTTAACCTCCATGGGTCTCTATCTTTTTCCCTTAGTTTTCTATTTTCACTTTTTTCTATGTTTGGACCCACTTAAAAGGATAGCTTGTATAAAAACATGTTCTTATGTGCACCTCACTCTAGTCGTGCACTTGTTAGTTAGTTGTTATAAGAAAAGGTGTTAAGCACCTACAACTAAAGATGTTTTAGTGTCAAGAATTCATTAAACTTAAAATTTTAAGCTGATAAGAGAAGAATAATAATTGATTTTGTATTATATTTAACAATTAGGTAGAAACACTCATTAAGTACAAAATCTATCCATATTGTAGGTTTAATTTCCATAGAAACAATCCGATAAAGCTTGCATCTTCAATTTCATTACCTTCCCAATTTGCTGCTCTGATTTCTATTTCTTCTCATCATACACAAGGATGAGGGATGGGAAACACTAGCTTTGGTTTTGCATCCGTCTTGGATGAGAAGGTTTGCTCTTGTGATTGCAAATTAACACTATTATTGGAGGCGCACATGTGTTTTTCTAGAGAACTAAAAATGAGAATTGGGGTCAGTTAAGAAGGCCAAATTGGGATAATGAAATAAAAGAGATGGGTTGAGGGTGAGCAGTGACTCAAGGTTGGCATCACAGACCACCCCGTGCAGATTTAAGACAGAATTGAAAGATTTTATTTTTTCTGTCATAAATACAAAAAAGAAAGATACATACAAAGATTTCAACATATGACGTAAAAAAAATTAAAATTAAGATAAGAAAACTTACAAAATTTTTGCAAAAGTATAGCGACCACCAAACCACCTTCATTTAGGATTGAAGCTTAAGAAATGTAAAGGATGACATAGGAGTAAAGAAGTGAATTGTGAGATGGGTGTCATATGAAGGTATTTATCCTTTTAATGAATTAATAATACCAAACATCAAACCATTAGATATAAGAAATAAATGGATAGGACGAAGAGTAAGTTTTTTGACTTACTTTTAGAGTAAGTAGACTAAGTCGATGATTCCCATCTCTAGGAAAGTAAACAAATTATGTAGAAAAAGAATACACTGTAATATAATTAATTAACTAGGGTTCAAAAGGTGTCCAAAACTATCCTATAAAAATGAAAAGAAAAGAAAAGAAAAAGGTATCCAAGACTATAAAGTAATCATCTCTAATGCTTCAAAATGCTCTTTAAAATATAAATTTCTCCATAAATATGGAAAAATAAATTAGTGGAATCTTCACAGGAAAAATAAATTTGTTTATTCGAAGTCACTAGGAGCTTGCAAAAGAGTGTAGTTGACTGGAAGAAACATAAATTTCCTTTTGTTCTTTCTTTAGGCATTTACCTCAGAATGAGTTTTTCTTTTTTTTTTTTTTGGCTGTCTTTTTCCTCCTTTTTAATGTCCCCAAGAGAGCGAGTCATCACGCAATAAATATGAATTTACCTCAGAATTTTCTGATAGGAAATGACAAAAAGTTAATAATGTTTTGGCTTTTGGTGTTCTCCAGCAGAAAGAAAGAGAACCTGTTCTTATAGTCGAGTCTACCAAGGTTCCAATATTGTGGAGAGATTAGTTTTAGACTCCTACAAAGAAAGAAATAATGGTGGATCATGTTGCTGGCATCCATTTGTGGGTCCCCTGTCTCTTTAAATTTTAGCCACAGCAGCCAGTAGTTGTTCATGCACGGCCAATTAATTTATGGCTAAAAATATCATATAATTAATTAAAACCAATAGTGGTCTTGAAGCATTGGGGTATAAACCAATAACCTTCTCCTATTCTTTTATGTCCACCTGATGCCAAAAAGCTCGCTTGTATGTTATAATTTGTCATATGAAAAGATGAAACAATAGGTAGAATAAGTGTGCTTTATATGATCCAGATCATTTCCACACCTTTAAATATTAGAATAATCCATGTGTTTATAATAAAAGTAATAACATTAATTTTTTTTTGTTGACAAAAGCAGTTCTATAGTTTCAAAAGAAATAAAATGTGCTTCATGAATGTAATCAAAAGCACGAAGATTCCATGATTGCTTGAACAATTTTTCCACTCTACTGGCATAATATATTAAGAAGAAATCTTGAATAAATGTTCATGCAGCTGTATCTTTGTCTTGTATTCTAGTCAAAACTCTCTCCTTTGTTGCAACGACAAGTAATATTTACTAGGAGGAATTTCTTCTCTTTCTTAGATTCTCTTCTGGATTATCATCAAATATTGAACATTCTGACCAAGGAAAACTTTTCAATTGAGGACCTTCCCATTATTTAATATCTAGACCAGAAATTTAATTATTGAGATATGAAACTATCCAAAACTTAATTTGTATGTAGCCTACGAATTTTGTGTTGTACTAGACAGTGATTTTATATTTAACCACTAAATAGAGAAATTAAAATTTTAACTTGATTAATTATACTTAATTGAAATATAAAAATATATATATTTACTCCACCAAAAGAAATTTTTTTATTAATTTGTTCTATATGCATTATAGCAACTAACAAAAAAAAGAAAAACTCATAAATTTTGATTGACGAATTCGATTTTAGTTCAGGTTGTACTTGTCAACTGTTATAGGTATAAGTGCCATAAATAAATTATAAAGTATCGACACATCTGATTGACATTCAAAATTGTAAATTAAAAATAATAAGAAAAGGAGTATCTGTCTGACTAAAGGTGCTATTGTCTAAGCAAATGAATACTATATATACGAAATGCATGTGATATTTTGGTAAGAGAATATAGATGTCAAGCCAGGCAGCCGCAATTTTTGTCCCCCTTAATGAAAAAATACGTTGTTTCCAGATATTGAGTCTTCACCCAAAATTAATATTTAATGACATTATATCATAAAGTTTAATAGTTACTTGTTAACTCTACGAAAGTAAAGTTAATCTAGCTCTTTTTATATTTGGTACGCGAATTTTCATAATAATTTTAATAGTTCTTTTAAGAATTCCAGATAGTTTGTATAATTAATTAGTGTTTGCGTTTCCTTGCTTGAAGAAGAGGTTTAATACTAATTGGAATGATTTTAATGACCTTTTGTAGGTGCTTGCATGTTCGGAAGTCCAACACTTAGTTCCGGGTTATCAAGCACTCAAAGGGGAAGCAAAGAAGAGGGATTCAGTTCTAGCATACTGGCGCCCAAAGCCAGAGTGGTAGAGAAGAGAAGTTAAATTGATAAGGCTGGCACTTGTGCCTGGCGCCAGGGTTCGAGAGAGCTCACCTAATTTTTCCGTAGCCAGCGCTTGGCCTCAACGTCGCTCTAGATTTAACCTTTTTATAAATTTTTGGGCCCATTAACTAGTTTAAAAGATTCAGTAACCTAATTTAGGTATTTTGAAGGGGGGCAAAGATTGAAAAAGCTCTCTCTCGTGGAACTCAAAAGGAACTTTAAGAACTTTGGATTTCGATCATAGAGAAGCCATTTTTACATTGTCTTTCTTCAAAACAATGATTTCCTTTTCATATACTATTTATATATTTAATCATGTCCAGCTAAACTTCTCACTAGGGGATGTAGCCTAAGATTTTTTGTTATGGATTGAATTAATTTCACATATATATAATTCTATTTCAGTTCTGAGTTATTAATTTTATGTTTAATGCTTTTTATAGATTGGCCACCTACAAAATAATTAGATGTCTATTATTCTTACAGATATGTAGTTAGGATTGCTTCTTGAATCAATTACTATAATTTCAGTGAAAATTAAAAATAGGTAAAGCGAGTTGTCTTGTCATAAATAATTTCTTAGGATTTAATATCTTTTCTTAATTGAATTATACAAAGAGATTGAGTAATTATTTAGGAAAAGTGGATTAATCTTCTAAGAGATTGAGTTTTAACTGAATTAGGAATTAGACAGTCATAAAGTTGATAAGATTGGTATAATGAAACAGACATATTCATAACTTAAACTCCAGGTGAAATCTCCAACCTAGCCTTTTATGCTAGAATTTATTCTTATTTAATTGTGCTTTTATTCCACTTTAATTAATACTCTTATTACTTGAATCTCCTAAATACTAATTACAAACCGAACTTCATACTTGATTCTAATTATCTAAGGATGACAACCATGCTTTCTCTATACTCAAGTGCGATTAAGTGCACTTACTGATATAATAAAATCCACAAAATGCCTCAAATTTTGGATATGGTGGGCACTTTATGGTTGATTTTTGTTGTTGCAAATGAAGCTTCCCTCACCATATAGTATAACTAAATTTACAAGAATAGTCAATAGCAAAATGAATTACATGCAACTTAGTGAACCTAGGTTCAATTTTTTGTTGGGAGAGGCATTCAAATTTAGTGCTTGATAGGACCTTGAAAAAAAAGAATACCTTTTCAAAAAAAAAAAAAAAAGTATTACATCCAATTACGTTTAGTTAGCTAGATATATTTATTTTGGTTAAAATCACTTGGCATTATACTAAACCAGAAAGAGGGCTTTTTCTTTCCGTTTATCACTACTACTCTCTGTTAATAAAGGCACAGAAAGAGAAGGTTGTTCTTAGTCAATTAAGGTTTAAAAGGTGTCCAAGACCATAAAGCAATCACCTCAGTTGCTTCGAAATATTCTATAGATAAGGAAAAACATTAGTGGCTTCACAGCCAAAAAGGTTTCTGCCAACGTCCTTCTCTAATGTTTGTTCGAGGAAACTAGGAACTTGCAAAAGAGCGAATGGAAATGACCTAAATTTTCCTTTTGTTCTTGCTTTAGTCATTTAAGCGTATAAAGTTATTAATGTTTTCATTTTTGGTGTTCTCCTGTAGAAAGAAGGACCTGTTCTTAGTCGAGTCAACGATTTAAGCATATAATTATATGGTGGAGAGATGAGTCTTAAAATCATAATTACAGACAAAATTGAATAATGGTGGATCAAGTTGTTGTCATGGGTCCCTTGTCTCTCTCTTTAAAATTTAGCCACATGAGCCCGTAGTGTATCATGCACGGCCAATTAATTTATGGGTAAAAATATCATATAGTTAATTAAAAGCAATAGTGATATTAAAAGTCTAGGGTATAAACCAATAATTTTCTCCTATTCTTTCACGTCTACTTGATACCAATAAGCTCCCTTGGATGTTTTAATTTATCATACGAAAAAATGAAATAATAGGTAGAATAAGTGTGATTTATATCCGGAGCATTTTCACAACCTTGAGTATGAGAATAATTCATGTGTTTGGAATTGGAGCAATAATCTTAATTTTTTCTTGAATGTAATATACTAAGAAGAAGAAATCTTCAATAAATGTCTGATGCAGCTGTGTCTTTGTCATGTATACCAGTCAAAGCTCTCTCCTTCATTACCAGAACAAGTACCATTTAATAGGAGGAATTTCTTCTGTTGGATTCTCTTTTGGATTATCATCAAATGTTGAATATTCTGACCAAGGAAAACTTATCCATTGAGGACCTTTATATCATTTAGTATCTAGTCCAGAAATTTAACTATTGAGGTATGAATTAATAGTCCAAAACTTAATTTATATGTAGCCAATGAATTTTTTGTTGTTCTAGACATTGATTTCTTATTTAGTCACTAGATAGAGAAAATTAGAATTTTAACTTATGTAATTATACTTAATTGAACAATAAATCTTTGCCTTTTTTTTTTTTTTTGCTAGCTACAGACAAAAAAGAGAAGAGTTAAATCTCTCATAAATTTTGATTGACAAATTTAATTTTAGTTTAGCTAGTACTTGTTAATTGTCATAGGTACAAGTGCGTTAAATAAAGTATCAGTGTACCTGATTGGCATTCAATTTGTTTTTTTAAAGTATCTGTCTGATTAAAGATCTTGTATAAAGAAATGAATATAGGATATGTTGTTTCTAGATATTGACACTTCACCCCAAAAATAGTATATGTGATGACTTTATATCACAAAGTTTAATAGCGCCTCAAATTTTGGATATGGTGGGCACATTATGGTTGATTTTGTTGTTACAAATAATGCTTCAACATATGGGATAATTGAATTTTCAAGAGTAGTCAATATCCATAAGACCTTTAATTAACCTAGTCTCGTAGCAACTTATTTAGGTTTTTGATGGTTAATAAGAAAATGTTTATTACTTAAAATCATTTGAAATTTATAGATTTACAAAGCTATTTAGTAAATTAATATTGCATTTACAATCTCATTCTTAATTTTCTTCACCAATCTACAAATATGTTAATGTTATAAATAATTGATGCTGCATACAATAAAAACTATTTTTCTTCACTTTATTTCAAACTATATTATTTTAAGTAAAACTATAAATTAATTTTTTTAAAGTATTAACTTAGAGTGGAGTTCATGTTTGTAATTTTAATTTGTCTTAAAAATATATAAGTTCATTATTTTTTTCTGCGCAAATATTGAAATTAAAAGAATGGTCAGTATATACCATTATGTTTTGTATATGAATTTCATAAACCTATCATGTCCCTTTCTAACACATATACAGTATCAGATACAGCATAATATTAAGCTGCGAAGAAGGCCAAAAGAAATCACCGATTGATTTTTTATTTCAACTGCAAGTCAACTATATATATCAAAAGAATGCCACATGCAATGTTTCTACTTTTATGGTGGAAGAGATATTCCAACGTCACTGGGGCCAGTAACATTGGAATATTATCAATATTCATGCCCAACTTCCTGTCCTGTTCGATCAATTTCCTTTCCCTTTCTTTTTCTGCTTTAAATGTTCCTACAAAGATGCTCCCGCATACTATGTTATGATTAATTTAGTCCTCTACTTTGGTTGAAATGGAACATGTTAGCAGACATGAGGAATACATTTTCACTAGAAACTTCTATTTTTTTTTTTTTTGTTAGGCATAAATTTAATATTACGTACGTCTTAACTCATAACTAATTAAGGTCTATCTAATTAAAAATCCAAAAAAGATAGAGCTCTCTAATATCTCCATACATATAAATTTAAATCTGAATTAACATACTTAAACGGAAGTATTTCCATCACACTAGATGTTATTAGTATCCATTAAGCATACATTGACTTGAGCAATCTTCCATGCTTTAAATCCAAAACAAGCAAGTTATGAAGTTTGCTTTTGGTTCCGAACATGTCAGAACTGCAAAGATTGTTTAGATGAGGGATTGGGTCTTCTGTATTTGTATTGAATTGCTTTCTTTAATATGTATTGGCTCTATAGTATATTATTGGAGCATTTCTTTTCCACACCTTTCAAATTTTTTTTCTCACCTACCTAACATTGTCTTATATCCTATTAAAGGAGAGGGGTGTAAAAAGCGGGGAAAATGTTAAGAGAGATTTGGAGAGTTGGCACAAGAACGAGAAAAGCTACGGGGACACTTGAGTGTACAGTTCTCCCATTTTAGTTATGCTATAGGAATAAAATTATAAATAAAAAAGTAAGAGAGATATTTAAAAAAAAAGAGATAAAAATGCGTACAGAAAAATAAATATACATTTATCATAGAGAATAGAGTAAGAAAAAAAATCTAATTTCCAACTTAGAGATAGGGACATCACATGAAAAATATGATATTTTTAAGAGGTAAGTCTAAGAGAATCTAAAAATTCTAGAAGACTGTTTTGAAGTTTTAATTTAAGGAATTATACTTTTTGTCTCACTTACACAGTCTATTATGTGTTTTATTATACTAATTAATTAATATCTATTAATAAATCAATCAAAAACTAATTTAATTATAAATAAATTAATTAATAAATCAATTTTGATTAATTACATAACTGAAACAAACTTTAGAATAAAAGATTTTATCTTTGCCTAGCGGTACCTTTCAACTTGAAGGCTTATTGTCATGGGGTTATTCTTCAACCCGTGCGGCACTAGAATATATTTTGGTAATATGCATTTCCTATAAGGATTTTGAGCAGGACGTGACATTATGCTAAAAGTAATGAAAATTAGTCCTCACGCGTATGTTAGCGGGTCCCTTGTTTATGTCCATATTTTAGTCAGAAGAGGGCAGTGTTGCATGGAAATATATTACACATATACTCACATCACTAATCATCAACCTCAAAAAATCAACTATTTTGCCAGTGGTAAATGAGGCGTAGATTATAGATCAATGCTCTGGATGGCAAAATAATTTATTTTATGTGAGTAATTAATTATCTCCATGGAAATAAGGTGATCCTGAGATGGGGCGTTGGTGTCTGATAATGGTCCAAAAGGTTTGGAAGAATTTTAGGACAAGACAAACTGAGTATTAGAACGGTACTAAAACAAGTTTTTGTGTTATGATAAAAATTTAGAACAAGACCAGCTTAAGGGAATTCCTTCTCAATTGCATGCCAAATCTATCCCAAGATGTATCTTGTCCCGTCCATCTTATATTTCTTTCGATATGTATAAATTTTTGTTCCATCCCAATGTATGTATATATACATATATATTGAACTTGATCACATCTATTTAATATTTTAAAAGAAAATAATATTTAAGAAGCTTTGGAATGTGAATTAGGTACATTGGTCTAATTAGAATCTCATATAGATCAGAAAAAAATAAAATTTTAAGATAAATCAAAAAAGGACGAAACAAAGTAAAACTTCAACACAAAACTAAAACAAAATTTTTTATCTTAGTTAATTTTCGTAAAAGATTAAGACGGATAAAATCTCATCTTATCTACTCTCATGTCTATCCCTACATAGAAGAGGTCCCATCTGTCTATTTTAATTAATTATAATGACTTATATTATTTGATTAAAAATCATGTGGAAATGATGTGATATCTCTTATCACATTTTTCCATTCCACCCTTCTTTTTTTTCTTTTACATTTTCCTCCATTTCTCTTCCCCACAGCATTTAATATTGCTGAACCACATACAGAGCTGTTCTTCGTGCATACAATTTGCCATTGAATCGAAAACAAATATTATGCGGTGAATTTTCCTGATCAAATTAGAACTGGGGGTGTAACCCACTAAAATTACTTGATTCAATTGTTTATTATATTGTCGCAAGTTTTAATATAATACATCATTTATTTTTTTGTTATTTGACACAATTCAATCAATTTTTGTTTAATAATCCAACTCTTTTAAAAATTTTACTAAATAGACTCAAAAAATTTTACTTTAACCTCCATGGGTCTCTTTCTTTTTCCCTTAGTTTTCTATTTTCACTTTTCTCTATGCTTGGACCCACTTAAAAGCATAGCTTGTTTAAGAACATGTTTTATATGCACCTCACTCTAGTCGCGCACTTGTTAGTCAGTTCTTATAAGAAAAGTTGGTAAGCACCTACAATTAAACATGTTTTAGTGTTGATGAATATATTTTATATGGAGATTTTGTGTCTTATTTCTTCGCATTTAAGTCTTAAATTGAGGAAGGATCAAGTACTTTTAAGCTTAGTTGTTTATTTTGTAGAAATCAAGCACTCAAAGAGGTAAAACAGTAAAAATTTAACATTGGCAGAAAGTTGGCACTGTGGCGCCAAGAAATTCTAGGAAGGTTCAACGTGGTGCCATGAAGATTCCATAAAGTATGCGTTTCCTTGGAGGTCCTAACACACAATTTTATGGGCTTTCGGGCTAAATAACTATTAAGAATCCTAATTTGAGTTAGAAATTAAACCTTAGCTATAAATAGGCAAGTAGGATTAATAATTTGGATCTTTTGGCAATTTGGGCATTAAAATAGGCAAGTGGAGAGCGTGGAGGCAAAGAAGATTGTGAATCTACAAAGAGTTTTTCTTCTTCTCCTTATTCTCTTTATGTCTTCTTCTACTGATGTATCTGAATTTTATTGTGAGTAGCTAAATTTCTTACTAGAGGCTAGAATGAGCCCAATCTATGTATGAACTTGAATTATAAATTAATAAAATTCTATGTTTGATTCAATTGAGTTTTAATTCTCTGTGTTTAAATTTTTAATTGATCTGGCCAATCAGTTAAGAAAACTGTGGATTGCTATGAATTGGAAAGGGAATAGATAATCTAGACTATGAGAATTAAATTCATAGTAGAACCTAGGGCAGGAATGTGCATAGGACTTTGTGTAGCCATTAAAAGGAATTTATAGAACTTAAGGCAATTTCAGTTGCTACAATTCACATAGAAATATGATTGGATTGGTAATTGTAATTAGTTTAATCTGACATCGGGAGGGGCTTTTTTAATAAATTAGGGAGATTTTAGCTAATAATTGATTAAACTAGAATTCACTAATGAAATTATGAGAGTTTATACATATGATTGTGGTGAAATCTAAACCCTAGGCTTTCAATCAATAGTTTCTATCCTTTCATTCTTGTTTCTATCTTCATTGTGCTTTACTTCATTTTACAGTGTTCCCACCATATTTTGATTGCTTAAGTAATGCTGTTTTATAGTATTATAGTAATCAATTTCATGGTTTCTTGGGTATGACAAACTTGGAATACTCTGTCATCTACACTTACAGTGTATACTTGCACTGCATTCTGTTCACACACATATTTTTACATCATCAATAATTGATTAAACTTAAAATTTTAAGCTGATAGGAGAAGACTCATGATTGATTTCATATTATATTTAACAATTAAGTGAAAACACTTGTAAAGTACAAACTCTATCCATATTGTAGGTCTAATTTCCATAGAAACAATCCGATAAAGCTTGCATCTTCAATTTCATTCCCTTCCCAATTTGCTGCTCTGATTTCTATTTCTTCTCATCGTACACAAGGATGAGGGATGGTAAACACTTTCTTTGGTTTTGCGTCCGTCGTGGATGAGAAGGTTTGTTCTTGTGATTGCAAATTAACCCTACTATTGGAGGCGCACATGTGTTTTTCTAGAGAATGAAAATGAGAATTGGGGTCAGTTAAGGAGGCCAAATTGGGATAATGAGATAAAAGAGATAGGTTGAGGGTGAGCGGTGACTCAAGGTTGGCATCACAGACCACCCCGTGCAGATTTGAGAGAGAATTGAAAGATTTTATTTTTTCTGTCATTGATAAAAATATATATGAAGAATTCAACATAAGATATAAAAAAAATTAAAATTTAAATAAGAAAACTTGTAAAGCTTTTATAAAAGGATAGCAACCATTAAACCACCCTCATTAAGGATTGAAGCTTGAGAAATGTGAAGCATGACATAGGAGTAGACAAGTGAATGTGAGATGCGTGTCATATGCAGGTCAAGTAGCCTTTTAATGAATTAATAATATCAACCATCAAATCATTATATATAAGAAATAAATGGATAGGAGAGAGAGTAAGTTTTTTGACTTACTGTTTTAGAGAAAGTAGAGTAAGTGGATGATTCCCTAAACAAATTAAGTAGAAAAATAATACATTGTAATGTAATTAATTAATTAGGGTTCAAAAGGTGTCCAAAACTATCCTATAAAAATGAAAAGAAAAGAAAAGAAAAGAAAAAGATATCAAGACTATAAAGCAATCATCTCAAATGCTTCAAAATGCTCTTTAAAATATAAAATTCTCCATAAATATGGAAAAAAAAAAATTAGTGAAATCTTCACAGGCAAAATAAAATTGTTTATTCGAAGACACTAGGAGCTTGCAAAAGAGTGTAGTTGCCTGCAAGAAACCTAAATTTCCTTTTGTCCTTTCTTTTGGCATTTACCTCAGAATGAGTTTTTCTGTTTTATTTTTTGGCTGTTTTTTTGCTTCTTTTTAATGTCCGCAAGAGAGTGAGTCATCAGCAATAAATGTAACTTCACCTCAGAATTTCCTGATAGGAAATGACAAAAAGTTATTAATGTTTTTATTTTTTGGTGTTGTCCAGCAGAAAGAAAGAGAACCTGTTCTTATAGTCGAGTCTACCACGGTTCCAATATTGTGGAGAGATTAGTTTTAGACTCATACAAAGAAAGAAATAATGGTAGATCATGTTGCTGACATCCATTTGTGGGTCCCCTGTCTCTTCCTTTAAATTTTAGCCACAGCAGCCAGTAGTGGTTCATACACGGCCAATTAATTTATGGGCCAAAATATCATATAATTAATTAGAACCAATAGTGGTCCTGAAGCATTAGGGTATAAACGAATGATTTTCTCCTATTCTTTCATGTCCACTTGATGCTAATAAGCTCCCTTGTATGTTATAATTTATCATATGAATAGATGAAACAATAGGTGGAATAAGTGTGCTTTATATGATCTAGAGCACTTTCGCACCCTTAAATATGAGAAAAATTCGTAAGTCATGTGTTTAAAATATAAGTAATAACGGTAAATTTTTTCTGACGAAAGCAATTCTATAATTTCAAAAAGAAATAAAATGTGCTTCATGAATGTAATCAAAACACATTGATTCCATAATTCCTTGGGCAATTTTCCATTCTACTGGCATAATATATTAAGAAGAAGAAATCTTGAATAAATGTTGATGCAGCTGTATCTTTGTCCTGTATTCTTGTCAAAACTCCATTCTTCGTTGCCACGACAAGTAACATTTACTAGGAGGAATTTCTTCTCACTACTACTCTCTGTTAATAAAGGCACAAAAAGAGAAGGTCGTTCTTAATCAATTAGGGTTCAAAAGGTGTCCAAGACAATGAAGCAATCACCTCAGTTGCTTCAAAATGTTCTCTAGATAAGGAAAAAATTAGTGACTTCACAGCCAAAAAGGTTTCAACGTCCTTCTCTAATGTTTGTTCGAGGAAACTAGGAACTTGCAAAAGAGTGAAGGTACCTGGAAATAAATTTCCTTTTGTTCTTGCTTTAGTCATTTAAGCATATAAAGTTATTAATCTTTTCATTTTTGGTGCTCTCCTGCAGAAAGAAGGACCTGCTCTTAGTCGAGTCAACGATTTAAGCATATAATTATATGGTGGAGAGATTAGTCTTAATATCATAATTAAAGACCAAATAAAATAACGGTGGATCAAATTGTGGCATCCATTTGTCATGGGTCCCTTGTCTCTTCCTTTAAATTTTACCACAGGAGCCCGTAGAGAATCATACACGGCCAATTAATTTCAGGGTGGAAATATCATATAATCTATTAAAAGCAATAGTTATATTGAAGTATTAGGGTATAAACCAATAATTTTCTCCTATTCTTTAACGTCTACTTAATACCAAGTACCATTTAATAGGAGAAATTTCTTCTCTTGGATTCTTTTTTGGATTATCATCAAATGTTGAATATTCTGACCAAGGAAAACTTTTCAATTGAGGAGCTTTATATCATTTAGTATCTAGTCCAGAAATTTAACTATTGAGGTTTGAATTAATAGTCCAAAACTTAATTTATATGTAGCCTATGAATTTAGTGTTGTTCTAGACATGGATTTCTTATTTAGGCACTAGATAGAGAGAATTAGAATTCAACTTGATTAATTATACTTAATTGAGCAATATATCTTTACCCAAAAAAAAAAATTGCTAGCTACAGACAAAAAAAAAAAAAACTTAAATCTCTCACAAAATTTGATTGATAAGTTTAATTTTGGTGTAGCTAATACTTGTTAATTGTCATGGGTACAAGTGCATTAAATAAAGTATAAAGTATCAATATATCGGATTGACATTCAAATTAAAAAAAAAAAGTAGTATCTGTCTGAATAAAGATATTGTATAAAGAAATGAATACTATATATACACACACACACACACACATATATATACAGGCAGCCGTAATATTTGTCCCCCCTTAACGAAGCATATGTTGTCTTTAGATATTGACACTTCACCCCAAAACTAGTATAAATAATGACTTTTATAACACAAAGTTTAATAGTTCCTCAAATTTTGGATATGGTGGGCACATTATGGTTGATTTTGTTGTTACAAATAATGCTTCCTTCAACATATATGATAATTGAATTTGCAAGAGTAGTCAATATCGATAAGACCTTTAATTAACCGAGCCTCGTAGAACCTTATTTCGATTTTTAATGGTTAACAAGAAATATTTATTACTTAAAATCATTTGAAGTTTATAGATTTATAAAGCTATTTAGTATATTAATATTTACAAACTCACTCTTAATTTCCTTGACCAGTCTACAAATATTTATAAAAAATTAATACTGCATACAATTAAAAATATTTTTCTTATTTTATTTCAAACTATATTATTTTAAGTAAAACTATAAATTAATGTTTTAAAGTATTAACATAGAGTGGAGTTTATGTTTGTAATTTTAATTTGTTTTAAAAATATGTAAGTTCATTATTTTTTTTCTGAGCAAATGTTGAAATTAAAAGAATGGTCAGTATATACCATTATGTTTTGTATATGAATTTCATAAAGCTATCATGTCCCTTTCTAACACATATACAGTATCAGATACAGCATAATATTAAGCTGCTAAGAAGGCCAAGAGAAATTACCGATTGATTTTTCATTTCAACTACAAGTCAACTATACATATCAAAAGAATGACCCATGCAATGTTTCTACTTTTATGGTGGAAGAGATATTCCAACGTTACTGGGACCAGTAACATTGGAATATTATCAATATTCATGCCTAACTTCTTGTCCTGTTCGATCAATTTCCTTTTCCTTTTCCTTTTCTTTTTCTGCTTTAAATGTTCCTACAATGATGCACCCGCACTACTATGTTATGATTAATTTTATGATTACGTTAGTCCTCTACTTTGGTTGAAATGGAACATGTTGAAGCATGCATGAGGAAACGTGAGACTTGCTTGTGCGAAGAGTGTTTGTTAGTAAGTGTGCGCATTATGACTGGTGAATGACATAGGTGTGAGAAAAGTGAAAGTGTGAAGTTTGTATAATTGTAGGTTGAGTATATCATTTCAATTAAGTAATTACTTTCTTTGAGTTTTTATCACTTAAATTTTGACTCCACTTACTTATTAACATAACTTTTTGGGTTGAAAAGTAACATTAGATTTACTAAGTATGTCTTTTTACAACATCCAATTTTTTTAAGTGGCGATAGTTTTTATCATCCATCTGGTATTCATATTTTTAACTTATTTAGTCATTCCTTTGATAGACAATAATTGACAGTGTACAAGTATATAATAAAAGGAAAATCTAATATAATATCATGTAGTACAATTTCCAAGAATGTTAACTACATAGCCATTATCTAAATGCTCTTTATCTTTTTATAAAGCTTATAATTGCCTGACCTAAATTGATACCTAAAATTGTAAGCTGAATAGATGATATCACACCAAAGTATCTGGTATTCATATTTTTAACTTATTTAGTCATTCCTTTGATAGACAATAATTGACAGTGTACAAGTATATAATAAAAGGAAAATCTAATATAATATCATGTAGTACAATTTCCAAGAATGTTAACTACATAGCCATTATCTAAATGCTCTTTATCTTTTTATAAAGCTTATAATTGCCTGACCTAAATTGATACCTAAAATTGTAAGCTGAATAGATGATATCACACCAAAGTGGATATTGCAGAAATCCAAATAAGATTATTGGTAGAGATGAAAATGCAGAAATTAAGCCCGGAACCAACTTTAAACCGTGGTAGTATGTTATGATCAAGGCAGTGCTGAATGCTACCATCATACTTGATATGGAGATTAATAGAGTTAGCAGTCCAAGCATCAACTTACGTGGTAGTGACCATAAAAAGTCATTCTCCGCATATCGTGAGATACGGATAGATAAGAAAATAACTGTTGATGTTGCAGCGAAAATCAGTGCAGTTGCATCTGATACTGCAAATACCAGAAATGCTCGTTTCTTCAAATAATGGGGAATTCCATCGTCATTATCACCGCCCGGGATGCTGAATAATGCAGAGAGGACTCCAGTGGCAATAACAGTTGAAACAAGCATACAGGAATCAGCCGTCCGCACCATCCAAGACTCTGCTTTTTTAAGTAGATCTTCATGCTTAATACTAAACAATTCACGAGGAGTCAATCCATCTGAATTTTTCTTATCTATATATGATGGTTGCATCACTTTTTTCACCTCCTGTAATATCAAAACAATATAAGATGCCATTTATCTATAGCAGCCTTAGCGTCACAAAGTATTAGAAATTTAAAACCACTATGATCACAAGGGTAAGAGCAATCATTTCCCACACTTTTAACATTAACTTAAAGGTTACGGCTATGCTATACCACCCAGATTAAATTTATTGTACTATACTTTTATTTTCTATTAAGATCCATCCAATAATCTTTGAAAGTTGCAAACATGCAAAGATGTTTTTCTTGCATTTTTTTTCTAAAAAAAATCCATGCAATGCGACATAAAAATACGATATAAGATAATATATTTTTGTTACATTTGTTTTTTGGAAAAAAGAATGGGTGTCTTTTTAAACAAGTACAACTCAACATTTTAAAATCTTCACAACAATAATGAAATCTCTAGGTGAGACCCAATGTAAGCCACCCAAATAGAGAAGCATTGTATGCTATACCATCAAAGACTTTATTTTAATTTGAACAAAAAAAGAAAAGGAAACGACAAAAATGAGCAGAATATGTTAAAAGAAAGCAGATTGATTTTAAAAGGAAGGATGGAAAAGCACCTCAAACCACATAAGTTCATGCATCATTTGGAAAGCTGCTCCCGAAATTAAATTAAGTTGATCTTGTGGTGCTAGTTCTGCAGCACAATGCAGTAAATTGTTGCCATTTGGATCCTCAAAGGTTACTATCACATCTTTGATCGAACCTATTTCGTGTATTTGATTGAAGATTTTAGTATGGCGATGCAACACAGCAATGTGAATGATGCTTTTGTCTCCATCATCCAGTTCCCACATCAAATCAGCTTGGAGATAAGTGGACATAAGCTGAGCTATAAACTCAAAATTTCCAACTTTTGCAGCCTCAAATAATGGATCTCTTATGATTCTCCTGATCTCTTCCTCCGAGTCTTCACCAGTAAGAATCACCTCCCAGAGATGGTTCACGAGTTGAAGGATTGTTTGCGTTGCGCCTGGGATAAATAATTTGACAACTTGGTTATTTGATGAATAAGTTAAGTGAAGAAAAGAAAAACTCTACAATCACATTACCTATTAAAAACAAAAAAAGATTATATTGGCAATGAGATATCTTATTATCTTTACTGACTTAAAATAAATAGGAAAATATTATTTACACCGCACTTTTTTTAGATTATTTTCTACCATTTTTATTGATAAAAATATTATTTTTAATAACTTAATAAGAATTATAATATTATTTTATAGTTTTTTATTAATTAAAAAAGGTAAGACAAGTAATAAAACACAATGTGAGATAGAAAATATGTTATTTCGAAATGAATGAGTACAAGAACATAAACTTTGGACTAAATTTTCAAACTGTTAATGGTTGTAGAGACTTACATGATTTCACAAACTTTTTCCGAGCCAAAATATGCAAACCTGTCTGTTCTTCTTCATCCCGTGTAAAAGCTAGACGTCGCTTCGTTTCCGACATTTTCAAGGCCAAATCTATAAATTATGATAACATCATGAAAATTCTTGCTGCTAATTTACTAAAATTCAACGTAACTTATATATGAATTGCTTCGATTATGTGTAGTAGTTTAAAAATATTAACATGTTGAGTAATACCGTAGATTCCATTCTTGACGCAAGCAAGGAAGAGCTTCTTGTAGTCCTCTTCTCCAAACTCTTTGGAAGATTTCTCATATAGATACTTTGCCATTCCACTTTGTCCTTGTAAGGCAGCGAATTGAACTGGAAACACGGATTCTTTATCCCTGATTGTTGGCAATGATTCATTTTTTTTTACCAGTATCTCAGCAATTTGCAGGTTCCCAGTTGTAGCAGCAGAGAACAAGGCAGTGTTTCCATTGTAGTCTTGCAATTCCAGTTCATCTTTATCCATTGATCTTACCAGTTCCTGTACGAAGTGAACATGATGTGTCCCTGCTGCAACATGGAGAATAGTCTTCCACCCCTTCGTTATAGCAGCCTTCCGAAGCTCAGGATTTTTCTCTAAAATCGGGCTAACATTTTTCCAATTGCCTTGTAATGCTAGATCATAGAGGGGTTTACATATCTTCATGTAAATTTCTCTGTGAACCCCTGAAACAAACTCAAGAGAATTGGATGCAAACTCAATCGGGTTTAAGAAATGCTTTTATATATTTATTCCTATTTTACTTCTTTAAATGCGTTTGTATTTTCGTTTTTAAAGTAAGTTGGTTGAATTTTTATTTCTATTTTTCCATCTTATTTTATATTTAAACAATAATTGTATTCAATCTATTTTATTGTATTACGGTAATTTTTTGTCGAAAGAAAAATAAAAAAATGTCAATAAAATTATAAAATATCCACTGGTCAAGAATTTTTTTCAAACACTAAAAACAAATTTGTTCTGTTTTTCATTTCAGTATATTTTAAAGAATACTTCCCCTGAAAACATTTTGTATTGATTAACCAAGCATGTTTTCGAACCTCATCAGAAAACAACTAAAATAAATCATAAACATGTAGACGAATAATATCATAAATAACTAAGCTCAGTGATAAAATAAACTATTAATTTTTATTTTTAAAAGAATAAAATCATCAAAAATATAATAAATTGAGGTCTCATTTATTTTTTTTAATATCAGAAGTAAAAATTCGAATTTATAATATCCAAAGAACTTGGAGAAAGGAAGAATGAAAAATAAGGTTTATTGGTTGTATTGTTAAAACCTTGGCAAAGAGAAGAAAGAAGAGAGAGAGAAAGAGAACATTACTGTTGTCTCCAGGCAGATAATTTAGAAGTGGTCTTCTATACCGAGCAGAGCGGACAGTCGGCATTTGAATCACATGTGGGGACGTTGCTGAATTCATAGCTAAATCTAGCTTCTCTATTATGCAAAATGAACATCAACATTGGCATTCCTAATAAAATAACAGAATAATAATTTGTTTTTTCAGCTTAAATAAACTCATTGTTCCTCTAATTTTGAATATTCTATCTAAGTTCTAGATCGTTATTGTAGCAATACCCGCTAGGATTAATTTAAATAGGCTAACAATTATGTTTGTTTCTGTTGGTAAGAAAGTTCAAACTCTATGTTAGTGACTTCATGATTTTTTAAACTATTAAATAAATAATAATCTAACTTTTCTAATGGCAAGTCTATTCAGCAATGTGGATTTGACGCATCAACTTTTCATAATTGGGCAAATTAGTTTGTCCTTCAACTTATCCTTTTTAGGTAAACAAAACGTTTACACTCCTCATTTATTTTATTTTTTAACTATATATTCTGTCTCAACTCTTTAAACTATTGAACGGGGATACAATTTAGTTGGGGATTCCAAATAAGAAAAGAGAATATAAGGACTAACTAAGGTTAAGCCTAAATTACTTATTAAATACCAAATTTTAAACTAATTGCCACTTTAACACAAAATCCAAACTATTTTCTTATATATTACTGTTTTTGATTCTCTTAAAAAACGTCATTTCAATTGGGACGCCTATGAAATAAAATAATTAAGAAACGCCAGATGAGAGGGAGTTTTAAAGAAAGAATTTTACTCATTATAAAAGAAAATTTGGATTTGAAAAATGTTAAACTGGTTGGCGTTTTAAATGCAGAAATTTTTTAACAAAGTTTTAGTCATATTCATTATTAATAGGTAAACATGTATTTATTTGAAGCCCGGTAAACTTAGAAAAAAAAATTGTCCGCCTTTTCTCAAGGGCGATGATATGTTTGGTATTAAACAAAAAGAATAACTTTAATGCCAAGAAAAGTTGCCTCGGGCGATAGGAGGCAAACTGTTTGCTTTTGATATGGTCGACTATGTTTATTTCATTAACCAATTTGTTAAGGTATACTTTGGTAAGGCATCGCTTTCACAATTCAAGGACGGCTTCTTTGTTCTTTATTTTTAAAGACCATCTTCTTTTAGCTAATTAGACATATAATTAGTTTCTATCCCCAAGTAATTGAAGAGTGAAAAATAAATTGATGTAATATATTAATTTATCTAAATTAACTTATTATTTATCTACCTCAAATAAAAGCTTACTATTTCTAAGACTTTCAACCAAATGTAAACAACAAAATAATAATAATAATAATAATAATAATAATAAGCTATTATGTGAAGACCCTTGACATATTACTTAAGATTTCTCAAAACATAGACAAATCACATATTAACGTATTTATTGGAAAAAAATTAATATTGTATCAAGAATATATCCAATCTAAAAATTAACTTGTTAAGTGAATAATCAAAAAAAAAATAAAATAAAACAATATTGTACACATACAAGATACATAGCAAATTATATGGTACCTGATAATGCTTTTGTGTTGTATATATTGAAGTTCTGTTCCTTCTACCCGTTACCTGTAAATAACCCAATAAGAAATTAGTAAATTAAAAAAAAAAAAAAAACAGAAATAAAGAAAACTAGTAACCAGGAAAAACAATTTTGTGCCATAATATTTTTGCCTAAAAAGCATATCACATAAAAAAAAAAAAAAACTTATTCAATACCCATCACTATAATGAACATTAATTCACAAATATTAATAAAGTTGTATGAAACCAACCAAATAGCCACAAAATAAAATAATTATATATTAGTTGTCACCAATGATAAATTATTCTGAATCTCTTCAATTTGTTGAAAAATGGATTGATTGTTTTTATTAAAAGAAAAAAAAATCCGGTATTCATGACTATGTATCACGAGAAGATCAATAAAGGAAGAAAAAAAAGGTTGAAAAACACTAAACGGTGGAGGTTAAGGGCGCGTAAGAAAGAAAAGAAAGACCTTGAAAGGAGTAAGTACAGCAGAATAAAACTACTAAAATAAATATAATTCAACTTAAAGGTAGGAGAGAAAGGAAGGAAGAAGGGGCTCTAAGAAAGAATAAGAGAGAAAACAAACAAAAACAAATTAGAAACAAAAGAACAGAAGAAGTTACCTCCGCCGAAATTCAACAAGAAACAGCAGCTCTGCAGCTGCAACTTGGAAGTGAGACCAGAAAGAGGGCTCGTTCTTTCCTTTCCTCACTACTACTCTCATTTAATAAAGGCAGAAAAAGATAAGTCATTCTGAGTCAAGTCAATGAGATAAACATATTTAAGTTAGCATTACTGAGAAAGAATGTTTACTCTAGAAAATTAGTCTTCACGCGTATGTTAGCGGGTCCCTTGTTTATGTCCTTATTTTAGTCACAACAGGGCAATGTTGCATGGAAATATATTAGATATATACTCACATCATTAATCATCAACCTCCAAAAATCAACTATTTTGCCCGTGGTAAAATGAGGCATAAATTATATGCCCATGATGATGGCAAAATAATTTATTTTATGTGAGTTATTAATTATCTCCATGGAAGTAAGGGTGGCCATGAGATGGGCATCTGGTGTACCATAACGGTCTGAGATGTTCGGAACAATTTTAGGACGAGAAAAATTAAGAATTGGATGGTACCGAAACAAATTTTTGTGTCATAATTAAAATTTAGAACGGGACTGGTCATGGGAATTCTCATCCTGAATCTGTCCTAAGATGTGTCTTGTCCCGTCCATCCTGTATTTGTTCAGATAGGTATAAATTTTTGTGTATGTATATATAATTTTTTTTTTTTGAGTTTCATCCTGTCTATTCAATATTTTAAAGAAAAATAATATTTAGAAAGCTTTGGAGGGTGAATTAGTCAAGTTAGTCTTATTAGAATCTCATATAGATTAAAAAAAATTGAAATAAAGTCGAGACAAAAAAAAATATATATATAAAACTTTGGAACAAAAATAAGACAACCAATTTTCATAAAGGACCAAGACAAATAAAATCTCATCCACTCACATCTCATACCTATCCCTGAATGGAAGAGGTCCCATCTGTCTATTTTAATTAATTATAATTACTTACATTATTTCATTAAAAATCTTGTAAAAATGATGTGATACCTCTCATCACATTTTTCCATTCCACCCTTCTTTTCCTTGACATTTTCCTCTATTTCTCTTCCCCACAGCATTTAGGGTTGCTGAACCACATACAGAGCTTTTCTTCGTGCACACAATTTGTCATTGAATCGAAAACAAATATTATGCAGCGAATTTTCCTGATCAAATTAGAATTAGTGGTGCAACCCACTAAAATTATTTAATTCATTTTTTTATGATATTGTTGTGGGTTTTAATACAATACATCATTATTTTTCTTATTTTACACAATTCAATAAATTTTGTCTCTAATAGTGCAAAAATTTTACTTTAACCTCCATGGGTCTCTTGCTTTTTCCCTTAGTTTTCTATTTTCACTTTTTTCTATGCTTGGACCCACTTGAAAGCATAGCTTGTATAAAAGCATGTTTTTAGGTCATAGTGAGGTGGAAGAGAGAGAATGTGAGGTGAAAGAGAGAGGAGGTGAGGTGAAGGAAAGAGAAAAAAAAGAGTTGCAAATTGAGAGATCAATGCATGTACTGTTTATGAGAGTCACAACATTTTTTTATATTTTTTAAGAATAAAGAAAAAGTTTTATAAGGTAAAAGAGATAATTGTGAGATCTATTTAAAATTTTTTTTAGAGTTATATGAGTAAAGAAAAAAATTATATAAATTATATAGAGTGATGTGTCATTGTAGAATTCATTAAAATAATATAAATAATTAAGGTATTGAATCTTGATGAGTATCATCACTAAGATCTTATATGCACTTTGCTCTGGTCGTGCGCTTGTTGAAAAAGTTCTTATAGGAAAACGCGTTAAGCACCTGTAATTAAAAATGCTTTAGTGTGAAGAACCAGTTAAATTTCAAAACTTAAACTCTTAAAAGAGAAAATTCATAACTGAAATTATATTATATTTAACAATTAGACAAAAACACTGATTAAGCACAAACTCTATCCATATTGTAGGTCTAATTTCCATAGAAACAATCCGATAAAGCATGCATCTTCAATTTCATTCCCTTCCCAATTTGCTGCCCTGATTTCTATTTCTTCTCATCATACACGAGGATGAGGGATGGGAAACACTAGCTTTGGTTTTGCTGTCCGTCTTGGATGAGAAGGTTTGTTCTTGTGATTGCAAATTAACATTATTATTGGAGGCGAACATGTCTTTTATGAAAATGAGAATTGGGGTCAGTTAAGAAGGCCAAATTGGAATAATGAGATAAAAGAGATGGGTTGAGGGTGAGCAGTGACTCAAGGTTGGCATCACAGACTACCCCGTGCAGATTTAAGAAAGAATTGAATTTTTTTTGTCATAAATAAAAGAAAAAAAGATATATATAAAGATTTCAACATACGACTAAAAAAAAAAATTAGAACTTGGATAAGGAAACTTACAAAGCTTTTGCCAAAGTATAGCGACCACTATACCAACCGAGGATTGAAGCTAGAGAAATGTAAAGGATGACATAGGAGTGGAGAAGTGCACTATAAGATGGGTGTCATATGCAGGTCACTTTGCCTTTTAATAAATTAATAATATCAATCATCAAACCATTAGATATAAGAAATAAATGGATAGGACAAAGAGTAAGTTTTTTGACTTACTTTTAGAGAAAGTAGAGTAAGTTGATGATTCCCATCTCTATGTAAACAAATTATGTAGAAAAAGAATACATTGTAATATAATTAATTAAGTAGGGTTCAAAAGTGTCTAAAAGTATCCTATAAAAAAGAAAATAAAAGAAAAAAAGAAGGTATCTAAGACTATAAAGCAATCATCTCAAATGCGTCAAAATGATCTCTAAAATATAAAATTCTCCGTAAATATGGAAAAAAAATTGGTGGAATCTTCACAGGAAAAATAAGATTGTTTATTCGAAGACACTAGGAGCTTGCAAAAGAGTGCAGTTACCTGGAAGTAACCTAAATTTCCTTTTGTTCTTTCTTTATGCATTTACCTCAGAATGAGTTTTCCTGTGTTTTTTCTTTTTTGGCTGTCTTTTTCCTCCTTTTTAATGTCCGCAAGAGAGCAAGTCATCACGCAATAAATATAAATTTACCTCAGAATTTTCTGATAGGAAATGACAAAAAGTTAATAATGTTTTAGCTTTTGGTGTTCTCCAGCAGAAAGAAAGAGAACCTGTTCTTATAGTCGAGTCTACCAAGGTTCCAATATTGTGGAGAGATGAGTTTTAGACTCATACAAAGAAATAAATAATGGTGGATCACGTTGCTGGCATCCATTTGTGGGTCCCCTGTCTCTTTGAATTTTAGCCACAGCAGCCAGTGGTGGTTCATACAGGGCCAATTAATTTATGGGTAAAAATATCATATAATTAATTAAAACTAATAGTGGTCTTGAAGCATTGGGGTATAAACCAATAACTTTCTTCTATTCTTTTTATGTCCACTTGATGCCAAAAAGTTCGCTTCTATGTTATGATTTATCATATGAAAAGATGAAACAATAGGTAGAATAAGTATGATTTATATGATCCTGAACACTTCCACACCTTTAAATATTAGAATAATCCATTTATTTAAAATAAAAGTAATAACGGTAAATTTTATTTTATTTTTGGCTAAAGTAATTCTATAGATTCAAAAGAAATAAAATGTGCTTCATGAATGTAATCAAAAGCACATAGATTCCCTAATTGCTTGACCAATTCTTCCATTCTACTGGCATAATATATTAAGAAGAAGAAATTTTGAATAAATGTTGATGCAGCTATATCTTTGTCTTGTATTCTTGTCAAAGCTCTCCCCATCGTTGCCACGACAAGTAACATTTACTATGAGGAATTTCTTCTCTTTCTTAGATTGTCTTCTGGATTATCATCAAATATTGAACATTCTGCCCAAGGAAAACTTTTCAATTGAGGACCTTCACAGCATTTAGTATCTAGACCAGAAATTTATCTATTGAGATACGAAACTATCCAAAACGTAATTTGTATATAGCCTACGAATTTAGTGTGTACTAGACAGTCATTTTATGTTTAGCCACTAAATGAGAAATTAAAATTGTAACTTCATTAATTACACTTAATTGAAAGATAAAACAATATATCTTTATTCTACCAAAAGAAAATATTTTTTTGTTAATTTGTTATATATGCATTATAGCAAGTGACAAAAAGAAAAATTCTCTCATAAATTTTGATTGACGAATTCGAATTTAGTTCAGGTTGTACTTGTCAATAGTATAGGTACAAGTGCCACAAATAAATTATAATGTATCAAAACATCTGATTGACATTCAAAATTTCAAAGTAAAAATAATAAGAAAAGGAGTATCTGTCTGACTAAAGGTACTATTGTCTAAGCAAATAAATACTATATATATACGAAATGCATGTGATATTTTGGTGCGAGAATATAGATGTCAAGCCAGGCAGCCGCAATTTTTGTCCCCCTTAATGAAGAAAATGTTGTTTCCAGATATGAGTCTTCACCCAAAATTAATATATCTAATGATATTATATCATAAATGTAGAGTTAATCTAGCTCTTTTATACTTTGATATGAGAATTTTTATAATAATTTTAGTAGTTTTTTTAAAAATTTTAGGTAGTTTGTATAATTAACTAGTGTGTGTGTTGAAGAGGTTTAACACTAATTGAAATGATTTTGACGACCTTTTATAGGTGCTTGCATGTTTGAAAGTCCAACACTTAGTACCGGGTGCTCAAGCACTCAAATGGGAAGCAAAGAAGAGGGATTCAGTTCTGGCATACTGGCGCCCAACACCAGAGTGGCAGAGAAGAGAAGTTGAATTGGTAAGGCTGGCGCTCGGTGGCTGGCAGCTCACCCGATTTTTCTGTAGCCAACGCTTGTTGTCAACGTCTCTCCAGATCTGACTTTTTTATGAATTTTTTGGTCCGTTAACTAGTATGAAAGACTCAATAACCTAATTTAGGTATTTTGAAGGGGGGCAAAGATTGGAAAAGCTTTCTCTCTCGTAGAAATGAAAAGAAACTTGAAGAACTTTGGATTTCGATCATAGAGAAGCAATTTTTACTATCTTTCTTTAGAACAATGATTTCTTTTTCATATACTATTTATTTCTATAATCATATCCAGCTAAACTTGTCGCTAGGAGAGGGATGTAGTTTAAGATTCATTGTTATGGATTGAATTAATTTCATATATATATAATTTTATTTAAGTCCTATGAGTTATTGATTATATACTTAATAGTTTTTATTTATTGGCTACCGATGCTTTGATGTCTATTATTCATAAAAAGATGTGGTTAGAATTACTTCTTGAATCTATTACTACAATTTGAGTGAAAGCTAGAGATAAATAGAGTCATCTTGTCATTAACAATTCCCTAAGGTTTAATGTCTTTTCTTAATTGAATTATGTTAAGAGATTAGGTAATTATTTAGTGAAAGTGGGTTAAGTTACTAAAAGATTGGGTTTTAACTGAATTAAGAATTAGATAGTCATAAAATTTATAGGATTGGTATAGCGAATCAGACATATTCATAACTTAGAACCCAGGTGAAATCCCCAACCTAGGCTTTTATGACATTGAATTTTATTCTTGTTTAATTGCATTTTTATCTCACTTTAATTGATACTCATTACTGGAATTGCCTAAATACTAATTACAAAATGAAGTTAGTACTTGATTCCAATCCTCTGAGGATGACAACCCATGTTTTCTCTATACTACAAGTGCCATTAAGTGCACTTGCTAATATAGTAAAATCCACAAAATGCCTCAAATTTTGGTTATTACAAATAAACGTTCCTTCACCATAGAGTATAACTGAATTTACAAGAATAGTCAGCAGTAAAATGAATTATATGCAACTTGGTGAACCTAGGTTTAAATCCTTGTTGGGAGAGGTATCCAAATTTAATGCCTGACAGTGCTTCAAATAAAAGAATATCTATGTAAAAAGAGAAAAGAATGAATTACATGCAAGTATGTTTAGTTAGCTAAATATATTTATTTTGGTTAAAATCATTTAACATTATACTAAACCTTGATTAATCTAGATTCCAACTAAATAGGATTACAATAGCAAAAAGGTCCATCTATTATATTTTAACATAATCACTTTCTCAGGACTTGAATTTAAGACCTTTAGTAAACTTAAAATAGTCTAATTTAAAGCTTATAGATTTATAAATTTAGTAAATTAATATCGCATTTACAACCTCATTCTTAATTTCCTTGACCAATCTATAAGTATGTTATATGTCTTACAAATAATTGATGCTGCATATAAAAAAATATTTTCTTCATTTTATTTCAAACTATATTATTATTTTTTTAATAGAACAAACTATATTATTTTAAATAAAACTATAAATGTTTTAAAGTAGAAGTTAATTAGAGAAGAAAATCAAAAGAAACTAAAAGAATGGTCAGTACATACAATAATGTTTTGTGTATAAATTTCGTAATTCTATAATGTTCCTTTCTAACTCTCATATGGCATCAGATACAACGTAATATCAAGCTAAGAAGGCTAATAGAAATTAGCGATGCGTCTTTCATTTCAACTACCAGTCAACTATACTAAAAGGATGCATGGCACATTCAATGTTTCTACCTTTATGGGGGAAGTGATATTCCAACGTTGCTGTACCGGAAACATTGGAATATTATCAAATGCGACATAAGCATGCCTAACTTCTTGTCTACTTCAATATCCTTTTCCTTTCTTTTTCTACTTTAAAATAGAGTACATCTTTTAAAGGTTCCTACAACGGTGCACCCCACTATATTAGGTTATGATTATGTTAATGATTATTTTAGTCCTCTGCTTTGATAGAACAAACGTTTTAAACAGAATCTGGTAGAGGGTGAGGAATGCTTTTCACTCCAATATTGTATTTTAATATCCAATAAGGGAGCACTCATTTACACTAAACTCACCTTGCACTGTATGCTTGTACAATTTTCTACGTCATAAACACCACAAAGCAAGTTACGAAGCTTCCTTTCGGTTCCGAAAATGTTAGAACAGCCAAGATTGTACGTACTAATGGTAGATTTAAAGTAAGGTTTTGTGCAAGATATTAAGAAGAAAAATTCTCAAGCACACATCTTAGCTTTTGGAGTCTTGGCTATGATTAATCAGTTTTGGGACTCCTTTTATAATACGTATAGATGTAAGTTGTTGAGGTGAAATTGGAAAGCTCAAGCTTTAGATTATTGAATTTCGCCCATAGGTGAATGTTTCATTTCAATTCTCACATTTTACTTGTGTTTCTTCTCATCCACTTTCAAACGCCTATATATTGTTTTAGTAGCACAATCCCAGTGGAAATAATATCGTAGAATATTTTGCTTGAAACACAATATTGTCAAGTATCACATATTTCATTAGTTATAAATTTCACGCATTAGTCATCTATCTATTGGCACCTAAGATCCACCAAAACAATTTTAGATGAACTCGGCTTAATTAAATAGCCGCTAGAAGACATTGACCTTGTCCTCTACGGCATTTTTGGTCTTTGTTAATATTAAAAGGATATACGCACTTTGCTAAGAGCACAACCAAGCTGTTTAACATTGACCTTGTCCTCTATTGCATTTTTGGTCTTTGTCCTTGCACCATTGTCTTTGATAAACTAACAACATCGGTTCTTCTACATGCATTGTCTATTTTTGTTTTTTAGCCTTCCTTTATAATTATAAGTACATTTAACCATTGTTTTTCACTATGTACAACATTTCTTTCAATAACCGTGGTAAAAAATGTTTATTTTTCATTTTAGACAGTGGTTAATAATATAGACACTTGTCTATGCTTATATATATTTTAAAAATTTATTTTATTTTACAATCCTTTGCATTAGTAGTTAATAATATATAGCATATATTCATCTGATAGTCTTGACACCACAAAAATACATCAAACTCAACATTTTGTCTACATACATGTCTACATACATCATAATTATATTTTTCCTAATCCCTAGTAGATGTGTAATAGCTTTATCTACTCTCTATGAAATTGGGAAGGTTTCAAAGTTCTTAACATTTCAATTGATGGTCCAATTTTTTGTAAAATCAACAACTAGATGACAAGAATTATGGCGTTAACTTTAATGAATAAGATCATCCCATCAAGTCGTTCTTGTGCATGATTTATTAAATCTGTATCCACTTTGATATAGATAACACTTGAAGTGTCTTACTTTATGGTAAATTGTGGCACCTCATCCTAAGTCTTGTAAGTAAAAGAGGGCATTTCTCCTGTAATAACTGCATCCAAAGACATTAATTACCTACATAATCAAATGTCTCAACATAAACAACTACATAAAAAGATAAGCTCATAATGAAAAAAAATTATAAAAATACCTCTGAACAAGACTACAGGAGAAACTCTCATTGAAAATAGGATTTCTAAAATTGTTCTCAATTAATTTATAGAGATGAAATTTCAAAAGTTATAAGGCAAAAATTCAAAAGTTTCAAGATCAATAGATATTGATTTACTACTTAAAGTAAATAACTATTTTGGCCTTTATACTTGAAATTCTTATCAATTTAGTTCTTTACGCTTTAAATTTATCAATTTGGTATTTGGTCTTTTAAATTTGTCAAACTTATCAATTTAATCCTTTACACTTAAAAAAATATTGATAAGTTTAAAAAACAAAATTAATAAAAATTTTGAAGTACAAAGGACTAAATTGATAAATTCAAAATATGATGGACAAAATTGATTAGGGTTTCAAGTTTAATAAACTAAATTAATAAGAGTTTCAAGCATGAGAGATCACAATAAATATTTACTCTATTACTTAACCACCATCTATAGTTCGTATTAAACAATGGGTAAGTATTTTACCAAAGTCTAAAATCATCTATGCTTTCTCATAAGCAACAATTATTTCATTTACTTATTTTGATAATGAATGACTGATAGTTCAATTAAATCCATCAAAAGTGATAAGTTCAGTTCTGAATGAAAATAAAAATCAAGTAAAAATAGAAAATAGAAATGAATATAGAGAAACATGTTTTCAACACTTCCAAAAATAAAAAATATGAAACGTTTCTTAAACCGAATACGCCAACTTTTCCATTCAAGTAGATTCAATATCTTTCGTAATTAATATTCTGAATGAAGTTTTAACTTTTAACCATCTTTAAATGTAACCTCTTGCTGAACCTTGCGGAGCCTATTGCAGAAGATTCCCCAGTTTGAAATGCCGTGGTAAGGTTGTCTACCCAGACAGATTCATCAAAGTTAACACCATTTCTTTAAACCACTGAAACTTTTAAAACCCTCAAGTGGGTCTATCATCATTAGTCTCCATTTATTTTTACAATTTGAAACCCCAACCGCCTGAATGTCTAAAATCTCCTTCAAATAACAATTAATATGGGACTTAACAAAATTGTTGCAATATGGCTGAGCTGTTAGGATGAGATCACCTTCAGCCTTAGATATCCTTGTATTAAAAGAATAAAATGCATAGGGAACATATTTATAAAAGAATCTCAAAAGTTAAGAAACATGCTTACATGTTTTTAAACTATTTAGCCATTCCTTTATTTAACAATAAGCAAGAATGTGCAATTACTTAACAAAGAGAAGATCTAATATAATAAAGCTTTATAATTTCTAGGCTGAAATAGAGACCTGCGATAGTAGACCGAATAGATGATATCAGACCAAAGAGGATATTGCAGAAACAGAAATAAGGGCATAAGTAGAAATGCAAGTGCAGACATTAAGCCTGGAACCAACTTTAAATCGTGGTAATATATTATGAACAAAGCACTGCTAAATGCTACCATCATACTTGTTATGGAGATAAATAGTGCTTGCAGTCCAAAAATCAACTTCAAGGGTAGTGAACTTAAAAAGTCATTCTCTGCATATCTCGGGATGCTGAATGCAGCAGAGAGGACTCCAGTGGCAATGACTGTTGAAATAAACATACACGAACTTGCTGTGCGCTCCATCCAAGACTTTGCCTGTTTTAGTAGTTTTTGGTGCTGTAAACTAAACAATTCACTAGGAGTCCTTCCAGAAGAATTTTTGTTCTCTATGTATGATGGTTGCATTACTTTTTTCACCTCCTGTTAGGTCAAAACAATATAAGATGACATGTATATATAAGAACTTCAATGCCATGATATATGAGAAATTTAAAACTACTATGATCACAATGCATAGCAGTAGAATCAATATCACTAACTTTTTAGGTTGGGGTTATGGTACACCATCCAAAATTTACTCAACTACATTTTTATCATTTCAATTGGTATTCATCCAATAATTTTCATAAACTTGAAAAAGATCTCGAGAAATTGAGCCTTGGAGTATGTGACAAAACTAAGCAATCTAGGTTTTCTTTTTATGCAAGAAAGATACGTACAATATTTAAAACAAAATCATGTTCTTTGATTTTTTTTTGTTTAAATGATGTTTTTGTCACATATTGTTTGCCTCAACTTGTCAGGGTCTTCGCAACAATACTAACATCTCTTAGTGAGTCCCAATGAAATCCGCCCAAAAACGAAGTTATTCCATGCAATACCACCGAAGATAGTGGTGAAGCATAGTAGTCACCATAATTTTAAAATAAAGGAAACCACAAAAACAGTTGAATATGTGAAAAGAAAATAGATAGACTTTAAAAGGGAAAAAGGAATGGCACCTCAAACCACATTAGTTCGTGCATCATTTGGAATGCTGCTCCAGAAATTAAGTTAAGTTGATCTGGTGGTGCCAACATTGCAGCACAATGTAGTAAATTGTTCTCCTTCGTATCCTCAAAAGTTACTATCACATCTTTGATTGAACCTATTTTGTGTATTAGATTGAATATTTTAGCATGACATGCAAGACAGCAATGTGAATTATGCTTCTGCCTTCTTCATTTAGTTCCCACAACAAATCTGCAGGGTGATAAGTGGACAGAAGCTGAGCAAGAAACTCAAAATTTCCAACTTTTGCGGCATCAAATAATGGGTTTCTTATTATTCTCCTGATCTCTTCCTCCGAGTCTTCATCACTAAGAGTCACTTCCCAGAGATGACCAACAAGTTCAAGAATTGTAGTTTGCGTTGCACCTGGTATAAATAATATGACAATTTGTTATGTGAAGAGAAACAATGCCACAACCATATTGCCAATTGAAGAAAATGACTATCGCGCACGTGCGAACACACACACATACATTGGGAATGGGATATTTTACTATCTTTGATCTAAAAAGAATAAGCAAAGAACAAAATAATCTGCGGAATAAAATTTCCAAATGGCAATGGTTATAGGGACTTACATGATTTTGTGAACTGCTTACGAGCCAAGATATGCAAACCTGTTTGTTCGTTTTCATCCTGTATAAATGCTAGATTTCGATTGG
The DNA here is from genome assembly GCA_022379115.2 of Bauhinia variegata. Taxonomy (NCBI): domain Eukaryota; kingdom Viridiplantae; phylum Streptophyta; class Magnoliopsida; order Fabales; family Fabaceae; genus Bauhinia; species Bauhinia variegata. Next base: position 6,139,602 of record CM039432.1, read on the forward strand.
TTTTTGACATTTCCAAGGCCAAATCTGCAAATTAAGTATTTCAAAATTTATAGATATTAAACATCATAATTGTTAGAACACAACAGTATCTTAAACTTGATGTTAGAGGAAGAGCAAGAAATGTACTCCATTTAAGTCTTATTATAAGTTGTATTTAATTGAATTAAATAAATTAATAAAGTAAATTAATTTGATTTGTTTTTAAAAAATTCTAGAGTATTTTAAATTGACCCTTATTTAATATAATTTTTCATTAATGAACAACCAATAACATAGACAAAATATTTATGTTTATTATAAAATGTCTTATAACAAGGACTACCAAAACTTTTTTAAAAATATTAGAGGGAGTAATAAATAGAAGCATAAGCAAACATCCAAAGTAAATAAAGAATAGACAAATGTAGATCCCAAAAGAGAGATGCTGTTGCCACCTTAGACGTAAAATTGCTGGAGGATTAGACTAGCCTAACTGACTATAGACGCAAAGTGACTAAAAAAGAACTTCTCAAGGTTATAATTGATACGCACACCAATACCTAGAATGGTCTTTATTTATAACTCAAGAATTAAAACTGAGATAAATTATAAAATATTTAAGAAATCAATCATAATTAGAACATCTTAAAAAATCCCATATAATTAAGAGAACTAAGAAGCTTCCTAATTTACAAATATTCCTAAAAAAGTATCTAACATGCTGAGTTGCTGATATGCATTGCACCTGAATATTGAAAGCAGTTTATGGTATGCTTACCGTAGATTCCATTCTTGACACAAGCAAGGAAAAGCCTGTTCCAGTCCTCTTCTGTGAATGCTGGAATAGTGTTTTCATATAGATACCATGCCATTTTCCTTTTTCCTTGTAAGGCAGCCAATTGAATAGGAGTCACTGATTCTTTACCTCTGATTGTTGGCAATGATTCATTTTTGTTTATCAGTATGTTAGCAATTTGCGGGTTCCCAGTTGCAGCAGCAGAGAACAAGGCAGTGTTTCCATTGTAGTCTTGCAATTCCAGTTCATCTTTATCCATAAATTTTACCAGTTCCTCTACAAAGTGAATATGATGTGTTCCAGCAGCAACATGGAGAATAGTCTTCCACCCCTTTGTTATGGCAGCCGTGCGTAGCTTCGGATTTTTCTCCAACATACGTCCAGCCTCTTTCCAATTGCCTTGTAATGTTAGTTTATATAGGGGTATACATTCTTTCCTGTAAGGTTCTCTGCCTTCTTCTGGAGCAAAGTCAATGGAATTGGATGCAAACTAGTCTAGTTAAAATGTCCATTGGGTTTTGAGAGGGGGTCAAGTATTGAATGTACACAAGGCTTGGAAGGTTTAAACTTTCATTCAGATTCGTATCAACTAGCATGTATACAGATTTAGCACATAGGGGGTGTTTGGTAGGTAGAATCAATTTTCATGCATTATGAGAATTACGATTCTTCATAAATCCTGAGATTGCTTAAAATTCATTTGGTTAGCCTTAAAAATTCATTACAATTAAGGTTAATTATAAATTCAGGACTCATTTATTTATTTTATATTACAAGTAAGAAAAATTGAATTTTTAATATCCATTAAATGAACCAAGAGAAAGGAAGAATAATATAGGAATAATAAGATTAACTAGTTGAGCTATATGAAATTAAAGAATTGACAAAGAACATCATCCATAAACGAAAAAAGAAAGTGAAAGAGAAGTTACTTCTATCATTAGGTAGATATGTTAGAAGAGGACTTCTAAACCGGCCACAATGTTCATTAGACATTTCAAGGTCAATGTGTGGAGAAGTTGTTGACTTCACGACTCCTCAAATGGCCTCGGCTTCTCTATTCCGTAAATATATCTGCTCAAATCTGCAAAATGAACACACCATAAGTGGCTTGGCTTTTTGTAAATATACTACTTAAATTCAACTTGTCCCCAGGAAACACTTACAATTAAGAGGATTTGAACTAAGTAAACTGCAGAGACTAGTGATAAGTCAGAAACATGCTCGATCATCTGATCATGTAATAGAAAAGTTTTAGATATCTTATAGAGGTAACAAACTTTTTCATTTGATGATAATATTTAATATTTATATTGATAATAAAATAAACTTAACCTTGTGAATAGAACATTTGAAAGAGTCCTCACGTTAAGTTTTATTTGTCAACAGAAATATGCTGAGAAAATATAAAGGAAATTCGAGATGTTTGACAATAATCTACCTTATACTTCATTGGTTGTGAATGAAAACATGAAGAAAAATTATGGATGAAGAGAGGTTGATACTAGTATTTGTGGAAGCTTGGCTGATAACCTGACACAGAACCAAATATGTTTACTGCAAGTATACTTTCTTGATTCATGAATGATCCAAGACTTGTTACATCTAGGTGCATCTAAAATAGTGCTTTAGACTATTGAATCTAATATGACAAGAAGATAAAAATTAAGTTAGTTGGTATTTATGATAGTGATTGGTTAGATCACAAATGACGGAAAGAGTCTTCTAGATATGTATTACCACTAACATAAAGAGTACTTTCGTGGCTCTCAAAGAAGCAATAATTTATTCTCAATCATTGATGATTGAAGAGAATATTTGTCCATGATTAAAATTTATTCTCCTATAATTTTCTATTTTATTTTCTTTCACCTTTTTATGATTAATTGAAAAATGTAAATTAATATTATTGTAATAATTTTTATGTTTTTTTATCAATTTATTATAATAAAATAATACATAAAACACTATATAGAGTAATAAATTTAATCCTATTAAAGATATATGAGAATATAAAGTAGCTATGACTATTAATTGTGATAACAAATCAGCCATTGCTAAAAAAAAAAAAAAAATCTAATCTTTCGTAATAGTAAACAAATCATATATAACAATAAAGTGTCAACTTGCACATATGGTCTTCTTCATTCAAACTACCTTGAATACCTCCAACAGTCATAAACATTCATGTTGTTTGCAGTATACCATGGACTTTACTAGAGATAGAACTCAGGAAAAGGTAATAATAATAATAAAAAAAAAAAAACAGAATATAGAATCAAACAAAGATAACAGCTTAAATTAAATTGAAATTATGAAAAGTGATAGCATGTTTACATTCTTTGAAGTATCTACAAAGTTGAGTTTTTAATTTAAAATTTTATTTTAATATTTGTAGTTATATAATTAATTAATGATAAAACGGTGAAAGACGTGAGCTAGTGCACATGGTAAATAGTCAAACGTGCAGCAGTATGCATGTGAAAGATGGCACATGGCTCAAGGTATAGCTAGTTAATCAAATATGAAAAAAAGGGCAAACGGTCCAATTAAACATGCACCTACCACTTTCAGTCAATTGATACATGTTAAATAAACAAAATCTTTTGATAAGAAAGAAAGAAGAAGTATTGGTAATATAATATACACACACATAAATAACACTAATACATCAAATTTTTAATAATAACTTAAGCAAGATTAGTTTAATCTAAGATATAATGATCAAAGTTTAATTTTGAATTTGTTTCACTGCCAAGTCACTTTCTCGTTAATACAATAACAAGGACATTAAAAGATAAATACATCAATGCATGAAAGGCACTAGACCTTTAAATAAAGATACATGGACGTGTGCATAGTTCCCATGTGGCCCATTAATTTACTAAGCACAGGCACTTGCCCCCATTAAGAAGAAACCTCATTTTTAGTTAAGATGCGAATATTCCAACAGAACTCTTATGTTCGTTGATAACAAGAATTCATTCACATATTTTCCCCCCAAAATATAACCAATCTGTACAGATTAATTATTGACAAAAGAGAAAGATAAATTAGCAAACAAACCGAGATTCGAAGAAGTGCAGCACCCCAGCTTCAAAATATCAGTCAGAAATGAGTAGATCCAACCAGAATCAAAACAAATTCAGACAAATTCCAAAGCAGTACCCACAACCAGAAACAACACCATACTGCAGAAAGAGAGAGAGATACAACGGGAATCACGATCTCAGAGTAGAAGAACGTCAATGGCGGCGAGAGGCAGCCGGAACACGGCCGCGGAAGGTGAAAAGATAGAAGGGGATCTGGGTTTTGGAGAGACGAGAGGGATTGGTAGTTCCAACAGGCATTTGTATTTTTGGGTTATATAAGAGAATTGAATCCAAATCTCTTGTACAACACTTGGTGGTTTCAAGGGCCAAATTTTCAGAAATGACGGAAAGTGGGTCTCTCACGCTTAAATCGAATTATTTTAACTTAATGGTAATTTCTCAGAAATCTGCAGTTTGGTGGATGTTGATTTCAACTGCAAGGGACGTTTTAGTCGTTACTGTGGCTTCGCAGCAACTGCATGTAAGATCTCCTTACTTGTGGTCAACCGAAGTTACTTCCCATCTTCTAAGTTATTCGAACTTGAAGAATAGACAAGGTACAGGCTCATGTATTGCTAGGAAGAGAGAATTTAATACCATGGTGAGAACATATATGTATATTCATTCGAAAAAGTCAATAATTTTATAGGAAAGTTTTAACTATGGGTTGATCTGACAATGATGACATCCTCTTGTTGACTTTTGAGTGGGTCCTGTCTACATCCTGGAAATGAGAAAAGTGAGCTGTTTCTATTAATAATGTGACTTGACCTAGAGTGCTGAGCGTGTCCAAAATGCAAAACCCCTTTAACACTGTGCTTAGAATTTATATTGAAGTTTTTTTTCTTTTTTTATTGGTCGATGCGGGACTTCTGTTTCCCACTTTACAATTCATGCCCAACATCAAAAAGCAGGATTGGACAATCTAATGGTGGCAGTGTAGTTTTGCATCATGAGTCGACGAATAAAGGTGAAAGAGAAAGGGTTGAAAAGCACAAATCAGTAAATGGGAAAGGCGAGTAAGGAAACAAAAAAAGACCAAGGAAAGGAGTAAGTACTGTAGAACAAATTACTATGGTAGAGAAGGAAAGGAAGGCAGAAAATTCTAAAAGAGTGACTAAAAATTTAAATACGAGAAGAAAGAAAGTAGCATGAGCATAATATGTAAGACTTACCTTAAGAAGATGGTAAAAATCAGGAATACAAAAACAAAAGAATAGAAAAGTTTACCTCAGCAGGAATCAAAAAAAAAAAAAAAAAAAGCTCTGCAACTGCAACTTATGAAGAGACACCACAAAGTATATCATATATCAGAAAGAGCGCTCTTAATTTCGTTCCACTACTCTCGATCTGCTAATTAACATAGGCACAAAAAGACAAAGTCATTCTCCAAGTCAATGAAATAAATGTATTGCAAATTGGAAAATTTTATTTGTGTACGAGTACGTGTAGACTTTGTACACATAGGTGTGTTTGATTTGTAGCATAAAATTATGTAAGTAAAAGATTTAAAATTTGTGTAGTTACTGACTAAAAATAATACTTTTTAGTGGTTGGACAATAATTATAAAAAATTTGAATCTACAAGCAAGTGAGTTGAAGTTTAATTTCTTATGTTATTTATTATTTATTGATTGTTGTACATAACAAAAATTTTGTACTTTTTTGTATATGATAAAATTTAGGTAGCGGACTAAACAATGTGAAATTTATTATTTTACTCTTTATTTCATAATCATGACATTGTAATATAATTCTTCCAATTATGTTTAATACTTTCCGTTTTATATGAAGGCATTTTACAATTATGTTAATTAGCTTGCTTTCAGTTAGACCTTTCCTTGAAAAGAGAGAAAACTGCTAGGAAAAATTCTGTCCTCTGGCTCATTTAGTAACTAAAATGGGGAAATTGCCCAGTTTTTTGTACAAAATTTAGGGACAATTCTTTTTATCCTGTGCTAAAACTATTAAAAAAATAATAAAAATATGTAAAAATAAAAATATATATAAATAAAGAGGTATAAGCATGTATATCATTATTCTTACAAATAAAAGATTGCATCATCGGCAAGGAATTTTATTCTCAAGAAAAAAAAAAAAAAAGTACTCGCACAAATATATTCTCAAGGAAAAACAATCTGCATATATTCGCTAATTAGTGTTTATAAGCTGTCCAATACAATCAATCACCTAATTCAATTACTTCAAAAATGCTCTTTAAAATATAAAATTAGTCGATTCTTCACTGCAGCCATAAAGGTTCCTGCCAAATGTTCTCATTTTTTTCTTTCCTCAAGAATCAATGTAGCACACAACCTTTAACTGTTAGGAAAATGTTTAGAAATAATTTATAATATCTAACATGTTTTAGGACACTGGGAACTTGCGAAAGAGTGTAGGTCCATAGAAATAATCTGAATTTTCTTTTGCTCTAGCTTTTGGGTTTCTAAATAACATTTAAAATTTCAACATTGAGTTAGCATTGGGGTTCTTTTTGGGGAGGGAATGAAGGATAGATAAACAAACAACGAAATAAAAAGAATAAAATTTACCTCATTAAATGAAATCCCATTTTTTTTCCCTTCTTTTAATATCTGCAAGACAGTGAGGACAGTGAAACATAAATTTATCTGAAAGCATATTTCTGATAGAAAGTTAGGAAACGTTATTAATGTTTTAATTTTGGGGGTTATCGAGCAGAGAGAAGAAAGATCTCTTCTGAATCAAGTCAACATATTATTAGTTTTAGACTAAGATAGATATAAACAAAGAAAATAATGGCGGATCTTTGCTGGTGTGCATTTTCGGGTTACTTATCTTTTCATTTGAAAAACAGACACGGCAGTCCAGTAGTGGGTAATTGAGTTCCCACCATGTTCGAAAGCAAAAATAAAGACACAAAAGAAGGAAAGCATCAAAATATATAATATCATAATCCAACAATTGCTCCTTCTTTGCAATAGCCTCATCTACATGATTACCTTTGTAGTTGGTATGTTGGATCTGCATTCAAGCAACAGTTCCATTTTAACCTACATTGAGTCATGATGTTTTGTAATTTTAGGTGGTTGATACCCTTCCTCATATTTTTAGAGGAGAGAGTAAATTTTACAGTGTGGGAAAACAAGGGGATTAGGTTAGGGTGAGTTTACCTCAACGCCCAAATTAGTATGGGATTTAAGGTGAGTAGAAAGGAAAATTAGTGAATATTGGGACAACATTTGCTGTCTTGCAGCATGTCTGATTCCTTGCATTTTTATTGGTTAAAAAATTATAAAATAATACTAAAAATTTTAAATAATTGAAAATTAATTTTTTAACCAACAAAAAAATAATAAGACAATGAATGAGATATCAAATTTTGTCTTGTAAATATATGAGAGGGGCTCAACATACTTAAGCGCATTAATGAAGGTGATATTTATACTTCTTAGTTGGGGTGGCATTTCAGACACTATATGGAAGGGTTGTGCGAACTCAATTGTAAGATTATCTTACTTTATTATTATTTATGAAAATTAATTAGACTGATTCAAGTGTCCTTTTTTGTCCTTCTAATGAAGAAAAAAAGGTGTAAGAGTCCAAACTATTTTTCTTTTAAATAAGAGTGATCTGGAACAAAAAACACAAAAAAGAATTGAGATACGATGTGATGATTAAATGAAAAATTAGTTGGACAAAAATTAGAAAAAAAAGAAAAGTTGACAATAAGAATGTTGTGCCCTAAGTTGTGAAGCTTGAATCGAAGATATATGGAACTTAGTTGAGTTGATGTTCATGTATAGAGTTATGTGATTCTTTCATTTTATTTGCCTTTCATCTCATACACCATTTTTTATTCTTCCTTCTTTCCAATCTCTACTTAAACCCTATTGCAACCCCTTCGGAGACCCTTTTAATTTATACCTTTGGTTTATTTTTCAATGGTTGAGATGTGATATAGCAGAAAACCTACAGAAGGTTTTTTTTTTTTTTGGGTGCATTGACTTGAGAGACACTGTACACGCTCAAACCCCTTTGAGTGAATAGATTGAATATATAAGAGGTGTTAATTCCTACTACATCTGATTTTGCTTCTAAACAAAATGTAAGTTGATTTTTTTTTTCTGCGCAAATGTTGAAGTTAATTTCAGAAGAAAATCAAAAGAAACTAAAAGAATGATCAGTACATACAATAATGTTTTGTGTATAAACTTCGTAAATCTATCATGTAATTCCTTTCGAACACGTATATAGTATCAGATACAACATAATATCAAGCTAAAGAAGACTAATAGAAACTAGCGATTTCATTTCAACTTCTAGTCAACTATATTAAAAGGGTACATGGCACATTCATTGTATCTACTTTTATGGTGGAACAGATATTTCAACTTGCTGGGACCAGTAACATTGGAATATTATCAATTGCGACATAAGCATGCCTAACTTCTTGTCTACTTCAATATCCTTTACCTTTTTTTTTCGACTTTAAAATACAGTACATCATTTAAAAGTTCCTACAATGATGCACCCATTATACTAGGTTATGATTATCTTAATGATTAATTTAGCCCTATATTTTGGAAAAAGAAAAACGTTTTGAACAGAACTTGGTAGAGGGTGAGGAATGCTTCACCCAAATATTGTATTTTAATGTCCAATAAGGGAGCACTCATTTACACTCAATTCACCAATCTATTGCACTGTATGCTTGTACAATCTTCTACGCCATAAACCCCACAAAGCAAGTTATGAAGCTTCCTTTCGATTCCGAAAATGTTAGAACAGCTAAGATTGTACGTATTAATGGTAGATTTGAAGTGATGTTTTGTGCAAGAGATAAAGAATAAAAATTCTCAAGCACACATATTCACTTTAGAAAGTGGTTTTGTTGAATAAAATATAAAATTAATAGTAAATCTTCTGTTAACGTCTTAGCTTTCGGAAACTTGGCTACTAATCATTTTTGGAATGCTCTTTATAATATATATATATATATAGATTATTGAGGTGAAATTGGAAACTTCAAGCTTTAGTACTTATAAATTTCACGCATTAGTTAACTATCTATTGTTACCTAAGATCCACCAAAACAATTTTAGATGAACTCGGCTTAATTAGTTAGCCGCTAGAAGACATTGACCTTGTCCTCTATTGCATTTTTGGTCTTTGTCTATATTTCAAGGATATACCCACTTTGCTAAGAGCACAACCAAGCTGTTTAACATATCGAATGTATCAGCAATTTGGGAAACATGAGCTAAAACTGATGCGGGAAGACAACTTGTAAATAATGTCTATCATTTCAGCAGAAGTTAGCGTTCACATCAACCGTCACCGTGCTAAAAAAGATTTTTTTCCGCACTTTCAAGCATTGTCTATTTGACTGTAGTAATTATTTATATTATTAACCATTACCTTTACTAATTTAACGACACATATTCTTTTAATACACTGCCTATTTTTGTTTTTTAGCTTTCGTTTATGATTAAAGGACGCAATTATATATTTAACGCTGTCTTTGATTAAGCATAGACAATAATTCTTTTTATAACAATGGTCTAAAAATGTTTATTTACATTTTAAACTACTGTTAATAATATAGATACAGCTGTCTGATCTTATATATATTTTTAAAAAAAAATCTAAAAAAATTTATTTTCTTTTATAATTCTTTGCATTATCAACTAATAATGCAAAGGATATAATTTCATTTGATAGTCTTGACACCTCAGAAGTTCATCAAACATAACATTTTGTCTACATACGTCTCTACATATATCATAATCATATTTTATCCTAGTATGTTAGTAGAGGTGCCAATAGCTTTGCCGACTCTCTTCAAGAAATTGGGAAAGGTTACAAAGTTCTTAACATTTCAGCCAATGGTCTAGTATTTGCAAAATCAACAACCAGATGGCTAGAATTATGGCTTTGACTTTAATGACTAGGATCATTCTATCAAGCTATGTTTGTGCAGGATTCATTTGATCTCTATTCACTCCGATATAGATAACACTCAAAGTATCTTCATGACCAACAATGGCTCCTCATCCCAAGTCTTGTAAGCAAATGAATTATTTCTCTTATAACAACTGCATCCTAAGACATATTACCTGCCTGATCAAATGTCTCAACATCAACAAATACACACAGCAAAAGCTCAAAATGAAAACAAAAATATAAAAGCACCTGTAACAATAAAGTCGTTGTCGAAGATGAATAAGTTAGCTAAAAGAGATAAGCCAATGTTAAAAAGGAGAAGACAATGTGAAGGAGAAAAGATAGGAATAATTTAAATGGTTGTTTTGAGTAACTCTCGAGATATGGTTTATTAAAATGTTCTTAGTTAATTTATAGAAATGGAGTTTCATGAGGTAGAAGTTCAAAAGTTCCAAGATCAATAAATAGCAGTTTACTACGTAATCACCGTTTATAGTTAATACTAGAGAGTGGTTAAAGTATTTAACTGCTGTGTAAAATCTTCTGTGTTTTCTCATAGACAGCTGTCCTTTTATTTATTTATTTTGACAACGAATGACTAAGTTCAATAAAATCCATCAAAGGTGACTATTCAGTTCTGAATGAAAATAAAAACAAGAGAAAGTAGAATGAACGTAGACAAACATGATTTCAAAAAATGAAAATATCAAAATGAAGACACGCTTCGAGAAATAAAAATATGAAAACATGTCTTAAATCGACTAGGCCAAGCTTTCCATTCACTAGATTCAATATCTTTTGTGATTAATATTATGAATGAAGTATGAAATTTTAACTTTTAACCATATTTAAATGTAACCTCTTGCTGAACCTTGGAGAGCCTTATTGCAGAAGACTCCCGAGTGCAACATGTTTTCTAAGAAGTCAATATATTAAGGGAAGAATCCCGTTTGAAATGCCATACTAAGATTGTCTACCCAGACAGATTCATCAAAGTTACTTTACATTCAGCAGTATCATAAACACCATTTCTTTAACCACTGAAACTTTTAAAACCCTTAAGTGGGTCTATCATTATCAGTCTCCATTTATTTTTACAATTTGAAACCCCGACTGCCTGAATCTCTCCCAAATATTCGTCAAATAACAATTAATATGGGACTTAGTAACAAAATTGTTGCAATATGACAGAGCTGTTAGGATGTGATAACCTTCAGCCTTAGATATCCATGTATTAAAGAATCAAATGCATAGGAAATATATACAGAAGAATCTCAAAGGTTAAGAAGCACGCTAACATGTTTTTAACCAATTTAGCCATTCCATTGATGGACAATATGCAAGAGTGTGCAATTACATAACAAAAAGAAGATCTAATATAATAAAGCTTTATCATTTCTAGGCCTAAAGAGAGACCTACGACAGTAGACTGAATAGATGATATCAGACCAAAGAGGATATTGCAGAAACACACATAAGGGCATCAGTAGGAATGCAAGTGCAGACATTACGCCAGGAACCAACTTTAAACCGTCGTAATATATTATGAACAATGCACTGCTAAATGCTACCATCATACTTGTTATGGAGATGAATAGTGCTTGCAGTCCAAAAATCAACTTCAAGGGTAGTGAACTTAAAAAGTCTTTCTCTGCATATCTTGAGATCAGGATTGATAAGAAGATGAGCGTTGAGGATGAAGCAAATATCAGTGTTGTTGCTTCTGATACTGTAAATATTATAAATGCTGGTTTCTTCAAATAATGAGGAATTCCAGCATTGTTATCACAAACCGGGATGCTGAATGCAGCAGAGAGGACTCCGGTGGCAATGACTGTTGAAATAAACATACAAGAACTAGCTGTGCGCTCCATCCAAGACTTTGCTTTTTTTAGTAGTTCTTGGTGCTCTACACTAAACAATTCGCTAGGAGTCATTCCAGAAGAATTTTTGTTCTCTATGTATGATGGTTGCATTACTTTTTCCACCTCCTGTTAGGTCAAAACAATATAAGATGCCATGTATATATAACAGCCAGGGCCATATATGGTCTCAACACGGCCTGATAATAGCTCTAATGCCATGAAGTATATATGAGAAATTTAAAACTACTATGATATGCATAATAGTAGAATCATTATCACTAACCTAAAAACTTTTTAGGTTAGGGTTATGGAACACCATACAAAATTTACTAAACTATATTTTTATCATTTCAAATGGTATCCATCCAATAATTATCGTAAACTTCCAAGGATCTCGGGAAATTGAGTCTTGGAGTATGTGACAAAACTAAAGACTAGCAATCTAGGTTTTCTTTAAATGCCAGAAAGATATATACAATATTTAAAACGAAATCATGTTCTTTGAATTTTTTTTTTTTTTTATCCTAGTGACATTGTTTGGCTCAACTTGTCAGGATCTTCGCAACAATACTAACATTACTTAGTGAGTCCCAATGAAATCCACCCAAAAACGAAGTTCTTCTATCCAATACCACCGAAGATAGTGGTGTAGCATAGTAGTCACCATAATTTTAAAATAAAGGAAACCACCAAAACAGTTGAATATGTGAAATGAAAATAGATAGAATTTAAAGAGAAAGAAGGAATGGCACCTCAAACCATAGTAGTTCGTTCATCATTTGGAATGCTACTCCAGAAATTAAGTTAAGTTGATCTGGTGGTGCTAACTTTGCAGCACAATGTAGTAAATTGTTCCCCTCCGTATCCTCAAAAGTTACTATCACATCTTTGATTGAAACTATTTCGTGTACTAGATTGAAGATTTTAGCATGGCGTTGCAAGACAGCAATGTGAATTATGCTCCTGCCTTCTTCATCTAGTTCCAACGACAAATCTGCAGGGTGATAAGTGGACAGAAGCTGAGCAAGAAACTCAAAGTTTCCAATTTTTGCAGCATCAAATAATGGGTTTCCTATTATTCTTCCGATCTCTTCCTCCGAGTCTTCATCACTAAGAATCACTTCCCAGAGATGACCAGCAAGTTCGAGCATTGTAGTTTGTGTTACACCTGGAATAAATAATTTGACAACTTGCTATGTGAAGAGAAACAATGCCACAACCATATTACCAATTGAAGAAAAAGTCAATACAAGCACGCGCACACATATATGTATTTATCTTGGGAAAAAAATTTCCAAATAGCAACGGTAATAGGGACTTACATGATTTCGTGAACTGCTTCCGAGCTAAGATATGCAAACCTGTCTGTTTGTTTTCATCCAGTGTAAATGCTAGACTTCGTTTGGTTTTTGACATTTCCAAGGCCAAATCTGAAATTTAAGTGTTTCAGAATTTATAGATATTAAACATCACGATTGTTAGAACACAACAGTATCTTAAACTCGATGTCCGAGGAAGAGCAACTCCTTTTAATCTTTATTATAAGCCATATTTAATTGAATTACATACTAATAAAGTTAGTCAGTTTTATTGGTTTTTTAAAATATTCTTCAACATTCCAAATTTACACTTATTTAATATCATTTCTTATTAATGGAAAACCAATGACATAAATAGATAAAGTATTTATGTTTTGTTGTAAAATATTTTATAATGCAGACCAATAAAACCTTTTAAAAAGTATCTTATAATAAAGACTAGAAAGAGTAATGAATAGAAGCATAAGCAAACATCCAAAGTAAATAAATAATAGATAAATGTAGATCCCCAAATAGAGATGGTGTTGCCACCTTAGAAGTAAAATTGCTGGAGGATTAGACTAGCCTAACTGACTATAGACGCAAAGTGACTAAAAAAGAACTTGTCAAGGTTATAAGTGATACACACACAAATACCTAAAATGGTCTTTATTTATAACACAAGAATTACAACTGATATAAACTGTAAAATATTTAAGAAATCAATCACAATTAGAAAATCTTAAAAAATCCCACACAAGTAAGAGAATTAAGAAGCTTCCTAATTTACAAATATTCCTATAAACGTATATAACATGCTGAGTTGCTGATATGCATTGCACCTGAATATTGAAAGCAGCATATGGTATACTTACCGTAAATTCCATTCTTGACACAAGCAAGGAAGAGCCTCTTCCAGTCCTCTTCTTCGAATGCTGGAATAGTCTTTTCATATAGATACCATGCCATTTCCCTTTTTCCTTGTAAGGCAGCCAATTGAATAGGAGTCACTGATTCTTTACCTCTAATTATTGGCAATGATACATTTTTGTTTATCAGCATCTCAGCAATTTGCAGGTTCCCTGTTGCAGCAGCAGAGAACAAGGCAGTGTTTCCATCGTAGTCTTGCAATTCCAGTTCATCTTTATCCATAAATTTTACCAGTTCCTCTACGAAGTGAACATGATGTGATCCTGCAGCAACGTGGAGGATGGTCTCCCATCCCTCTGTTATGGCAGCCGTGCGTAGCTTCTGATTTTTCTCTAACATACGGCTAGCCTCTTTCCAATTGCCTTGTAATGCTAGCTTATAGAGGGGTATACATTCTTTCCTGTAAGCTTCTCTGCCTTCTTCTGGAGCAAAGTCAATGGAATTGGATGCAAACTAGTCTAGTTAAAATGTCCATTGGGTTTCGAGAGGAGGTCAAGTATTGAAATCATGAGAATTATGATTCATTGAAATCATGAATCCTTGCTTTAAATTCATTTGGTTAGCCCTAAATGTTCATTACAATTAAGTTTAATTATAAATTCATGTCTCATTTATTTATTTTATATTACAAGTAAGAAAAATTATATTTTTAATGTCCAATAAATGAGCCAACAGAAAGGAAGAATAATATAGGAAAAATAAGGTTAAACAGTTGAGCTATACAAACTTAAAGAATTGGTATAGAACATCATCCAAAATCAAAAAAAGAAAGTAAAAGAGAAGTTACTTCTATCATTAGGTAGATAGATTAGAAGAGGTCTTCCAAATCGGCCATAATGTTCATTCGACATTTCAATGTCAATGTGTGGAGAAGTTGTTGACTTCAAGACTACTCAAATTTCCTTGGCTTCTCTATTCCGTAAATATGTCTGCTCAAATCTGCAAAATGAACACACCATAAGTGGCTTGGCTTTTTGTAAATATACTGCTTAAATTCAACTTGGTCCGAGACAACACTTACAATTAAGAGGATTTAAACTAAGGTAAACTGCAGAGACCAGAGACAAGTCAGAAACATGCTCGATCATCTGATCATGTATTAGTAAAGTTTTAGATATTTTATTGAGGTAATAAACTTTTTCTATTTGATGATAATATTTAAAATTTATATTGATAATAAAACAAACTTAACCTTGCGAATAGAACATTTCAAAGAGTCCTCACATTCAAACTACCTTGAATACCTCCAACAGTCATAAAATCAGGAAAAGGTAACAATAAATAAATAATAAAACAGTGATAGCATGTTTACATTCTCAGAAGTATCTACATAGTTAAGTTTTTAATTTAAATTTTATTTTTAATATTCATAGTTATATCATTATATAATTAATTAATGATAAAACGGTGAAACACGTGAGCTAGTGCAAATGGTAAATAGTCATACATGCAGCAGTGTGCATGTGAAAATGGCACATGGCACATGGCACATGGCACAAGGTATAGCCAGTTAATCAAACATGAAAAAAAGAGTACAGGGTCAAATTAAACATGCACCTGCCACTTGCAATCAATTGATATATGTTAAATAAACAACATTAAACATGCATAGGTCCCATGTGGTCCATTGATTTACTACGCACAGGCACTCAAAACCAGGATTGCTTACTGCATCAACGGTCCCTGTTCCAGTGTATATCAGCGTCCCAAGTTCCAAGAACAAACAATTGACATGGTTAAGTTTGAAAAATGGGGATTTAATTAAGACACTATATTTTTAATTTAGACACTCATATTTTGTGCTCTAAACGAACTTTCTAAAATTGTTCTGTAAAATTTTTTTATGGAACAACTCTATAATAAAAGAGTAATTAAAAATAAGTTTGACTTAGTAAAAAATTGGGTTTCTTAATGAAATTCTTGAAAAAGACCAAGACCCTGCTAGACTCTGCCTTCTAAAGATTAAGATGCGAATATTCCAGCAGAACTCTGTGTTCGTAGATAACAAGACTTCATGGACACATTTTACCCCCAAAATATAACCAATCTGTACAGATTAATTAATAGACAAAAGAGAAAGAGAAATCAGCAAACAAACCGAGATTCGAAGAAGTGCAGCATCCCAACTTCAAAATATCACTCAGAAATGAGTAGATCCAACCAGAATCAAAACAAATTCAGACAAACCCCAAAGCAGTACCCACAACCAGAAACAACACCTTACTGCAGAAAAAGAGAGAGATAGAAGTAGAATCACGATGTCAGAGAAGAAAAATGTCAGCGGCGGCGAGAGGCAGCCGTAACACGGCCGCGGAGGGTGAAAAGAGAGAAGGGGATCAGGGTTTTGGAGAGAGAAGAGAGGGATTGGTAGTTCCAAGAGCCAAGTTTTTTGGGTTATACAAGAGAATTGAATCCAAATCTCTTATACAACACTTGGTGGCTTCAAGGGCCAAATTTTCAGAAATGACGGAAAGTGGGTCTCTCGTGCTTCAATCGAATTATTTTAACTGAATGGTAGTTTCTCAGAATACTGGTTTCAACTGCAAGGAACGTTTTAGTCGTTACTGTAGCTTAACAGCAACTGCATGGAAAATCTGCTTGCTTGTGGTTAACCGAAGTTACTTCCCATCCTTGAGTTTTTCGGACTCGAAGAATAGACAAAACGAAGGCTCACGTATTGCTAGGAAAAGAGAATTTAATACTACGTTAATAACAAATATATATATTCTAAAAAATTAAATATTAAAAGGTAAACTAAATAATTTTTTAATTATTTATACTTAAAATTTTTATTAATTAATTTTTTTATTTTTTAAATTTATTAATTTGATTTTTATATTTTAAAATTATAATAAATTTTAAAAAATAATAAAAAATTAAATTAATAAAAATAGCATTTAACTTATAAATATGATGAGTTGATCTGACAATGATGACTTTTTCGTCCGGTAGATTTTTGATTGGGTCCTGTGAAAAGTGAGTTGTTTCTATTAATGGCGTAGTTTTGCATCATGAGTGGATGAGTAAAGAGAAAGAGAAGGGGTTGAAAAGGCCAAATCAGTCGAGGGGAAAGGCGAGTAAGAAAGGAAAAGAGTAAGTACTGTAGGATAAAATTACTATGGTAGAGAGGAAAGGAAGGAAGAAAATTCTAAAGAAGTGATTAAAAGATTAAACACGAGAAGAAAGAAAATAGCACGAGCATAATTTGCAAGATTTACCTTAAGAAGATGGGGAACGGATTTAAAATTTGTGCAATTATCAACTAATAATAATATAGGAATTATAAAAAATTCTAATTTGCAAGTAATTGAGTTAAATTTAACATTTTATCTTATTAATTGTTTGTTGATTATTGCACACAATAAAAATTGAACTATTTATTATATAATAAAATATAGGTACCAAACTAAACAATGTGAAATTTATACGCTTGCTAGTAGGTGTAGACTTTATACACATAGGGCGTGTTTGATTTGTTGCATAAAATTATGCAAGTATTGATTTAAATTTTGTGTAATTACTGATTAATAGTAATATTTTTTTAAATGTTAAGTAATAATTATAAGAGATTTAATTTTGCAAGCAACTGAGTTAAAATTCAATTTTTTATTTTATTTACTATTTGTTAATTGTTGTACTTAATAAAAATTTTGTACTATTTATAGTATGATAAAATATTAGTATAAGACTAAATAAGGTGAATTTTACTTTAATACTCTTTTATTTCATAATCTTAACATTGTACTATAATTCTTACAATTATGTTTAATACTTTCCGTTTTATACAAAGGCATTTTAAAATTATGTTAATTAGCTTGCTTTCAATTAGACCTTTCCTTGAAATGAGAGAAAAGTGGTAGGAAAATTTTTGTCCTAGACCGTCATCGTAGCAATGATATAAGGGAAGGAGTTGCATTTCTTCCTCCACCTAACATATGAATATATAGTAAAGAGATGAAAAAAAAATATAAAAACAGATATAAATAAAAAGATTGCATTATCGGAAAGGAATTTTATTCTCAAGAAAGAAAAGTCCTCGCACGAATATATTCTCAAGGAAAAAAAACTCTGGATATATTCGCTAATTAGTGTTCATAAGTTGTCCAATTCTGTAAATCAATCACCTCATTCAATTGCTTCAAAATGCTCTTTAAATTATAAAACTAGTGAATTCTTCACTGCAGCCAAAAAGGTTCCTGCCAAATGTTCTCATTTTTTTTTTTCCTCAACAAACAATTTAGCACACAGGCTTTAGTATTGGGAAAATACTTATAAATAATTTGTAATATCTAACATGTTTTAGGACACTTGGAACTTGCTAGAGAGTGTAGGTGCATAGAAATAATCTGAATTTTCTTTTGCTCTAGCTTTTTGGTTTCTAACTAACATGTAAAGTTTCAACATTGAGTTAACAGTGGGGTTCTTTATGGGGAGGGAAGGAAGGATAGATAAACAGACGACGAAGGAACAAGAATAAAATTTACCTCAGAAAATGAAGTCCGATTTTCTTTTTCCCTTCTTTTAATATCTGCAAGACAGTGAGGACAGTGAAATATAAATTTATCTAAGAGCATATATTTATTTTCTGATAGGAAAATAGGAAAAATTATTAATGTTTTAGTCTTGGGTGTTATCGAGGAGAGAGAAGAAAGATCTCTTCTGAATCAATAAACAACAATTTGCTATTTAACTACGGTTTATAGTTAATATTAGATAGTAATTAAGTATTTAACTGCTATCAGCAGTTTTTTCATTTATTTGTTTTGATAATGAATGACTAGTAGTTTAATAAAATTATCAAAAGTGATTATTCAGTTCTGAATGAAAATAAAAACATGTGAAAGTAGAAATGAACTTATACATATATGTTGTCAAAAAACGAAAATATAAGATGAAGACACACTTCCAGAAGTTTTAATATTATGAATGAAGTATGACCAAGTTTTCCATTCAACTAGACTCAATATATTTCGTAATTAATATTATGAATGAAGTATGAAGTTTTAACTTTTAACCATATTTGAATGTAACCTCTTGCTGAACCTTGCAGAGCCTTACTGCAGAAGATTCCCCAGTTTGAAATGAATCATGTGTTCGGAGAAGTCAATATGTTAATAGAAGAATCCTGAGTTTGAAATGCCACTGTAAGGTTGTCCACCCAGACAGATTCATCAACGTTATTTTATTTTCAGCAGTATCATGAACACCATTTCTTTAACCACTGAAACTTTTAAAACCCTCAAGTGGGTCTATCATCATCAGTCTCCATTTACTCTTACAATTTGAAACTCCAGCTGCCTGACTCTCTCTCAAATCTCCTTCAAACAACAATTAATATGGGACTTTATTGGAAAAAATAAAGGAAAAGAATTGTGTTTGTATTATTGAAAGATATAAAGAGCAATTACAAGAAAAACCTTTATAAATATAACACTCAATACTTGCACAACTACTTAAATCTAATCATTAACACATCCACACACATTACATACTCCTAATATGGTATATTCTATTACCCACCCCTCAAGTTGTACTTTGAGAACTTCAAAGTGCAGCTTGAATGTATGAAAACTTGTAAAACAGAGGAAATACTCTCTTTTTTAGCAACAGTTTCCCAGTTGGTGACTTGAATGACAAAGTAACTTGTGAAAGCTGGAAAGCATGGATGAACCATCAAGCAGCTGATCATAGTTACCATGCTTACGTGTCCTCCAGGATCAAAAATATAAAAGCCCAAAACATTAGTAGAGGAGACCAAAACAATCAAGTGATGAACATTCATCAAGACTTTCACTTCAGCAATAAACTCTTTAGATGCTTTCATTTCCATCTTCTTAATTGCAACTTTCTCTCCTCTCAGCTGTCCATAGGAGACAGCTCCAAAACCACCTTGACCAATTTTATTAGCTACACTGAAGTTATCTGTGGCATTGGCTAGTTCTTCATACAAGAATTCCACTGATTTGCCTACCATAATGCTTGTGATGCCAGTAGCACTACCTGCAACAGAACCACCAGAACCAAAGTTTCATATTCAACATTGCCAGAGATTGTATCCTTCATATCTTGAGCAGAGAGCATTTCTCCATATCCTCTCTTCTTTCTCCAGTAATATCCCACAAATATACAAACCACAAAAAAGAGAAGCGCAGCTACTCCAACCGATATTCCTGGTATTGTCCCACCATCTAGACCTTCTTGGTGGTAGCATTGGGTCTGGCACCAAACATCATGTGTCTCCATACGAAAATCAACTCTAACAGCTTTATCACTGCTTCAAATACAAACAAACTGAGCAATCTCTAGGTATTGTTGATTCGAGGGAGGTCTCCATATCCAGCCAACACTCTGTATATCAATAGAAGAACTATGCTTAGACACCTTCCATATATTAAGAACTACAGCTCCTTTGTCTAGAGCATCACTGACATTGCAAACATCATCTCCAAGGTACTCAGGCTTGCAAAGTTTCATAACATCTCTTGCATTAGGTCTCTCCAGAAA
Source organism: Bauhinia variegata (assembly GCA_022379115.2). Classification (NCBI taxonomy): domain Eukaryota; kingdom Viridiplantae; phylum Streptophyta; class Magnoliopsida; order Fabales; family Fabaceae; genus Bauhinia; species Bauhinia variegata. Next base: position 6,159,991 of record CM039432.1, read on the forward strand.
CGAGTAACCTCTTTCAATGACCTCGGCCTTGACAGATTTCATTAAATCAGTCTCCAATTGCCACTGAATGTCCTTAGAGAACTCGCAAGTGAAATGGACTCTAAAGGGTTCTAGCAATGAAACTGCATGATAAGTTTTCTGTTGAACCAAATGGACCAGCTTATCTGATTTTGTAACATGCACTTTAGAGACAAAGGGATGGCACGAGGGAACACATGTTACAGTTTCATTAACACTAACGCATTCAGAGAAAGCAATAATGAGGCAGACAGCAGCACTAAATATCAAATAGCCATGCTCATTGGCAGAATTAGTAACTTCAGCTGACTTAGTCAAGTAAGAAACCAAAGTAGCCCTGCGTGTATTAGAGATGGCATTGAGAATGTCGAAGCCACTAATACATGAAGTCATGCACTGAATATTCTTCTGAGGAATAACATCAAACGCATGATGTGCACTTTTTATTCTTAACATCAACTAACTCATGAACAAGATCATCAGAATTGGTTTCTTCTTCAAGTTCATCTTCAAACACGTTTTCAGGGATATCTATAACTGCTTTTATAGCAATCATCGCATCTTCTTCAAATTTACTTTCAACAAAGACGATCGGTTCATCACTAACCATGATAGAGTCTTCAACAAAAATTTCAACGTCATTTCTTTCATCAAATGCCTAACAAGATGCTTGATTGAAACTGCTATAAAATTGACAATGTTGCTCATAATACCAGCAGTAATTTGGATAGTGGTGATAGGAACTAATATCAAGATCTGGATCATAAGGTCTATAGTAAAATGGAGAATGGGAAAAGTCAAAATTTTCCATGGTAGCCGTGGCAGAGGATGAAGATAATTGTGGAGGAGGAGAAGAATCTGTTGAAGAAGCCACGGATGTATTCTGAAGCTCAATGTTTAAAACCATAGAGGAAGAAGATGAAGTGAGAATCGGCAATCCAGTGCTATAAGATCCAAATCGAATTTCTAAATCTGGAATTTCAAGATCACTAGAAAGTTGGATAGATGGTGAAGCAGGAGATTAGAATTCTGAAGGAGACTCCACATTAACTGGCTACAGTTCACTATCTTCCATGCCAAACTAGCCAAACAGAAATCGGTGAATTCATAGAGGAGAAAGACCTTGGTTCATTCATGGCAGTTCATGGAAGCACGGAAGTGAGAGCATGTAGCTCTCTGATACCATATTGGAAAAAATAAAAGAAACGAAATGTGTTTAAAATATGTTTGTATTATAAGAGCAATTACAAAAAAAAAGCTTTATATAAATAGAGCACTCAACACTTGCACTACCTCTTAAACCTAACCATTAACATGTCCACATACATTACATGTTCCTAGTATGGTATATTCTATTAGACTTCTTAACAAAATTGTTGCAATATGGCTGAGCTGTTAGGATGTGATCACCTTCAGCCTTAGATATCCTTGTCTTGAAAGAATCAAATGCATAGGAAATATATATAAAAGAATCTCAAAAGTTAAGAAGCATGCTGACATGTTTTTAACCTGTTTAGTCATTCCATTATTTGACAATAAGCAAGAGTGTGCAATTACATAACAAAGAGAAGATCTAATACAATAAAGCTTTATCATTTCTAGTCCGAAATAGAGACCTCCGATAGTAGACTGAATAGATGATATCAGACCAAAGAGGATATTGGAGAAACACAAATAATGGCAAAAGTAGAATTGCAAGTGCAGACATTAAGCCAGGAACCAACTTTAAACCGTGGTAATATATTATGAACAAAGCACTGCTAAATGCTACCATCATACTTGTTATGGAGATAAATAGTGCTTGCAGTCCAAAAATTAACTTCAAGGGTAGTGAACTTAAAAAGTCTTTCTCTGCATATCTTGAGATCAGGATTGATAAGAAGATGAGTGTTGAGGATGAAGCAAATATCAGTGTAGTTGCTTCTGATACCGCAAATATTATAAATGCTGGTTTCTTCAAATAATGAGGAATTCCAGCATTGTTATCACAAACCGGGATGCTGAATGCAGCAGAGAGAACTCCAGTGGCAATGACTGTTGAAATAAACATACAAGAACTAGCTGTGCGCTCCATCCAAGACTTTGCCTGTTTTAGTAGTTTTTGGTGCTGTAAACTAAACAACTCATTAGGAGTCCTTCCGGAAGAATTTTTGTTCTCTATGTATGACGGTTGCATTACTTTTTTCACCTCCTGTTAGGTCAAAACAGTATAAGATGCCATGTATATATAAGAACTTTAATGCCATGATATATGAGAAATTTAAAACTACTATGATCACAATGCATAGCAGTAGAATCATTATCACTAACTTTTTAGGTTAGGGTTATGGTACACCATCCAAAATTTACTAAACTACATTTTTATCATTTCAAATGGTATTCATCCAATAACTTTCACAAACTTGAAAAAGATCTCGAGAAAATGAGTCTTGGAGTAAGTGACAAAACTAAGCAATCTAGGTTTTCTTTTAATGCAAGAAAGATATGTACAATATTTAAAACAAAATCATGTTCTTTGATTTTTTTTTTTTTTCTAAATGATGTTTTTGTAACATATTGTTTGCCTCAACTTGTCAGGATCTTTGCAACAATACTAACATCTCTTAGTGAGTCCCAATGAAATCCACCCAAAAACGAAGTTATTCCATACAATACCACCGAAGATAGTGGTGAAGCATAGTAGTCACCACAATTTTAAAATAAAGGAAACCACAAAAATAGATAGACTTTAAAAGGGAAAAAGGAATGGCACCTCAAACCACATTAGTTCGTGCATCATTTGGAATGCTGCTCCAGAAATTAAGTTAAGTTGATCTGGTGGTGCTAACATTGCAGCACAATGTAGTAAATTGTTCTCCTTCGTATCCTCAAAAGTTACTATCACATCTTTGATTGAACCTATTTTGTGTATTAGATTGAAGATTTTAGCATGGCGATGCAAGACAGCAATGTGAATTATACTTCTGCCTTCTTCATCTAGTTCCCACAACAAATCAGCAGGGTGATAAATGGACAGAAGCTGAGCAAGAAACTCAAAATTTCCAACTTTTGCAGCATCAAATAACGGGTTTCTTATTATTCTCCTTATCTCTTCCTCCAAGTCTTCATCACTAAGAATCACTTCCCAGAGATGACCAACAAGTTTAAGGATTGTACTTTGCGTTGCACCTGTTATAAATAATTTGACAACTTGTTATGTGAAGAGAAACAATGCCACAACCATATTACCAATTGAAGAAAATGATTACCAATTGAAGAAAATGACCATCGCGCACGTGCGCGCGCACACATATAAATTGGGAATGGGATATTTTATTATCTTTGATCTAAAAATAATAAGCAAAGAAAAAAATAAACTACGGAATAAAATTTCCAAATGGCAATGGTTGTAGGGACTTACATGATTTCGTGAACTGCTTACGAGCCAAGATATGCAAACCTGTTTGTTCGTTTTCATCCTGTGTAAATGCTAGACTTCGATTGGTTTTTGACATTTCCAAGGCCAAATCTGCAAATTAAGTATTTCAAAATTTATAGATATTAAACATCATAATTGTTAGAACACAACAGTATCTTAAGCTTGATGTTAGGGGAGGAGCAAGAAATATACTCCATCTAATTCTTATTATAAATCATATTTAATTGAATTCAATAAATTAATAAAGTAAATTAATTTTATTGATTTTTAAAAAATTTCTTTAGTATTTTCAATTGACCTTTATTTAATATCATTTCTCATTAATGAACAACTAATAATATAAATAGACAAAATATTTATGTTTTATTATAAAATGTCTTATAATAAAGATCACTAAATTTTCTTAAAAAATATTAGAGGGAGTAATATATAGAAGCATAAGCAAACACCCAAAGTAAACAAAGAATAGACAAATGTGGATCCCAAAAGAGAGATGGGGTTGCCACCTTAGATGTAAAATTGCTGGAGAAATAGACTAGCCTAACTGACTATAGATGCAAAGTGACAAAAAAGAACTTGTCAAGGTTATAAGTGATACACACACCAATACCTAGAATGGTCTTTATTTATAACTCAAGAATTAAAACTGAGATAAACTATAAAATATTTAAGAAAACAATCATAATTAGAACACCTTAAAAAATCCCATACAATTAAGAGAACTAAGAAGCTTCCTAATTTACAAATATTCCTAAAAAAGTATCTAACATGCTGAGTTGCTGATATGCATCGCACCTGAATATTGAAAGCAGTATATGGTATGTTTACCGTAGATTCCATTCTTGATACAAGCAAGGAAGAGCTTGTTCCAGTCCTCTTCTTGGAACATTGGAATAGTTTTGTCATATAAATACCATGCCATTCCACTTTGTCCTTGTAAAGCAGCCAATTGAATAGGAAACACTGATTCTTTACCCCTGATTGTTGGCAATGACTCATTTTTATTTATCATTATCTTTGCAATTTCCAGATTCCCAGTCATAGCAGCAGAGAACAAGGCAGTGTTTCCATTGTAGTCTTGCAATTCCAGTTCATCTTTATCCATAAATTTTACCAGTTCCTCTACAAAGTGAATATGATGTGTTCCAGCAGCAACATGGAGAATAGTCTTCCACCCCTTTGTTATGGCAGCCGTGCGTAGCTTCCGATTTTTCTCCAACATACGTCCAGCCTCTTTCCAATTGCCTTGCAATGTTAGTTTATATAGGGGTATACATTCTTTCCTGTAAGGTTCTCTGCCTTCTTCTGGAGCAAAGTCAATGGAATTGGATAAAAACTAGTCTAGTTAAAATGTCCATTGGGTTTCGAGAGGAGTCAAGTATTGAATGTACACAAGGCTTGGAAGGTTTGCATTTTTTATGCAGACTCGCACCGACTGGCATGTATACAGGTTTAGCACATGGGGGTGTTTGGTAGGTAGAATCAATTTGCATGCATCATGAGAATTATGATTCATCATAAATCCTGAGATTGCTTAAAATTCATTTGGTTAGGCTTAAACATTCATTACAATTAAGGTTAATTATAAATTCAGGTCTCATTTATTTATTTTATATTACAAGTAAGAAAAATTGAATCTTTAATATCCATTAAATGAACCAATAGAAAGGAAGAATAATATAGGAATAATACGGTTAATTAGTTGAGCTATATGAAATTAAAGAATTGGTAAAGAACATCATCCAGAGTGAAAGAGAAGTTACTTCTATCATTAGGTAGGTATGTTAGAAGAGGTCTTCTAAACCGGTCATAATGTTCATTCGACATTTCAATGTCAATGTGTGAAGTTGTTGACTTCATGACTGCTCAAATTGCCTTGGCTTCTCTATTCCGTAAATGTCTAATCAAATCTGCAAAATGAACACACTATAAGTGGCTTGGCTCTTTGTAAATATACTACTTAAATTCAACTTGGCCCTAGACAACACTTTCAATTAAGAGGATTTGAACTAAGTAAACTGCGGAGACTAGAGATGAGTCAGAAACATGCTATATCATCTGATCATGTATTAGAAAAGTTTCAGATATCTCAATAACAAACTTTTTTATTTGATGATAATATTTAAAATTTATATTGATAGTAAAACAAACTTAACCTTGTGAATAGAACATTTCAAAGAGTCCTCAGATTAAGTTTTATTTGTCAAAAGAAATACGTTGAGAAAATATTAAAGAAATTCGAGATGTTTGACAATAATCTACCTGATACTTCATTGGTTGTGAATGAAAACTTGAAGAAAAATGATGGATGAAGAAAAATGACACAGGACCAAATATGTTTACTGCAAGTTTACTTTCTTGATTCATGAATGATCTAAGGCTGGTTACATCTAGGTGCAGCAAAAAAGGTGCTCTAGGCTATTGAATCTAATGACAAGAAGATAAAAACTAAGTTAGTTGGTAATTGTTATAGTGATTGGTTAGATCACGGGTGATGGAAAGAGTCCTTTTGGATATGCCTTATCACTTAAATAAAGAGTATTTTTTGTGGGGCTAAAAGAAGCAATAATCTATCCTCAATCATCTATGATTGAAGAGAGTATCTAACAATAATTAAAATCTATTTTCCTATATTTTTATTCTATTTTCTTTCACACTTTTTATCATTAATTAAAAAATATAAATTAATATTATTATAATAATTTTATTTTTATCAATTTATTATAATAAAATAATATATAAAAATATTATATAAATAATAGATTGAGTCCTATTAGAAGATGTACGAGAATATCAAGGAGCAATCATATTCATCGTGATAACAAATCTATCTATTGCTATGAAAAGAAATCTAATCATATTAAAAGCAAGGCTAAGTTTGATCTAAGATCCAATGGTAACAAAAGTTTAATTTTGAATTTGGTCTCGTTAATATAATTATAAGGACAGTAAAAGATAAATACATCAATGCATGAAAGGCACTAGACCTTTAAATAAAGAGACATTGACGAGTGTGCATAGGTCCCATGTGGTCCATTAATTTACTAAGCACAGACACTTGCCCCCATAAAGACGAAATATACCTGTTATGGAACAGAGGTGCACATGGCTTTCACAGGCCCATTTAGCTTGTCCTTTGCTTTCTCGATGGATGTAAAAGATATGGCCTTTTATCTCATCCACAAAAAAGTATTATTTTTAAAGAATTTTTTTATTCTTTTATGTTATTATTAATTTTAATATTTTAAATTATAAAAATAAGTTTTATATTTTATATTAATAAAAAAGTGAATTTAAGATATTTTTATATAAAAAATTATTTTTATTTTAACAATAAAATATAAAAATTTATTTTATTTAATTTAAAAAATAATTTTTTTAAAAAAATTGACAATGTACTAAAATTTTTTTTATAGTATTAGAAGGTTGAGGCTGAGAATAAAAATATGCACCTTATATAATGTTTTATTTTTATTCTTTCTTAAGACGTGAGATTTGTATTTAAAATTTCAAGTTTATGTTTTTTAAATTTAGAATTTATATTATAAGTTTAGATTTATGTTTTTGGGTTTTAGTTTAAAGAATTTTAGAATGTAGATTTAAGGTTTATAATTTAAAATTTAGGTGATGAGAGAGAAAGTAATTAATGAGTAAAAAAAGTAATAATTAGAGATAATGTGTATTTAATATAATTAATATGAATGATAATAAAATTAATGGCTTATTAATGTAGTAAGGGACAATTAGCGAATTGCAAATTCTAATTTTAAGGTTGAGGTTAACATAACTATATTTTTAATTGATAAAGATTTATGAATTAATTTTTTATCAATTAAATAAGCATTTGATCAATAAAAAATTAGTAGTACATATAATGATTTATATCGGTGGGACAAGAGATATGATCTCATTAATTATCAATGCTATGTATATAATAATTTGTATAAATTTATTTTTTATATAATTTTACCTTTTGCAAATAATTGTTTTTCATATAGAATATAAAGGAGCTGTAAAAGGAATAGACATAATATATCCTCACCACACTGAGATGAAACACAAACTCACCTGTGATGTCTTGAGCTCTAGCGCATTCCACTCCAAACCAGGATTGCTTACTCCATCAACGATCCCTGTTCCGGTGTTTATCAGTGTCCCAAGTTCCAAGAACAAACAATTGACATTGTTAAGATCGAAAAGAGCGATTTACATAAGAAACCTCATTTTTAATTAAGATGCGAATATTCCAATAGAACTCTATATTCGTTGATAACAAGAATTCATTGACACATTTTTCCCCCAAAAGATAACCAATTTGTACAGATTAATTATTGACTAAAAGTTTAATTGAAGTCAAGTAATAAATAAAATAAAATTATCTTATTTTATATAGTTAAATTATAATTATTAATAATATAATAAGTAATAAAAATTAATTTATCTTTAAATTAAATATTTATTTTTGTTTTTTTAAATTAAATTATATAATTATTAAAATTTACATAAAATTTTATTTTTATTTTATTTTTATTCTTATCCTTCTCACTCTTATTTCTATCTCCCCTCTCATATCTCCCTCCTTTTATTTCTCTTTATGTATAATAGAAAAATCATGTACTCAAAAATTTTAAAAAAAAATCAACTAAAAAATAAAAATAATTATCAAAACTATCCGTATTATTTTTTATTTTTAAACAATATCTTCTTTAAATAAAAAAAATTTCTTCTTCAAACAAACACTAATATATATATTTTTATTTTTTTCAATATTTACTCAACTTAAAATCAAAACTTTCACACACATGCGCACACACACTCGCGCACGCACGCACACACAGGCCTCCCACACACGCACAGTCACACACAGAGAGGCCTCCCCTAGCGGCCGAATCCTACCCATCCCCATCTAAGGAATAAGCCTAAGAACCAGGCCACTAGGAACACTCGTGATTCAGGCAAAAACATTCTACTAAAATTTTTATATTATTTAAGTTATACAATAATTAAATTAAAATATAAAATTATAAAATTTTTAATTAAATAATATTTATAAAAAAAATTATATTAATTTATTATAAAATTTAAAAATTTTACTTAAAATATTTAATTAAATTTTAAAATATTTAAAGTGATATAATTCATATTCAATATAACTAAATTTAATTAAATTATTAAATTAATAAGTATTATATTTATTATTATTAAAAATATATCTTAATTTTGATTTTAATTTAATCATTTATAAATTATTTTTTAAAAATTAAATATTAAAAAAAATATTATATTAATTGATTTTATTTTAATTAAAAAATATTTTTTTATTTGTTATTAGTGTTAATTAAAAAATATAAATTTTTTTAAAATAATTTTTTTAAAAAATACTATTAAAATAAAAAATTATTAAATAATAAATTAAAATTTATTATAAATCAAATGAATAAAAAAATAAGAATCAGTAAAATTTAAAAAAAAATAAAAATTAATTTATAATAAATAAAAATATTATTATAAAATTTATATTAATTATTCATATTAATAATAAATTAATTAAATATATAAATTCTATTATCTTATATTTATCATATATTTTTTATAATTTTAATAATTTATTTTCAATAAAGTAATTTAATCTATAAACTAACTTAGACTTACGAAAGAGCAAGAGAAATCAGCAATCAAACCGAGATTCGAATAAGTGCAGCACCCTCACTTCAAAATATCACTCAGAAATGAGTAGATCCAACCAGAATCAAAACAAATTCAGACAAACTCCAAAGCAGTACCCACAACCAGAAACAACACCGTACTGCAGAAAGAGAGAGACATAGAACTAGAACCACGATGTCAGAGCAGAAGAAGGTCAACGGCGGCAAGAGTAAGCCGGAACACGGCCGCAGAGGGTGAAAAGAGAGAAGGGGATCTGGGTTTTGGAGAGAGAGGAGAGGGATTGGTAGTTCCTAGAGCCATTTTTGTTTTTTCGGGGTATACAAGAGAATTGAATTCAAATCTCTCATACAACACTTGGCGGTTTCAAGGGCCAAATTTTCAGAAATGACGGAAAGTGGGCTTATCATGTTAAGTCGAATTATTTAACTTTAATGGTAGTTTCTCAGAAAACTGCAGTTTGGTAGCGGTTGGTTTCAACTGCAAGGGACGTTTTAGTCGTTACTGTGGCTTCGCAGCAACTGCATTTAAGATCTGCTTACGTGTGGTTAACCGAAGTTACTTCCCATCTTCTAAGTTTTTCGGACACGAAGAATAGACAACACAGGCTTACGTATTGCTAGGAAAAGAGAATTTAATACCATAGATGTTCATTCAAAAAAGTCAATAATTTCAACTTACAAGATGGGTTGATCAACTGCATTTAAGATCTGCTTGCTTGTGGTTAACCGAAGTTACTTTCCCATCTTCTAAGTTTTTGGGACACGAAGAATAGACAAAACACAGGCTTACGTATTGCTAGGAAAAGAGAATTTAATACCATAGATGAACCAAAAAAGTCAATAATTTCAACTTAAAAGATGGGTTGATGTGACAATGACGGAATCCTCTTACTGAGTGGGTCCTGTTGACATAAAAAAAGTGAACTGTTTCTACTATTGGCGTAACTTGACCTAGAGGGCGCAGCGCGTCTTTTAAATTCTTGCTTAGAAATTATATAGACCTTCTTCATTTTGTGGTCGATGTGGGAGTTCTCTTTCCCCCTTTACAATTCATGGCCAACATCAATACGCAGGATTGCACAAGCTAATGGTGGCAAGTGTAGTTTTGCATCATGAGTTGATGAATAAAGGAGAAAGAAAAAGGGTTGAAAAGCACAAATCAGTAGATGGGAAAGGCAAATAAGAAAGGAAAAGAGACCGAGGAAAGGAGTAAATACTGTAGAACAAAATTACTATGGTAGAGAGGAAAGGAAGGAAAAAAATTCTAAAAGAGTGACTAAAAAATTAAGCACGAGAAAGAAAAAAGGAAGAAAGAAAGTAATACGAGCAAAATATGTAAGATTTACCTTAAGATCAGGAAATACAAAAACAAAGAACAGAAAAGTTTACCTCAGCTGAATCCAACAAGAAAGAAGGCTCTGCAACTGCAACTTACGAAGAGACACCTTAAAGTCTGTCATGTATCAGAAAGGGCGCTCTTAATTTCCTTCCAAACTACTTCTATCTGCTAATTTAATAGAGGCACAAGTCATTCTCCAAGTCAATGAAATAAATTTATCGCAAATTAAAAAATTGCATTACCGTGCTGGTGGGTGTAGACTTTGGACGGGTGTGTTTGATTTATAACATTGCAACTAACGAGACTTAGAACTTGAACAATTACTAACCAATAATAATATTTTTTTCCTCGTTGGATAATAACTATAAAATATTTAAATCTACAAATAATTCATTTAAAATTTAAGTTTTTATGTTATTTATTGTTTATTAATTATTGCACACAACAAAAAATAAAATATAGGTTTTCGAACAAACAATGTAAAATTTATTATAATATTCTTTATTTCATAATCATAAGATTATATTATAATTCTTACAATTATATTTAATACTTTCCGTTTTATACAAAGGCATTTAGAGTTGACCCGATAATATTTGGACGAATATTTAGAGTTGACCTAATCAATCTCATCTTGTTTTGGTGATTCCTTTTAAGAAAAATGAAAATATCTTTAATATATTATCTATTTAGAATATATATTTTTTGGTATATTTTTGTTTCCTTTTTATTATTAAGAATTTATTTCTTATTTTTGAATTTTTGGAGTGGCACAATCATCCTCATCTAGGCTTAGGATTTTATCTTGGAAAATAGAGGATCGCAAGGAGAATTTTGGGTGGTGAAGAACGTGTTTTGCAAGAGGTTACAACTTCTCAAATTTCTTCCATGGAAATTAAGTGTGACTAAACTATTTTTCTAGTTCAGGAATAATCAAAGTTTGGATATTCAAGAATAATAATTTCTTTGGTATTTATATATTTTTTGAGTTTATTCATCTATTATTGTTTTGTTGGTTCATGCAAAAAGGTTTGTCGTTCAATTAACGAAAACTATGTACAATCAATTAGAATGTTAAATCTATAATTATCTAGTTACTCTAATATTTAGTTGTAAAATAACTTATGTTTTGTGAATATATAATTTAGTTTAAATAAACTGTGCTTGGGAGTTTATTCGCTAAATTTTAATCTTTCTCGTTCCATTCCTACTAAAACCCATTTTTATTTATGCTAACTGGGATAGAATTGAATTTGTTAGACCATCAAATCACATAGATCCCACTGTCGGATAAAAAGATCTTCCATTATATAATACTTACATATAAAATCTTATATTTAATTTATATACTCTATTATGACATTATTTTAATAAATAAGAGGATATTCTATTAAAGTAACGTTTTCACTTAAGAATAAATTTTTTATTTATATAAAATTTGATTATTAATGTTATAATATGAGAGATTATAAAAGTGTCTTTTAAAAGAAGTTATTGAAAGTTAACAAATGTTGATTTATTTGGTAAATATAGAATTTATGTTCTACAAGGACGTGGATTTGAGTTCCTCTTGAATGGAAAGACTTTGTTAATAGGCAAACCGTAAAAATCTATGTAACCATGTGATACTTGTGTTCAAAGACAAATGCTTGTCGTCTGTGTAATCTGTTTGAAAAATCTACAGTTGTACTATTTTTGGTAAAAGTATTTTATTCCTTTCTTGACTAATAGATTCCTTAATTAGTCTTATTTCGTAGTAAACACAGAAACAACTAATAAAGTCTGGTTTTCTAAGAAACAAAAAAGATTTATTTAGACTTTTTTCAAAGTCAATATTTAAAGATATTTTCTGAAAGCTGCAAATAACGGTATATTAAAAGAGTGAAAAGAGAATTTGAGACAAAAATAAGAATGTGATCTTTTAATTCATGAGTACAAAATGTATTATCTGAAAGAAAATAAAGATTCATTTGCTAATTTTCACACAAAAAATTTAAATATTTTCTTTGTTGTTTTTGTCAAGAAACCATTTGTACCAACAAAATACTTAACTACTTGGTGAAATAACACTCGCAAGCAAAAGATCTAAATTCCCAGTTTTTTTTTTTTTTGTAATTTTTGAAGTAAAAGTACTATTCCAAAATCAGATTGTGGCATTCAGCAATAGATATCAAAATTTCCCTTCTATAATTTAAAGTATATTTCCTCTAACCTTTCTTGGAAATAAACTCTCCTTTGAACCTATGAGGAAGGCAACCAAGACTTAGCTGCATTATAAATAGCATCTAGCATTAGCATGTTAATTCCAAACCCTAACCAAAAAATTATTGAGTATTAAGGTGTCAATCCCATTAAATTTCTTTCTTCATCAAGCACAATGAGTTCCACAAGGGGCACCGTCTCTGATGAACGACGACCTCCCACTCAGGGCAATGGTACGCAACCGACTAAGGGAACAAGCACTGGAAAGATAGCCTCTGATGGAAAGAAGAAGCGACCTCCTAAGAGTAAATAAAAGACGAAGGATACATATACGAGAAAGATAGCATCTGAAGGATAAAAGGTATTAACAATCCAAATTATCTTGTAAATTGCTTCTTACTCCATTCATGCAAAATGATCAATGTTTCTTTTGGTTAAATGTGAGTTAATATTTTCATTCATTTCCCACATGCAGGTATGCAGGAAGGCAGGAGCTAGCAGTATTGGAATAATAAAGGAAGCATGAAATTAAATTCCATATAGCATATAGGGCAGATACTATTATATACATAGATTTCTTTATCAGATTTGGTTGTTGAATTATGTTTACTGTTACAAAGATGACAAAGCTAGATTAGCTTTGTGAATCCATTTCCGTAACAAATGAATTATTTCACTTTTTTTTGTTTTTTTTTTTTCCTACATTTATGCCAAGGACAATGTATGTATATGGACACCATATAAGAAATAGAGCTAATTGGCATTTAAAATGATTTAATAGGTATGTTTGTCTAACCACCAGCAAAGAGACAGACGTTACGTGAATATTATCATAATTTTAGAACTTCAGCTTATAAGCACCTAAAAAGTTTAAAAGGGCTAAAAGAAATTGTCTTGAAGTTTATGTTGTGATTATAAAATTTTACTTCCAAATACCAAATTTTTGGGAAGTTCAGGGGGATGAGAACTATTGCAGCCTTGCCCTTGCCTCTTTCCATGATGCTGTTTTATGTTTAATTTAGCTAATTGAAACTTCACTCCAACTAAAATTTCAATTGTAACATCGCTAAAAGATGAGCAACTATTTTCTTGCTTATAACAAATTAATTTTGCCAATTATTTCTATTCTAACAACCAACACAGCATCACATAATTAGTAAATAATTAAATTTCTTAAGCAGGTTAAAATGGTTTTATTTCTAGTTTTGTATAGAGAAATAATTTTGATTGGAGAAGCTGCATCCACTTCATGGATCTTCCTGCCTTGAAAAGAATTTATCTATTGTTGTCAACTAAAGGAAATTTTTTCGTTTTTGCACAGGAGTCAGAGCTTATTGGATTAAGCGTTGTTTTAGAGAGATTTGAGCTTAGATAAAGAAGCTAACAAATAATAAAGTGACAATCACTAAAATAAGCTTGAAACTTTGCTAAGTAAAACCCTCGCTGTGTACCAATTTCATTTTCATTTGTAATACCATTAGAAGAATAAGTTGATCCAACCAAAAAAACAAGAATAACAAAAGCTCTTTATTGTATCTCGCAAACATACGGATGTCTTTAATCATCTTTACATAATTAATTTTTTTTGACATGTTCTCTTACGTAAAAGAATGGGATATATAATAATAAAGTAAATACTAAAGAGCAGATAATTAGAGCTAACTGGAATAATGAATATAATTGCGAAAAGATATACATTTTTTTCCAAGATTAATTATTCTAAGGACCTAATAATTAAAGATTCTCTACATCTAAGCATTCTAGCAAAAGGCAAGTGAAAGAACAAGGGAATCAATTATCATATATATTGTCTTCGTTGAAAGTTTGGAACATTTCTGAACGAACGCCTCTTACAGATTGAGCAATGTTACATTATATTCAGCAGTTCGAAGAACACCATTTCTTAACTATGAGAAATGCATATGATGCTGCATCCCCATACGTACTTCTATCCTCAATCTCCATTTCTTTCACAACTTGAAATCCCAATTGCATGACTATCTCCAATTTTCCACCAAAGAACAACAGTTGATTAATATATATGGGAGTTAAATTAATTCCAATTATCAGACAAAATAAAGAGATATTAAGGTAGTTTCAGTTTTTCTTAAATTCAAATTATAAATTAACTTTTATGAAATGGGTTTTCCTAAGTTGCATACATAGATTTAGATAATCTAAACTATATGTATTCTACAGATTATATTTAACTTATCAATTTTATTCATAGGAAGGTGGAACAAATGTTTGGCATCTGGAGAGTGAGAAAGGAAGAGAGCACAGGTTGTGACCATGCCCTTGGTTTTAAGTTTCAACCATTGGCAGAAGTGTTGAGGGTATTTTGCTCAATATTGACCGATTCAGACCAATTGCTCATCAAGCTTACAAACTTCAAACCTTGACTGACTATGGTTGTTTTTGACTTTACAATATTGATATTTGTTAACAGTTAGCTTGTGTCAGTTAATTGAGAGTTCAGTTGCTTGTGTTAGTTCATTAAAGGTTCAGTTACTTTCTTACTATACTATAGTTAGTTGACCAAGTTAGTTTATTCTTGGTTTAGTTAAGCTCTCGATATATGACTTGATGTATATAAGGCATGCTCTCTTTAATTCTTTCATTTTTTTTCTTTCCAAAACTAGAATGGAATTCAGTAATACATTTGAAATTTTCCTTCTATTTTTCATTTAATTTCCTCTTCCTTTTGAACCAATGAAGAAATTGATCAACTCTGCTTTGCACGATAAATAGCAGCTAGCAGCAACATGTTGATTCCAAGCCAAAGTAGAAGAAGAATCTTTGAATATTAAGCTGTCAATCCCATTCAATTTCTTTCTTTATCTAGCAAAATGAGTTCCCCAGGAAACATTGCATCTGATCAGCATCCACCTCCCAGGCCGAGCAAGGATAAGCCAAAGACTGGGGAGACTAATAAAACACAGCGTCTGATCAGCAGCCACCTCCCAGTAAATAAAAGCCTATGAATACGAATAAGAAAATGATAGCATTTGTTGAATAAAAGTATTAACAGTCAAAATTATTTCTCTTTGTTATATGTGAATTACTTTGTTCATTTATTTCCCTAGTGCAGGTATGCAGCATGGCAGGAGTTAGCAATATTGTAATAATAAAGGAAGCATGAAAATTCCATATGTGGCAGATACTATTATAAAGATTTCTTTGTTTAGTTTGGTTGTTCACTTATGTTTCATTTTCTAGTCTATAATATGTAGTAATAAAGATCACAAGGGCTAGTGTAACTTTATAAATCCATTTCCTGCTGCTTACTTTTAATAGTTGAAAGATGTTTCGGAAATAAATGAATTATTTAATTTCTTTTCTCATTTATTCCAAGAACAATACATGCACATGGACAGCATAATGGAATTGAGATGATTGGCACTAAAAATAAATAAGAGGTATCTTTGTCTAACCACAAGCTTATTTATAGGCAGGGGACATTATGTGTAAAAAAAAATAAAATGTTCTTAGGATTTAGACATAAAGGAATCTAGAAATTTTACGTGGATAAAAGAAATTATCTTTAAGTTTTACAAGGTAAATATAAAATTTTTAAAAATTCAGAGGCACTAGCAAATTGTTTTACATACCAAATGATAATTTTTCGAAAGTTCAGGGCAATGAGAACTTTTTGCCTTGGCCTTGCCTCCACCCTTAACGCCGCTCTAAGCTTAATTTAGCTAATTGAAACTTCACTCTATTTCCCCCAAAGATGAGCAATTAACATTTTTCTTGTATGAAACAATTTAATTTTTTCAACCATTTCTATTGTAACACCACCAAAAGTCTAAGTTCATCATACCAATGAAACAAAAATCGAAAAAAAAAACAAAGGAATTTCATGGCTACATGTCATGAGTGTATGGATCGCTTTAATTTTGTGTACTTATTAATATATTTAACGTGTTCTCATAGATAATGGTATAGCCATAAAGTCAATACCATGGACAGATAATTAAATCTAGTATAAAGAATACAATTGCAAAAGATACAATTTTTTCCCCAAGATTAATCACTTTAAGTACCTAATAATTAAAACTTCTCTACAGTTGAGCATTCTAGCAAAAGAAAAGTAAAGGAAGAGGGAATTAATTCATATATATATATAGCCTTGGTTTTTAGCAGTGTCAAGATCATCATTTCTTTAACCATTTGATCCTTTTACAACCCTTGATAACATTTGAGAAATGCATATAATCTTGCATCCCAACACGTAGCTCTTTCCTCAGTCCCCATTTCCCAATTACTTCTCAATAAAACAGTTGCAACAATGGCTGAGCTAATAGATCACCTTCATCGTTGGATATCCTAATCACTTCATACATCCACAAAATTCATTTGACACTAATTTTCACAAGAACAAAAACTGTATTAAAAGAACGAAATGCCTAGTGTTGTATATATAAAAGAAGCTCATAGGTTAAGAAGCACTCTCACGTCTTTTTAACTTCCTTAGCCAATACTACTTTAATACAATAAGTAGGAGTGCACAAAAACATAACAAATAGAAGATCTAATAATATATATATATAACAAATTTCAAGTATGCTAACTGGGCAGTAATCATTTACATGGCCTGCATCTTAAAGCCTTATTATAATGCTTATGATTGCTTGGCCGAAATAGAAACCTACAATAGTAGGCTGAATAGATGATGTCAGACCAAAGTCGATATTGCAGAAATCCAAATAAGGGTATTTGTAGAAATGCGAATGCAGACATTAAGCCCGGAACCAACTTCAAACCGTGGTAATATGTTATGAACAAGGCACTGCTAAATGCTACCATCATACTTGTTATAGAGATGATTAGAGCTAGTAGGCCGATCATCAACTTGAAGGGTAGTGAACTTAAAAAGTCATTCTCTGCATAACGTGAGATAAGGATAGACAAGAAAACGAGTGTTCAGGTTGAAGTAGAGATTAGTGCAGTTGCATCTGATACTGCAAATATTAGAAATGCTGGTTTCTTAAAATAATGGGGAATTCCATCATCATTGTCACCACCTGGGATGCTGAATGCTACAGAGAGGACTCCAGTGGCAATGACAGTTGAAACAAGCATACAAGAATTAGCCGTGCGCTCCATCCAAGACTTTGCTTTTTCCAGCAGTTCTTCATGATCCTTACTGAACAATTCGCGAAGAGTCAATCCATTTGAATTTTTTTCTCTCAATAAATGATGGTCGCATTACCTTTTTCACCTTCTGTTTTGTCAAAACAATGTAAGTTGCCATGGATATATACAAGATTATGGTCATGAAGTATTTGGAATTTTAAACCACAATAATCACGAATCATAGTCATTTTTATTTTTCTAAAAAGAAAAATTTGTTTTAGCACAAATACGCAACCTAACTTTTTAAGATTTTCATTGAGTGAGTTCCAATAAGAAATTGATCACCCTGAAAATGCTATCATATGATATCCCACCAAAGATAGTCACTTAATTTTAATTTGAAAATAAAGGAAACGATGGACAACAAAGAGCAGAAAATATAAAAAGAAAAATAAACTTTAAAGGGAAGGATGGGATTGTACCTCAAACCAAATTAGTTCATGCATCATCTGAAAAGCTGCACCAGAAATTGAGTTTAGTTGTTCTGGAGGTGCTAATTTTGCTGCATAATGCAGTAAATTGTTGCCCTCGGCATCCTCAAAGGTTACTAGCACATCTATGATCGCACCTAGTTTATGTATTAGATTGAAGATTTGAGCATGGCGGTTCAAGACAGCAAAGTGAATTATGCTTCTGTCTTCTTCAACAATTTCCCACATCAAATCAGCTTGATGGTAAGTAGGCATAAGCTGAGCTAGGAACTCTGAATTCCCGACTTTTGCAGCAGCAAATAATGGCTCTCTTATGATACTTCTGATCTCATCCTCTGTTTCTGCATCACTAAGAATCACATCCCATAGATGACCAACAAGTTCGAGGACTATAGTTTGCGTTGCGCCTGAGATGATTAATTTGACAACTTGGTTATGCAATGGAAAGGTATTTATCACTTATGCAAAGTAAGGATATGCCAAATCATTTCATCGGATGAAGAAACAAAAACTAAATAAAATTCTTAGGGAATGGGATATATTATTATCTTAGCATTGACATAAAACAGATAAGCAAAAGAACATAAATTGTGGACTAAATTTTCTGAATGGAAATGGTTACAGGGACTCGCAAGATTTTGCGAACTGCTTCCGAGCTAAGATATGCAAACCCGTCTGTTCTTGTTCATCCTGTGTAAAAGCTAAACTTCGCTTATGTTTTAACATTCTCAGGCCCAAATCTGCAATTGGGTCCTTCAAAATTAATAGATAATAGCATCAAGATTCTTGTTCATACTTAACTTTATCCATCCTAGTTAGAGGTAACTCACATGTATATGCATTGCTTTAATTATATGTAATAGTAAAACAATAGTTAACATGCTGAGTTGCTTACTCACATTGTACTCCAGGATCCAAAGCAGTATATTGTATACTTACTGTATATTCCATTCTTGATACAAGCAAGGAAGAGCTTGTTCCAGTCCGCATCTTCGAACATTCGAAAAGTTTTCTTACATAGATTCCATGCCATTTCATTCTGTCCTTGTAAAGCAGCCAATTGAACAGGAAATACCGATTCCTTACCCCTGATTGTTGGCAATGATTCATTTTTACTTATCAATATCTCAGCAATTTTCAGGCTCCCAGTTGTGGCAGCAGAGAACAAGGCGGTGTTTCCATTGTAGTCTTGCAATTCCAGTTTATCTTCAAGCATAAGTTTTACCAGTTCCTCTACGAAGTGAACGTGATCTGTTCCGGCAGCAACATGGAGAATAGTCTTCCACCCATTTGTTATGGCAGCCTTCCGTAGCTTTGGATGTTTTTGTAACTCACGTCTAGCTACTTTCCAATTGCCTTCCAATGCTAGAGTATAGAGGGGTACACATATCTGCCTGTAAATTTTTCTCTTTTCCTCTGAAAAAAATTCAATGGAATTGGACAGGAACTAGAGTAGTTAAGCATCTCCATTGGGTTTTGAGAGGAAGTTGAATGTTGAATCTACAAAAGGCTTGCCAAAACAAGGTTTGCAGTGTTTTTTTTTTTTTTCCCATTCTAACCCACAAATATTTTTATATTAAAAATATGAAGAATTTCAATCAAGGTTGAATCTAAGGATTAGAAATTTCTAGAAACATCGATCTAGTATAAACCTTAAACTACTATAGTTTAAGGCAGCAAAGTTTCATAGGTACCTAGTGTTTCTTAAGTATGTAAAGACATTGTCATACAATTCTCATGCTTAAATTTCATTAAAATTGGGTCTTCTAAAATTTAAAGACCTTGCTTGATTTTAAGATCCTACATGCTTTGTGTGAAGGAAACCAAGTTGGTCATACACCGGTAAAAGTCGGACTCTTGCTGGATGGGGATGTTATGTACTTTGATTCTATGCCTAGTTCTAGTTCTATCACTTTGGCTTTGTATACTGATTTTATGAGAATTCAACTCTCTAGACTTTGTAAGACTTAATCTATCTTCGTTATTTCTTTTTTATAAAAATAATAATAATAAGAGAAGATAAGCTACTTAGCATGTAAACTCAACTAAAAAATAAAATATTAATAATATTTTCAGAAAATTATAATAAATTGATTAATGGACCAAGAGAAAGGAAGAATGATATATAAAGAAGGTTAATTGGTAAAGAGAACAAGAAAGAGAAAGAGGAATTACTTGTTTCTTCATGTGGATATATTAGAAGAGGTCTTCTAAACCGAGCAGAAGGATATTCGATAGTGGAATCTCAACATGTGGTGAAGTTGTTGAATCCGTAAGTACGTCTACTTTCTCTATTCTGCAAAATGAACAGCATATCATTATCATTAATTTCTAATATAATAGATGAATCACTTGTTTTTGCTGAATAAAACCCAAAGAATTAAGGATATGTGTCTTTTCAGCTTAAATTGTTCTTTTTAATTTATTTGACGTTTTAAGTCCAAGAAATTTATTGAAGTAATATAACCCTTAGGATCAATTCGAATTAACAACAATTATAATTATTTTTTATTGTACATTTGATAAGACAGAGTTCAAACTCTCCCATTCTTGTATATTACTAAAATCCCTTGCCATATTGACTTCACAATTTTTTTTCCACTAGGTAAATGATTACACGTACAATTAAGAGATTTGAACTAAGGAAAACTATAATTGTTTAATTACAGTTATTTTTTCCTTTCAAACATGGATCTTACAACAAAGAGATAACATGGCATCAATAAAGTTTTCCTTTTATGTTTTATTTTTTGGTAACGAAGTTTCCATGAATTGATTATGTATTGGAAAAACTTTATGATTTCCAATTTGTTAAATAATCGTTTGGTAAGGCATCGCTTTCACATGGGCGGCTGGAAGTATTGTTCTTTTCAGACCACCTGCATTTTGGCAGTTCCACTTTATTTCAAGTGGGCCTTCTATTTATTATTTATTTATTTTAACATTTCAAATGGTTTTTGAAGAATTTTTATTTACTGTTTTTACTTTATATATATATATATATATATATTATTTTTATAATTTTACTTTTACAGCATAATTAAAAAATATAAAAATATCCTATACATGCAACTTTTTCCTAATACAATTTTTTTTTTCCTTTTGGACATAAATATTAGTTTATAGTTTATGTTTCCAAGTAACTGAGAAGTGAAAAAATAAATTGTTCTAATAAATGAATTTTTCTTTTAGATAAAGGTACAAATGATATATGTCTACATTTATCTATGTCAAATAAAAGTTTAGAGCTTGATTATTTTAGTTGTTTTTCTATTTTTATTTATCAGTACACTCAACTGAAAACTAAAGCTAAAAGATATTTTTAGTTTCAAAAAATGATGAATGGAAATTTTATAATTTTATTGATATTTTAAATTTTTTCTGAAGAGAATGACTAGTGATTTGATAAAATTCATTTGAAATGATTTTGAGTATTAAATAAATATGAAGTTAATTAAATGGAATTGAAAATTAAATGAAAATAGATCAAATTTATCAATAAATATGTTTTCAAAAATAAAAAATGTGAAAATAGAAACACATCTTAATAAATAAAAGTATGATTATATCACAAAAGGAAGAAAGAAAAACAGGAAATCCAAATAAGAAATCATTTCTTATACCAGAGAGTCTCTCACTCTTTCAAATATTCTTTGATTCAATGAAAAAAAAGAAAGTTTAACTTATCAATTTAAGACCCGAAACTATTCACATGAGCTTTTTTGAAATTGAAACTTGGATAAAGAGACTCTATGTCTAAGGGTTTTGAAATTGAAATTGAATCTAATTTAACTTTAGGCTTCCAAATAGACTTGATAATGACTTTTATATTAACTATATCAAACACACTAATGTTCTCTTGAAATATTTATAGTAAATTGCATAGTACCTAATAATTATCTGAAGTATAAATTGGAGATCTTTTCTTTAGAAGGAAGCATCTTCTCTGGTTTGGTTGAGATCCTAGTTTCATTTTGTAAGGACAACATTTTTCTATATGCAGAAAATCTCAAAGCAGTGTTGCAGAATATAAAGTTGGCAAGTGTAGCTCAGTTCACTGTAACCAAAGAGAATGGGATCAAGGAAAATAGGCTTGAAAACCACAAAGCAGTGGAGGAGGAAGGCGAGTAAGACAGAAAAAAAGAGACCAAGGCAGGAGTAAGTACAGTAAAAATAACATTATCAAGGTGAATACAATTCAACAAAGAGAAAGAAAAACAAACATATAATATTATAATATTTGCCAGAAGATGATGATGAAAATGACGGAAATGGCCAAATAAATTAAACAAAACCAAAAGAATAGAAAAAGTTACCTCAGCCGAAATCCAACAAGAAAGTTTAGAGGTCTGCAACTGCAACTTATGAATAGAGACCAACAGAAAGTATAGTATCTATAAGAGAGAGGGATCTTTTTTGCAGTTTCTCATTGCTACTTTCTGCTACTTAATTATAACGGCAGAAAAAGAGAATGTAATTCCAAGTCAAGTCAATGAGATAAACTTAGTGTAAATGAACGTTTGCATAATTGAAAAAGAATTTTTACTCTCATTGAAAAGTCGTTCTCGCACGGCATATCCTCGGACCCCCTTGTTAATAATTTATCTTCCAGCCAACGCAGCAAGCATAGTAATGCATCGAATACCAACCAGTCATGGAGAAAGAAGGACAAAATGTATTGCCAATAGAAATTGGACTAGTTAATAAAGATTCATATTCCAAAGGAATATTAGTTTGAATCCCTCTTTTAATATTAGGAATTTGTAAATTGATATTTTATAAATATTTTTATAAGTTTTTTTTTTTAATCCAGTGTCGTACATGACAGTTCTTTAAACGTAATGTTTAAAACAAAGCAGAATCTCCACGTCTCTCTTCTTCGTCCCAGCACACTTAGAACATCCAAGAGAGTGTAGGTATAGTTAAATGTAAGTAACAAAAATTTTCATCTGTTCTCTTGTGCTGGTGAGGTTAAAATCTTTTTGATGATATGTTAAAAATTAGTTTAATTTTAAATTTTAAATTATTAAAAATATTTAAAGATAATTTATATTATATCCAACACTTACTTTTGACTTATTGACATATAAAGTTTCAAATTTAAGGAAGGCTTTGGGCATCTTTAAGAACAGAATAACAAGGGCAAAATTTACCTAATAAGTTCCCTTTTATCTGCCTTCTGTTATATCTACAAGACAGTAAGGCTCACAGTGAAACATAAATTTAGCTGAGAACAATATAATTGTTTTTTCTGACAGCATATTAAGAAAGGTGATTAATGTTTTAATCTTCTACGTGTTCTCCTGCAGAAAGACAAAGACCTACTCTTCCTAGTCTTCAACGATATATTCATAGGATAAAACCGATGTGGAAAAATCAATTGTAGATTTCACTACAAACAAACAAAACAATGGTGGATCATCTTGCTGTCGTCCATTCGCATGTTCCTTATCTCTTCCATTAAATTATAGCCAAGTGGATCGTACACGACCGATTTATTTTATGGTTAGAAATATTGTAAAGTTAAAAGGAAATAGTGGTCACCAAGTATTGGTCTATAAACCAATTAATAACCTTCTCCAATATGTTTACATTGATCTCTAACACACTTTTTGAATTGAGGTACTTGTAAACAAATTTTGAGCTGAGCCCCTAATTACAAAAAAATAAGAGTTTATTTAATTCTCTTTGATTTGCTTAGTACTAATTGACATCAACGTTTCAATTTCTTGATTTAATAATTTATAATCCTTGGCTAGTGTATATATAGGATTAAAATCTGTTATCTCACTCTTTTATCTCACTTTTTTATCTCACTTCTCGTGGTTGATTGGAAAAAAAATAAAATAATGTTATTTTTTTTACTTTTCAATATGTTTTGACTAATTTAATATAGTAAAATAGTATATAAAATATTATATGAGATAATAAATTTAGTCCACGTACACACACATACATGTGTGTGTGTATATATATATATATATATATATATATATATATATATATATATAATATTGACTGAATAGAAGTAGGTTAGATTTAAGATGTTAATTTCAAGACTTTGAGAGTAATTATTTTAAGAAAGAGATATATTAAATATTACTTTACTTTACTTAAACAAAAATTAATCTCGTACCTAGAAATTAAGTATTCTTATACTATTTAAAACAAATTAGAAAAAGAAAAAAGACTCGATGGACTTTTTGCTCCCCTAAAACACAATTATACCTTTAGTTTCATCCATTTTGACTGGCAAGTTTAATTTTAGTTCAGGTTATACTTATCAATTGTCTAGGTACAAATACGATAAATTAATTATAAATTGTTAAGGAATTTGATTGAATTATGATACTATATATACACACACACACACACACAAATGAATCGAAGCTAGGCAGCCGGAATATTTGTCCCCCTTTATGAATAATATGTTGATTCAAGATATTAACCCAAAATTAATACAATTAATGACTTTGTAACACAAACTTTGTAAGTGCCTACAATTTTGGATATGGTAGGCTCTTTTGTATTTGTTTTGATGTTACAATAAAGCTTGCTCCACCATATGTAGGTATAATCGAATTTGCAAGGTCAGCCAATTGCGAATTGAATTTGATGCAAGAACATGTAGTTGACAAGTTATATTTTATTACTTAAAAATCATTGAAACTTTAAAGACTTATAAATATATTTATTCATTTAATATTTTATTTCCATCCTCGATATTAATTCCCAGATCAATCGATTTTTTATGAGACCTACAAGTAATTGATGCTGTATATAAAGCATATATTTTATTCTTTTTCTTTCAAAATATATCATTTTAAACTATAAATATGCTAATGCATAAACTAAGAATGGAATTTTTGTTTATAATTTTGCTTTTAAAAAAAAGAAGTTGAATTTTAAGGAAATATTAAATTTACCATTTCAGCACAAACAAAAGAAAGTCCAAGATGACTACTATATGAAAGTAAATTTTCTTTCCATGGAAAAAGTAATTCTTTTTCTGGCTACTTTTGAGAGAAAATAAATTTTCACTGAAAGGAGAATTGCTTACACCATCTGTAAGAAAAACAAAACAAGGTCTAACTTCCATCTATGATCTGAATCTTGTTTTTTCTTCTATTTTTTGTTTTTTTTTTTATTGATAGTCTGACTCAATTTTGACAAATATATGTACAGGGAAGGAATCCACTTATCAAGTAGAATGGCTTACTCTTTTTCTTGTCCATCCATTTTAATTAAATATAATAACTAAGTTTTCTTAATTAAAATATCATATGGCAAGCAGGTCAATCTTCTCTATAAATTATTTTTTACAATTGCCTTTCTTTCCCTTTTGATAACTGTGTTCCTCCTCTTACGAATTCCTAAAACTCCTTATATATCATTCTTTATCCAGCACAACATTCATATATGTATAATATAATATTGAAAATATGACATTATGATTAAAATTATATACATGTACTATAATTGTTATATATGTGTCTTTATATTTTGAAAATATCGAATGATTTTTTATTTTCAATATTATAAAAAAAGTTTTCTCTATAACAATAACCAAAATTCATTCAACCATTTATCTTTCATTCAATTTTGGATCCAATTCTTGATTGTAAAAGTCATTGATAAATCAAAACTAACTCTAAAGCATATGCTTAAGGAATGTACAACATATTTCTTAGTCTTCACAAATTATATTAATAAATTAGTGATTTTTTCTAATTGATTTAAAAATGCACTATCAAATCATACATTCATAAGCTAATTTTCAAGCTAGTTATTTATTTATTTCTGATATAAACAAGAAGTTGTGAAAAAAATAATATAATACTTGAATTAATATCTATATATATATTAGATAGATTTGTGTTAATAGAGTATAATTAAAAAAAGAAAACTATGAGGACAAATGTTTCGATGTGTTTAAAATATTATATATAATATATATTATTTAAAAGAAAGAAATTTTATTAGGGATAGCTATCCCACAATGCGAAACGTAGATTCGCCCCTGCTCCTTATATATATGTATTCTTCTTATGTTGTTAATTAACGATATAGAAAGCAAAACTTGTCACGGGATTTCTATAAATTGTAATTAAATTAATTCAATGAACTTCAGTTTTACCACAACAAAGTTTAACTAGTCACAAACTTACCAAAGATGCCAGTGCTGATGCAGGTGAAGAACAATAGACTCCAATCTTCTTCATCAAATATTTCAACAGTCAAGGAATATAGATGCCATGCCATTTCACTTCTTCCTTGTAAAGCAGCAAAATGCAAGGGAGTCACTTTTTTTACTCCACGGATTTTTGCCAAGTATGGATTTCTTTGCAGCATTATCTCAGCAAGTTTTACGTTGCCCGTTCCTGCTGCCAAGAAGAAGGCTGTCTTCCCATTGTGATCTTGCAAGTTCAAGTCTTTATCATCCATCAATTCTAAGAGTTCCACCACAAAGTGAACATGGTTTGCTCCTGCTGCAACATGGAGAATTGTTGGCCAACCCTTTCCTATGGCTGTCCTTAGAAGCTTCTTATCTCTATCTAAAATGCTCTTAGCTGCTGTCCAATTTCCTTAAGCGCAAGTTTGCAAAGGGGTACACATTGGTCGAGGAATTTGCCCCTAGCATCCCCTGAAACATAAATAAACATTTAGAATATGCAAATACAACTGGGTTAAAATGCCAAAATAATGTAGTTTGAAAATTATTTTCATATATATTGCTGTTTCATCCACGTATGTTAGCTTAGCTAACAGAGTATTTGAAAACGCTTACCCAAGGAGGTACGTTAGCCTAGCTAGCAGAATATTTAAAAGCGTTAGTTCAAGGGGTGCCTTTGAGTTAAAATTGTTCAAAGGGATGTTAGCTCAATTGGCATCTTTTTAAGAATGTATTATTTAAGATTTAGAATTTAGATTCAAAGTTTCAAATTCAAACTCATGATTTGAAAGTAAATCTCAAGATATTAATTTGTATACAAAATTCTTTATTATCAATGCACTCTTAAATGTGAAAATGTCATCATAACATTACTAAACCAAAGCATACAAGATGTTCAATAACACTTGGCATATGTCTTCTCCAAAGCATGAATTCTCTCAATGTCAGATCAAGTACAGAAAGGTCAAACACAAAAAGATCTAATAAAATACTAACAACCAAACTGAGTAAAAATACATAAAAAAATGCCAAAACAAATAAAACAAGCATGAAAAAACTCACGAATAGCTATCATAAAGCTATCAAATGATTTCAAAATTTACGAGACTACCTCAACTTGAATTTGGGCACACCCATAAACTAAAATGTGAAATGAAAATCCTTAAAAAAAAAAATGAAAAAAGTAATCAAAACGATGGGGTTTCGAAAATAACTAAACTTGATGCGTAATGGTTGGAGGGGGTCACTATTGATGTCTGAGCTAAAAAATATCATTGACCAAATTTTGAGGCAAATGGACAAAAGATAGTTTTATGCAAGCTGCTCTGAAAATACCAAAAACACATAAATGACATGACAGAAACAAAACAAAGTAATAAGTAAATATATACAACCTCAAAAATATATAAAACAGGTTTAAATGAATTTTAAAATAAAGCAATTAAGACGAGGCAATTTAATTTGACTGGCTGAAGCTATTCAGTTGAAGGGCGCCATCGGATTTCGCACCCATTTGAAAAATTTAACATAAGGCACCTCTTAGATTAAGTCTTTTATATCAATAATCAACTCAACCCAAAAGCAAATTACGGTTAATGTAGACAGAAGAATAATATATTAAGAAATAGTGTAAGTATTCAAACTATGATATTTTAGTAAATAGTTTAAGTTTTTGTATTATTTTGGTATTTTAACACATCAAGCAGTTTATCTATTCTTTCTCTTTGGCAAAACTAAAAACTGATAATGCTCAATAAAATCAATATTTTTGTAAAAGTCAAATGACCAAAATAACCTTACTTAAGGTATATAATCTCATGTCTCAACTTATAGGTCGATTTCTCAACATCTATTTATATATCCGGAGTTCATCTCTTTCTTCCTAAGATAAAACTGGTTTGGGGTTTAGGTAAGCATCCAATAATGTAACCCTTGTAAGTCGCAAGGTGAGGCTTTTCTCTAGTTTGCTGGAAATTCCGTAATTTGCAAGAATGGCTATATTTTTCTTAAATTACTATTCAAGAAAGAAACAGATAGAAAGATGTATAGAAGAGATTTTCATGTGAGAAAGGGAATACTTGCGCTATCCAGAAGATCAAGGATAGGTCTGTTAAATTCAGCCGAAGCAACCCTTTCGATCCCCTGCACTTGTGGAGAAGTCATTGGGTCCGGAATTGATTTACCCATTTCTCTACACAAAAAAAGAAAAGAAAAGAAAAGAAAAGAAAAAGAGATTATTTAAAAGTTAACAGAAAGCGGCTAAGAGATTTTGTTGTTGTTTCTATCGTTTCTTTTAACTGAGAATATTATTGTTGTTGTTGATTTAAAACATGAATCATTTTCGAAATTTCTCTAACAACCTACATATCCTAAAAAGAAAACCAGATTTTTACTGATAGGATCATATTTTAACTTTGGTCATTGAACCATTTCTTTTATTCATTAACAAGTCTATGTTTATGTGTGGTACAAATTGAACTCCTAACATTACATATTATGATAATAATGTTCAAGGAAAGTATTATTAAACCCATGGTTATCAGATATCGGTCGCTATTGCCTAATAGAGCTTCCTATGGCTAGCTTTATGCTATGTTTAGGAGTTTTGAGGAAATAGAACGAAACATAAAGGAAGGGGGTGAAAAGGAGACGGAGAGGGTTAATTTCCCTTGGTGGGGATTTAAGAGTGTAAAGTGAAGGATAAATTATTCCAAAATAGTGAATGTGTTGGAGAAAGGGATAAGTTATAGAAACGAACTTAAAATAGTCCTAATGTTTTAAATTTTGAAAAGAATTAAAGACTATAGGTTAAAAGTTTTATAATTTTTTCTATAAATTATTGGAAGATATTTTATTCCAATGCTTTCACATCAATTTCAGTGAAAGTTCCACTTTGAGAGGGATGGAATTGGAATGGACCCCTTTTAATTCCATTAAATAAAATGCTCTTTCTTAAAAAAATTTCTACATTCGAAAAATAAAATTGTGAGAATATTAGGGGTGAAATATAAGGGTAGGAGAAGTAAGATTTGATTTAATGGTATACTTAACTCCCTCCAAAATCTTTTGTAGTTATCTTAATTTGATTCCAGTTATTTAAAACTGAGTTAGTACGTCTTGGTCAAAAAGTTAGAGAAAGGAAGAGAAGAAAGCAAGTATATATGGAAGAAGAACAGGGTTTGAGTAAATATATTTCAATCAAATAAACGAAGCAGAAGTAAATGAAAGAAGGAAAATCAAAAATGGGTTTAAAGAGAAGAGACTAAAACAAAAGGATATGAGATGCATAATATATGCAAGCGTTAAGTTCTAAGACAGTAAAGGAGAAGCCTATTCATAGTCAAGTCAATGAAAAAGTTGCATGCTTTATATTTTTCTAAGAGAAAGGTTTCCGTTAAACTTAAAGAATTGCTATATACTGATGCTTAGTAAACAAGAGTATCTTCTTACGCGTCTAATCGCGAGTCCCTTGTCTGTCTCTGGCTTGTAGTTTTAGCTTCAGCAGGACAGTGGTGGAGCAAAAACGACAATGAAATTCAGTAAAATGACAGAATATGTAAGCAAATTATTACTGGTTCAAAACGTGTCGAAGACTGCAAACCAATAACCTTTTTCAATTTCTACTATATTGGTTTATAAAAGGTTTTGAGTTTTATTAGTTTTTTCCTTAAATAAATAATACTATACTGTTTAGCTAAATATTTACATAAACGAACAAGAAATTAAGCATAATAATATATTTTTTTTCCTTTTTTTTTCAATTGTTGCCATACATACTTATAGAATTTATTAATTTAGTTTCTTAGTGTGTCCTTTCCACTTGTTCATTTCTAATCATTACACACTTAACTAATGATGGCACTAATTAATATTCAATCGTGAGGACTAGTTAATTAATATGGTAGAAGTGGAAAACCTGTGTTAGGCCCTATCGTGATATCATCAAGGCCCTCTGAAGGAAAATTGAAAAAAAAAAAAAAAAAGAGTTCACATTTTGTTATGTGTTTTAGAAATCTATTAAGAGATATAATTAGATAAGAGTGGCGAAAGTTTTGAACTGTCTTTTTAGCTTAGAGGTAATAGATTTGGAACCCTCGATTTCAGAATTAACCCAACATCTTCCCTCCTTTTCATTTCTGGTTACTGGAATTCTACACCTCTCAATTTTGCCAATATAATGTGAAACTGTATTTCATAAAACTTCAGCTGTTTGATATTGTGTTTTGTTATCAAGATTAAGTAAGCTTGGAAATATCATATACTCTTAGTTTCTCCATACCTGAAGTAATTATGTTCCAAATTGGTGATAGTTCTGCTCTCACGCCTGCCACAAAGATGGAGATTATGGAAATCAGTAAGTTTTATGGGAAAACAAGGTGAAAATGAAAAATAAAAATATCTTGAATAAACGTATGAAAACAATCAAAGAGTGTTGAATTTATTAATTGGTTCTTGGAAAGTGCTTCTGATCATTATTAGGTAACTGACTGTTTGGATTAGTTCCATCGGAAACTAAAGTATCTACTTTTCTCTCAAAAACAGTATTGCAGAATATAAAGGTGGCAAGTGTTGCTCAGTTCACTGTTATAACGAGACCATGGATAAAGGAAAAATTGGCTGAAAATCACAAAGCAGTGGAGGAGAAAGGCGATTAACAAAGAAAAATAGACCACGAGCAAAAGGAAGGAAGAAAAACCTAAAAGGGAATCTAAGATAGAATGGGAGAGAGGGAAAAAAAAACAAACGTATAAAATTATAACATTTATTTGAAACAAATCAAGAACAAAAGAACAGAAAAATTTACCCCAGCCGAAATCCAACAAGAAAGAAGAGATCTGCAACTGCAACTTATGAAGTGTGACCAGCAGAAGTGCTCTTTTCTTGCTGTTTCTGATAGCTACTCTCTGCTAATTATGAAGTCAGAAAAAAATAAAGTCCTTCTTTGTCAAGTCAACGAACTAAATATATTACAAATGAAACTTTGCATTCTGGATAAAATATTTTTACTCTGATATAAAAGAAAACCTAGCACGTGCAAATCCACTGAACCCTTCATTAATTACTGGTCTTTTAGCCACAGCAGCCATCAAAGTTGTGGGTCGAATATAAACAAGTTATGGAGGAAGATGACATATTGGATTATAATTAGTGTTCAAAAGGTTTCCAAGACTATTAACCAATCACCTAATTCAATTGATTCAAAATGCACTATGGAACAGAGGGAAAAAAAAAAAAAAAAGTGGGCTCCTCGCAGCCGAAAGAGAGGTTTCTATTAGAAGGTTTGATCGTTGAGAATTAATTTAACTCAAAAGCTCAAATTATTAAGTGAAAATATAAAAAAAAAATTTATATTATATTTGATACACTGATATACAAAAGCTCTTTTGGTTTGAAGTGCGAATAAAGCATATGCTAATAAGTAAGATATATCAAAATTTAATTTGATTGAAAAGTTAATTGGTCAACACGCGTCACTTGTTCGCTTCTGGACGATTGGAACTTCCAGGAGAGTGCAGGTATAGGTACAAGGAAGTACCCTAAATCATCTTTTATTCTTTTTTCTTATTAACGTATGGAGCTTCAACTTTAAGTTAGACTTTGTGGATCTTTAAGAGAGAGACTGGGGAAGGGACAAGGAATGAGAGACAAACAAAAGAACAAGAGCAAAATTTACCAAAGAAGATAAATCCCTCACAGTGAAATATAAATTCACCTCAGAACAATATAATCTTTTCATAACAGAAAATTAAGACAAGTTAGTAATTAATGTTTTAATTTTGGGTGTTCACCTGAAGAAAGAATTAAATAAGACTTGTTCTTAGTCGAGTCAACGACGTAAGCATAGGATAAAACCAAGGTTGCTATATGGTGGAAAGATTAATTGTAGACTAGGATACGAAGAAAGAAAACAATGGTGGATCATCTTGCTGTCATCTATTTGTGTGTCCTTTGTCTTTTTCTTTAAATTCTAGCCAAAGCATGAACCTCAGATGTGGATCATTGCACGACCAATTTCTTAAGGGTAAGAATATCATCAAGTTAAAGTTAAAGAAAGAGTGGTCATGAAGTATTAGCCTATAAAGTCTCATTCTTTCACGTTGCTCTATAACACTTTTTTTAATTGAGGTACTTGTGAAAAATTGAATTGTGTCCCTAATTACTGCAAAATAAAGAGTCTATTAATTTATTCCCTTTGATTTGCTTAGTAATAGACAATTAAAGTTACAATTTCTTAATGTAACAAATATTATTTCAATTAATATAGTGCATACTGCTTGCATATGTATATACTATACATATATACATACATGCAAATTCTACAACGTGAATTTGAATCATTGCACATGAAGGAATATATATTCAAATCTTATTTGGATAATACTTTGATGGTATTAACCAATGTCAACCAAATGAAAAGATAAGATAAAAGGAAAATTTTAAATATGATCCAGTAAAAAAATTTCTTTCATTTTCTTACCTCAAAATTTTGCATCATTTCATGTGCTTTTGGTCATTTAAATGATCTAGATGACATGAGTATTATTGAGTTTATTGATGCTGTTTAAACAGAAGGAAGCAAAAAGTATGAAAATGACAAAATGAGTCGTTGGATAGCAATTGCTTGTAGGCCAAAGTGTCTTTGAAAAGGTTATGGAAGTGATAAAAGTCAAAGAGGATATAGACAGACGAAAGAGATAGTGAGGTCAGGCCAATTTGTGGGCACAAACCAATTCGAAAAAAAAAAAAGTTTAATCAAGAAAAATAGGAGATGTGACTCAATGCGTGTAAGTAGTGTGTGGTGTAAGCTTTGACCAAAATATAAGAATTATATTGATATTTAATATGCTCTTGCAGGAAAGCACTTTGGTTTTAAAGTATGAAAATAACACATACGTTTCTTACCATGTATTGAAATTATAATTGTTTGATCCCTTAACTATAAGATCATAAAGACTTTGATACTTTATCTCTCTATTTATGTATTTGCTCATTTCTTCTTGGTTTAAATTCTCTTGATCTTTAGGCCAGCGATTATGTCTCTCAAACCAAAAGATTTTCTAGCGTGATTGTTAATTATTGTTGTTAATTGAATATGAGAATAATTTCAATTTAAGAAAAAAGTAATTATTTTTAGAAAACTTTTTAGCATTCGTTTTAATATTTCAGTTCGTAGGAGGCTTAGCAGAATTAGATTATCAATATGGAATCATTTAAAATTGTGTTATTTGTATAAAAAACGAGTAAGGATATAAGATGTGGTTTGGCCCCATTTTATGCGGTTTAGTAGATGGGCCTAGCAGGACGAGCTCAACCCTAGCATGAGTAAAATGAAAATAAGACGTCTCGAGGAACAAAGGGTTGCTAATAGGACAACGTAACGTCCCTTGTATATGCATATGTGTATCTGTCAGTATTTTAAATTTTGTTTAATTTCCTTTGCTTCCACATGGCAGAACTCTAAAAGTTTAATTTACCCTTTTATAGCTTAAATTTCTCTCTCTATATATATATAGTTAAAAAGAAATACAAACTGATATAAATGATAATTAATTGAAGCGTCCAAATGATTTGTAAGGATCCCTATTTTCTACCATTTCTTGTAACCTACTTTAACCAATAAGACTTTAATCACATCCAGCTCCTTCTAACCCACTTCTTCACGAACCTGCAAGAAAATCAAAATTGCGAATAATGTTGCAAATATGTATATACAGAGAGATATAGAGTCAAAAGACAGCTAGGGTTTCTCCTATCACGTTACATGATTCATTTTTTCTTGTCTGAATTGCTTTTAGATGCAGAGCTGCCATTGTGAGAGCTCCGAGTCTTCAGAAAAGCCACAATCTTTAGCAGAAAACTTTTTTCCCTTCCCTCCACTCATTCTTCTAAAGCAATGTAAATGGGACTTTCAGATTGTTCTGAAATATATTTTTGTTTTGATATACCTTAGAAGCCTACCCTTATGGGCAAAGTTTGCTGCAATATTTATACCAGATTCCAGGTGTAGTAATGTAATATAATTCAATGAAACTTACCCTACACGTAAAAATGCATGACATTTTCGAAGAAAATATTATACAGCTATGCAAGATTGTATCTTGTAAAAGAAGCTTTAGAGAAGAAATGAAGTAAACGCAGATTGTATTCAGTAGAATGAAGTGAGTGTTATGATGGCTTACAGGCCTTTATATAGGCACAAACTACAGCAACTGATATAACAACTTGTTCATTGACTAACCAACTGACATAACTAGCATTGATAAATATCTTAACAGAATTGGTTGAGTATAACTGAACTTATCTATCTAACAAATATATGGAAAAAAAGTGTTTTTTGAAGTAATTCATTACATATAAATTAATCCAATTATATCATTTTAACGATTCCAACTCTGAGCATAAATTGAGTTTTCTGACACCAAAAATAAAGTAATTAAATTAAGTTTCTTAAAGCAAGAAAAAAGTGATGAAATCATGAATGCCTACGTGACCGGTTTTCTTAATTTTCTGGAAGTTTCACTTTCATAGAACCAAATGTTGATTTGATTTGATTCGTTACACATAGTTTCATGTGACCTGGATCATTTTTTTGGCCAATGTGAGAGTGGATATTACCTACTTAT
Source organism: Bauhinia variegata (assembly GCA_022379115.2). Lineage (NCBI taxonomy): Eukaryota > Viridiplantae > Streptophyta > Magnoliopsida > Fabales > Fabaceae > Bauhinia > Bauhinia variegata. Next base: position 6,195,001 of record CM039432.1, read on the forward strand.
CAAGGCCTTAATTTTAATGATAATTCCTTCTTCATTTCTTTCTTTGGTGAAAAGAAAAATTATGGTATAAACTTATAACTATCACATTAAAAAAAAGTTAAATGAACAGTTTAGTTTCATATGATATTCACAACGTATGACAAAAAAAAATTCCAAACATTTCTGCGTAAATGAACCACTATTGCGTCGGTGTAGGGTTTAAGTCTATTAAGTTACGTGTGACCACGTGGTGGAAAATGTCAAATATTAGAATGCTCATGGAGTTAAGTTTGTGGGAAAGCTTTTTGAAAGTTATAGTTTATTATCGAGGGGTTTGAGTAAAATACTAAAATCTAAAAGATTTGGGATTTGATTTTTTTTATATAACAAAAGAAAAAGTTCAATATACGAAGGATTATAATTATGTGCTAAGTTATTGAGTATAGGAGTACTTCGTAGGTTATTTGGAAATCAAACTGTACTAATAATGAAACCCACTAAATATAATGGTTCATGGCTATTAATAAATTTAGTAACATATTTTTGTTTTATCAGAAATAATAGAGTTCATGTCCAATTTTTTTGTCTTGTTTCCACCAATGGTATCATTAAGAGATTAATATTTGATGATGAGAGTAATAATAAATAAATCTCTTTTAATAATAATGCAACACTAAGAATAAAATTCAAAGATGTTTGTTATATCTTATAAAGAAAAAAAGAAAAAAGAAAAGATGTTTGCCTAGATCACCTTAAGATTAAGCGTCTTTTTTGTCATCTATTGGAATAGAGATTTCTTCTCTTCGATTTTTTTTTTTTTTTTTATACAACGATCATTCCCCTAAAAGGAATAAGAAAATGCCTATGAACTCACATGTACGGTAAATTGCATGGGAAGAAAAGCTATGAGAATTTTTCCATTGACGTAAAATGCTAGAAATATATATATATAGATTTGCTAGGAAAAATCCTTAATTTTTCTAATTCATTTCTGTTATCAATAGAATAGTGCTATTTGTAGTAAAATCTTATCAATTTCTCGATATGATGACATAAAGTTAATCAATTTACCACTTCTATCACCATGGCAATGGGATAACTCTAGGATTACAACTTCTTACTTGATATAATTCTAGTTGTTCTGATCACATCTTTTATTTAAGAACAATCTTTAATATGGTTTGGGAATTATTTGTCTCATTCCTGCTTATTAAGAGAATAATATTATTGTTTGAAATTATTTACTTCATTCTTGTTAATTAAGATTCTGATATCCTTGTTTAAGTTATTTATATTATTCTATTTCAAATTATGTTAATCTATAATTTATAAAAAAAAAGTTTTCATTAGTTCATGTTGTACAATTATAATAATTTATAGTTTATTTTGAGAAACGTGCTAAATATATTGGCTTACGACCAATAAGTATACTGACATTTCTTTTATTAGAAATGGAAGCAAAAGAATCTCCAGCTACTTTCTAAGTTAATTTCAAGTAATTAAATATGTAGTATATATTATTCATTGCATACGTCAAGACTACAAATTTCAAACCTTGACTGCCCATGGTAATTTACGAGTTTATATTGGTACTTTCATGATTATTTAACAATTCACTTCATATACATGCATGAAACGCAAATAGACCAACTAATTTTTTGTTTACATTATTTTCTAACGACTTTTAAATTTCTTCTATTTTTTAATGAACTACTACAATATATATTATATGAGAAAAAAATTAGGATTTGTTTCCCAATTTTCTAACTAAATGTTCAAATTTTAATTTTTTTGTTTACCTTTCTATGTTTACTTGACCAAATTGAAACTTAACCAAAATTTTAATTGTAATATCGCCAAAAGATTTTGAACTTTTTTCTTTTTGTGCTTATACAACTTCTTTTTTTTTCAACATTCTATCAAAAGGGAAAATGAAAGTGTAGGGAATTCTTATGAACTAATTATATATTATTTTTTTCTTTGTACAAAAGTTGAATGTCAAATGAACACTGCAAATATTTTTGTGTTACATTATATTTTATTTTTATACCACTCTCATTGATTGATTAAAAAATATAAAGTAATATATTTTTTAAAAAATTTAATAATAATTATAATAATTTTTTAATAGTGAAACCAAAAATTAGGACGATAAATTTTTAATTCTTAGAACTACTGCAAATTGAGCAATGTTACTTTGTTGGAAAATAGAAAGGCATGAGCAATATAAACTTTCTCCGCCGCAGACTAAAGATCGAAGATAGAGAGAAAGGGTTCGACAATAAAAAAGAGAAGGTTGGAAGGAAATTGACTTTTCTGATTAATTTGTCATGGTAACAAAAGAAAGAACATGAAAAAGAGAAGGCTGAAGGTACATGTTAATAATCACATGCTAATATTATTTTATAATTTTTTTACCAACTAAAGAAAGTAGAACAATATATATATGAGATTGGGAAATAGGATAAAAAAATTTAATCCAAAAAAACTCTTACAAATTGAGCAACATGACATTGTTCCAAACTAAAAAAAATGAACATGAATACACAGCAAGAGGAGTACAAGTTAAGATGGACAATTGACACTTTACGTTGCATCCAAAAATAAAAAATAAAACTCAAGATGTTTGCCCTAGAACTCCTTAAGATTAACAGTCTATTTTGTCATCTATTGGAATAGAAATTTATTCTATTTGATTTTATTTAATACAAAGATCATTCCCCCTAAAATGAATAAGAAAATGTGTATGAAATGACATGTACGGTAAATTAAAAGGGAAGAAAAGGTATGTGAATTTTTCCATTGACGTAAAATGCTAGAAATATATATATATATATAGATTTGCTAAGAAAAATGCTTAATTTGTCTAATTCATATTGGTTATCAGAGAATGGTGGGAGAAATGTTTAGAGAGGTTTGGGTTCATGGTTGAAGAATGGAGTGGGAAAGGAAGAAACTAGTGCAGATTTTGACGTTTGAACTATTACCAGAAATATTCGGTCTATCTTGACCGATTCAGACATGCATACGTCAAGACCGCAGATTTCATACCTTGACTGACTAGAGTTGTTTGCAAGTTTATATTGATAAGTTCACAACTATTTTCTACGACAACAGTCCATTTCATATGCATGTAACGCAAACAGTTGATATAATTTTTTGTTTAAATTATTTTCTAACAACATTCAAATTTCTTCGGTTTTTGAATTGGAAAACACAATAACATGGAACGTCTTTGTTGACTCTTGTTACAAACCAGTATTCCTATATATTTGGGTTCAGATAATTACTATACAATGTGTGAGGAAATTAATTCTTGTCGTCTTTGTTAATCTGTTTGAAAAATCTACTACTGTCTTACTATTGTTGGTAAAAAAAAAAATTTCTTCCTTTCTTGACTAATAGAATACTTAGTCTTAATTATTTCGTAGTAAGTACAGAAACAACTGACAAATGTCTGCTTTTCATAACTCACACAAAATTTAAACCCTACAACATAGTAAAGAAATAACCAAAAAGCAAATTTCAGACATTATAAAATACTTACTCTAGGCTCATCAATTTATTTAGATAGCTATATAAATTTCATAACTCACACAAAATTTAAACCCAACAACATAGTAAAGAAATAACCAAAAAGCAAATTTCAGACATGTTCTCTCTTTGAGAATAGACAAAAAAAGCTGGATTAACTTTGTGGATCGATTTTCTGCAGTTTCTTTTACTTTTGATAGTGGAAAGATGTCTCAGTAACAAAAATCATATTGTTCCACATTTTTTTTAATAAAAATTTATGTCAAGAACAATATATGTACATATATATATATAGATACTATGGAAGATATATCAAAAACTAATTTATCTTAAAAGCTTTATTATTAGAACTTAAAAGAAAACTTAAGACTAGTTTTATATTATATCTTTCAATATAGTTAAGTTGTCATATTTCAATGTTAAAGGAGTAATATTCTACACACCAGGACTATACGGCAATCTTTTTACCCAAAAATGTATCATTGAAAATAAGATTGCCTTAAATTCGGGAAAAAAAAAAAAGAGATTTGTTGGTCTTGAATTATTTAGTGATGGTTCTTACTAAAAAAATATTTGAGGCTCAAGTAATTAATTACTGTGTGGTGTGTAGTTCAAATAAAGATAAGTTATAAATACCAAAACATGCCATATTAAATTTAGAGTCATATTCCAATAAATTTTTGGTTGTGTGTATGAAAAATGTAATGTTGGGAGAGATTGCTCCTCCTCTAGTCTATAAAGAAATTAGTCTTCAATTATCAATTAAGGAATATTTTTTATGTCTATGAAAAAAATAATTATTTCAATTATAACTCCACCATAAAAGAAGAACTTAGTTACATCTTGCAAGCATGTGGATTATTTTAACTTAGTGTACATAATCACTAATATGTTCTCCTCAATTTCTCTCGTGTTACAATTACTAATACTAGTTACTAGATTATTAGAATGGAAATATTACTTAAATAATTAAAATCAACTGAGAGGAAACACAAATTAAAACCAATAATTAAAGCAAACGCAACTTAAAAAGATCAATTAAATAATCAAAAGTCTAAGGTTCAAATTTTACCCAATTATTAGTATATGTTCTTAATTCAATATGATCAATTGCTAACCAGGTAAATACTAATTACTTTCCAAGTAAACTAACTGCAAAATTCATAGTATTATACATTGCAGTCATCAAACTTGCAAATATCAAACCTTGCATGGTGGTTTGCGAGTTGAAATTTTCGAATGCATGAAACCTAAACAGTTATTCTGCTTTTTATTTAATTTTTTTTGGTTTAAATTATTTTCTAATAACTTTCAATTTTCTTAGGTTTTCGAATGAAAATAGGATAACACTGAACGTCGTATTCTTTACTTACAAACCTAAGAGAAATTAAGGAGCCCTGGCCCTTTGAGTCCAAACCCTAGAAGAACATTTTCCTATTTATTTTGGTTCAGGTAGATACCGCGTGTTGTGTGTGCTGAAAGGAAATGTCCGTCTTTACTAATCTGTTTGAAAATTTGACTATGGTACAATTGCTTGGTCTTGTTACGGAGAAAATACTGTAACAGTTAGTAAATGTTGGTCTTCTTGAAAGACAAAAAAAAAATCGTTTGAATTTTTTATGTTTTCAGTTAATATCTGAAGATATTTGTAAAAAGTTGCAAATAACTGTATCTTCAAAGAACTAGAAACTTAAAAGAGGATTTTTTTTAAAATAAAAAAAAAAAGAGAAGAGAAAAAACAAAAAAAGGTGCAGTGATTCTTTTGAATTGATGACTACAAAGTATAGAACCTAGAATATATATATATATATATATATATATATATATATATAGATTTCCCAATTGTCTCTTTTAGAATCTGAACATTTTCTTCTTTTGTATATCAAGAAAACATTTCAACAAAAAGCTTAAGCGAAATTTTCAGGAATAATGCACTCATGTGCGTTAGCATTTGTGCTCAAATTATTAATTTTATTATTAAAAAAATGAGTCTCACAAGTTGATGTAACAAAGAATGGGTAGTATGTTTTCTTTTATTTGTATTCATTGTGTTCAATCAATTCCAATCTACACGTTGATGTTAGCAATTTCATAGCTATTTTCCACGAAATCATTTTATTGGAGACACGTGATACACACACCAACAAGAAAAGCTGTAAATTACTTTTGTTTGATGTATGAAGTAAAACTACACTTGAAAACCAAACTTGGTATTAAGTAATAGATTTGAAATTTCATCTGGCCCTTCCCAGAAACCTTCCTTTGAACCAATGAGGAATGCGATCAAAACTCTGCGTTCCATTATAAATAGCATGCAGCACCAACATGTTGATTCCAATCCATTGCAAACGTAGAATACTGAGTGTTAAAGCATAAATCCCATTCATTTTCTTTCTTCATCTAACACAATGAGTTCTTAAGAAAATAGCATCTCAACAACAGCCTAAACCTTCCACTAGCAACACCAAGCCGAAGACTCCAGTGAAAAATACCGGAGACATAGCAGCTGATAAACAGAAGCCACCTCCCAAGAAAAATAGTAGTAAATAAGGAAACAAATAAGAGAGATGGCATTTCATAAATAAAAGGTATTTAGCTATCAAAATTCTCTGGTTATTTGCTTCTTACTCCTTTCATACTGAAAGATCAATATTTCTTTTGGTTATATGTGTAACTTTCTTTATTCTTTAATTTCCATCACGCAGGTATGCAGGAAAGGTAGGACAAGTACTAGAATAATTGATGAAGCAAGAAAGTTTCATATAGGGCAGATAATATTATATAATTTCTTTTTTCTTTTTATTTGGTTGTTAATTGTTTTTCATCTTCTGTTCAGTAATATATAATAATAAAGATCACAAGAGCTAGATTAGCTTTGTGAATCCATATAATTTTTGCAGTTTCTTTACTTTTATTGAATGATATCTCAGCAACAAATGATATTTTTTTCACTTTTTCTTTTTTATTTACGCCAAAACCAACATATATATGTACATGGATATTAGCTAATAGCTGATTGACACTTAAAAAATATGTAACAAGGGCATTATGTGTAATTATGATATTTTTAGGAGTTAAGTATAAAAGAATTTAAAAATTCCAGATGTCTGTAAAAACTATCTTGAAGGTTTTAGAAGGTAAATATAAAATTTTCAAAAATTCAGGGAGGAAAGAATTCATGCAGCCTGACCCTTTGCCTTCGAGGCTCTACTTATTATACATTTTTCTAAGTTGAGTTGAGCTAATTGAAATTTCAACTAAAATTTCAACAATAACTTCGCCAAAAGATGTTGAACAAGATTTCTAAGGATCTAGGGATCCATTTTTAATTTTTATTTCCCCTTCCCTTCACGAAAACTAACTTTCAATTGAACCACAGAACGCAACCAACACTTAGTTGCATTATAAATCATCTAGCACCGCGGATATCGAGTATTAATGTGTAAACTCCATTCATTTTCTTTCTTCATCCACAGTGAGTTGCTCAAGGAGCATAGTATCTGAGGAGCAGCCTAAACCTTTAAAGGGCGACAATATACAAAACAAGAAGGAGACAAATACCAGAAAGATACCATCTGATTGAAAGAAGCCACCTCCCAAAAGCAACAGTAGTAATCTAAGACTAGGAAATAAGTAGGAAAGAGATATCATCTTCCAATTAAAAGGTATGTAGCAATCATAATTCTCTTGAAAATCGATTCTTAATCAATTATTGCAAAAAGGCCAATGTTTTCTTTTGTTTTATATGAGTTACTCTGTTCATTCATTAATTTAGCAATCAGATCATGAAAAAATGCAGGAACTCAGGACAAATATTGGTTTATTCCTTTTTCAGTGCAAACCATTCGACATCCAGTACAGCATTAGGTTAAAAGCAAAAGGACGTTTCAGGGCCTCTCATTTGGTATTTCTTTTCTGACCCCAGTTTTTTCTTTTCACACCTCAACTCCCTTTTGATTGGGGAGTTAAAAAATTAAAAGCAGAGGTGTCAAAAGAAATCCCCTTATCTTGATAGGGTCATAAATGGTCCTTCCTGTTCAAAACTGGGCCCATCTTTTTCCGACCCGCCCGTTTTTTTTTTTTTTTACAGTTTAATTTATCCATTTAAGTTCTATTAGGTGATATACAAAATAAAATGAAATAAAAAAAAAAAATAGCTTTATCACATCTTTTAGATAAAAATTAAGATTCATACCGTGACATATTGACACGACAGATAGTCTAATTGAATTGAAAATATAGAATGAGTTATTTGGTTTTTTTCTTCATTACATGATGATATTCAATAAGTGGAAAAAATATTCAGTTGATTTTAAATAATTGTTATTTAACAATATTTAACCACACAAAGAAAAGAGATATATATATATACACACAGAGTTAGAGAGTAGTCATTTAGGTTAGTTTATTGATACGTTATACCACGTATCATGTTGATCCCAAACCACAGAAAAAGAAGAAATATTAATATTGAGTATTAAGGTTTCAATCCCATTCAATAGTTCTTTCTTCTTCCAGCACAATCGATTCCATGGAGATAGCTTCTCACGGGCAGGGTAAACCTGGCAAGGGCAACGATAAGAAAACGACTGACGTGAAAAGCACAAAAAAGATAGCATCTTACAAATAAAAGGTATTTAACAATCAAAATTCTCTTGTAAATTGCTTCTTACTGCATTCATGCTAAAAGATCGATGTTTCTTTTGGTTATGTGTGAGGTGATTTGTTCATTCATTAATTTCCATCATGCAGGAATGCGGGAAGGAAGGAAAAGTACTATTGGAATAATTTACGAAGCAAGAAAGTTCCCTCTAGGGCAGATAATATCGTATACTTCCTTTGTTTCATTAATTTGGTTGTTATGTTTCATTCTTTGGTTTTTAAGAAATATCACAAAAGCTAGATTAGCTTTGTGAATCCATTTCAGTTATGTTTCGTTTTCTGGTTTGTAATAAAGATCACAAGAGTTAGATTAGTTTTGTGAATCTATTTCTACTGTTTCTTTTACTCTCAACACATTTGAAAGATATTTCAAAAGCAGATGATATTACTTCACTCTTCTTTTTTTTTTTTTTTATATTATGCCAAGAACAATACATGCATATAAATATTGTGGGAAACATGTCAAAAATTAATTCATTCTAAAAATTTAAGTCATCAAAAAAAAAAAAAAAATCGTATGGGTTTGAATAGTTGTTTGGAGTCATATACTCCATCTATTACTGTGGATGGGTTCAATAGGACTTACTAAGTTGTTGGAAGTATCAGTTAAAATTTTATAATATGAAATCACTCAATATGTAACGAAACAAACTATTTCTTTTAAAATCCAAAAAGAAGATATATGAAAGCATGTCAAGCTATTTTTTTTCCTCTAAATGAAAAAAAATACGACCAACAAAAGTTTGATATAGTTAGCTAATAGTTAAGTTTTTTAAACATGTTAATATAAATTTAATCCTTAATTATATATATATATATATATAAAAGATTTGTTAAAAGAGAGATATTTATTTTGATAATTATTGTATTAAAAGATTTAGTCTTTTAATTTTAGATAGAGAAAATATCTTTTGACTTTCGGGTATACGAAAAAAAATTAGGGCCGTTAGCTACTCTGGTTTCGGGTTAATGTCAGTAATCTGATAGCCTATGTCAGGTAGTTACATGTGAGATAGAGGTGTAAATAACCTCTAAAACTAAGCCAAGGTCAGCCGATTGAAGGATAACAGAAGGTAACTGCTTAGCGAGCGATGTCGGTAGGTGAAACAATGCCTTCGACTTAGAAAATATAGAGTGAGACACCGTATTTGATTTTTTTTTTTTCCCATTACATGATGATATTCAATGAATGGAAAAAATATCCACTTAATTTTAAAAATTATTATCTAAAAATATTTAACCATATAAAGAAAAAAGAGAGAGATCTACAGGGTTAAAGAATGATCATTTAGGTTGGTTTCATTGATATGTTATCACATTTTAAATTTTTATAGATTGGTTTTATATAAACCATATCAAAAATTACTTTCAAGTTGGCACGACCTGAAAATTTAGAAGATTCTTTGCCCTGAAACGTTTGGGATTCAACTCCCAACCATATACACAGTAGATGTTCCGATGGAAGAAATGATTAATGTAAACAAGTAAGGAAGATATAGCTAGCAAAGTATCTTTTGGCTTTCTTATGGAGATTTGTTGGCCTTGTGATTTGATTTGGCTTATGTAGTGGTGGTTCTTACCCCAAAAATATTTGGGCTCAAGTAATTAATTATCATGTGGTGTGTAGTTCAAATGAAGATAAGTTATAAATACCAAAAAATATCATATTAAATTTAGAGTCATATTCCAATAAATTTTTGGTCGTGTATGCAAAAGGAATGTTGGGAGAGGCTACTTTTGCACCTAGCCTTGAAAGGAATGAGTTTTCAATTTTCAGCTAAAGAATACTCTTAATTCATATCAAAAGAATTATTTCAATTGTAACACTACCATGAGACTAAATTTATCACACAAAAGAAAAAGAGAGAGAGAGAGAAAGAAGAACTAAATTTATAGTTGTGTCTCGCAAGCATGTGGATCATTTTAACCAAGTGTACATAGATACTAATATGTTCCATATGTTCTCTTCGATTTCTCTCATGTTACACTACTAATAATAATTACTAGAGTATTAGAATGGAAATATTACTTAAACAAATGAAATCAACTGAGAGAAAACACAAATTAAAACCAATAATTAAAGCAAACACAACTTAAAAAGATCAATTCAATAATCAAAAGTTTAAGGTTCGAATTTGATCTCAGTTATTAGTATTTGATTACCTAATTTTCTTAACTCAATTCAATATCATCAATTGCTAACCGGGTAAATACTAATTACTTTCCAAGTAATCTTATTGCAAAATTCATAGTGTTATACATTGCAGTCATCAAGCTTGAAAATTTCAAACCTTTCTTACTGGCTGCGGTGGCTTGCGAGTTGAAATTTGTAACTTGACAAGGATTTTCTACGAAGAGAGTTCATTTCGAATGCATGCATGCAACCTAAACAGTCATTCTGTTTTTTACTTAATTTTTTTTAGTTTAAATTATTTTTTAACAACCCTCAAATTGCTTGGGTTTTCAAGGAAAATACAATAACATTGAATTCAAACCCTAGAAGAACGTATTCCTATATATTTGGGTTCAGGTAGTTACCGCGTGCTGTGTGTTTGCAAAGGAAATGTTTGTCATCTTTACTAATCTTTTTGAAAATTTGACTATGGTACAATTGCTTGGTCTTGTTACAGGGAAAATACAGTGACAATTCGTAAAGCCTGGTTTTCTTGAAAGACCAAAAAAAAATGAAAAACCTGTTTGAATTTTTCATCTTTTCAGTTAATGTCTGAAGATATTTGTAAAAAGCTGCAAATAACTGTATACTCAAAGAACTAGAAATTTAAAAGAGGATTTTATAAAAAAATTTAAAAAAGAAGGGTGCGATGAATTTTTTTTTTAATTGATGAATACAAAGTATAGTACCCAGAAAAATATATATAAAGATCAATTTCCCAATTTTCTCTTTTAGAATTTAAACGTTTTCTTCTTTTGTGTATTAAGAAAACATTTCAACAAAAAGCTTAAGCGCAATTTTGAGAAATAACATACACATGTGCATTAGCATTTCTACTCAAATAATTAATTTGATTAAAAAAATGAGACTAACAAGTTGATGTAACAAAGAATGGATAGTGTGTTTTCTTTTATTTGTAGTCATTATGCTCAATCAATTCCAATCCGCACGTTGATGTTAGTAAGTCCATAGCTATTTTCCACGAAAACATTTTATTGGAATCAAAGCCATATATGTATACTAATGACACGTGATACACACACCAACAAGAAAAGCTGTAAATTTCTTGTTTGAAGTATGAAGTAAAACTACACTTAAAAAACCAAACTTGGTATTCAGTAATAGATTTGAAATTTCATCTTCTATTTTTTTTTTTTTTTTCAAGTTTCCTCTGGCCCTTCCCAGAAACTTTCCTTTGAACCAATGAGGAAAGCAACCGAAACTCTGCGTTCCATTATAAATAGCATGCAGCACCAACATGTTGATTCCAATCCATTGCAAACGAAGAATACTGAACGATTAATTTATATATATTTAGTATACACGGTAGATATTCCCATGGAAGAAATGATTCATGTATACAAAGGAAGGAAGACATATATTTATATATATTAAGTATAAATATGATTTGAGTATTGAACGATCAATTTGTATTTTATTTTAAAGGAAAACGAAAGAAAAAGGGAAGAAATTAAAAGAAGCAGACTGATTTTGAGAAAATAGAGTGGGAAAGCAAGAGAGCACGGGTCATGTCCGTGTCCGTGTTTTCAAAGTTTCAACCGTTGGCACAAGAGTTGAGTTTACTATTTTTCAATATTGACCGATTCAGACTCATTGGTTGTTGAGGCAATTAATATATTCTTTAAAACATTATTACAATATAAAAGTGCTTTTATTCAACTCAAATCTCAAATCGCTTTCATCTTAAACCTTCCTCATGCAATAAATGAGTTCTTAAACCAACTTAAACAAGAGTTCCCTTACTGGTTTTCATGTTACCTTCTACGAAATGCGTAATATTATACAATACAGTTATCAAGCTTGCAAATTTCAAACCTTGATAATATTGGTAATTTCTGCATCAAGAAAAAAATATATATTGGTAATTTTACAATTATTTTCTACGAAAGCAGTCCATTTCGTATAATACGTGTAACCCAAACAGTACTTCTATTTTTTTTTTCTCGTTTAAATTCTATTCTAACTACTCTCAAATTTCTAAGGTTTTTCATTGGAAAATACAATATCGTTGAATGTGTATGCTTTTCTTAAAAACCAAAGGATGGAGGAACCCCTGCTCCTTGAATTCAAACCCAATATTAATGTATTAGTATATTCAGGTTGAGGTAATTACCGTGTGGGGTATATGTGTATCTTCTGCATGTGTTGCTCTGTTCGAAAAATCTACAATTATTTTACTATTTTTCGTAAAACACAAGATTGAAAATGTAAGATGACAAAGAAAAAGAAAATTTGACCATGATATAATTCCTTAGTCTTTTCACATAGAAAACACAGAAACAATTCATAAGGTCTAGTTCTCACGCAAATGAAAGCGAAAAGGATCCGTTTAGATTTGTTAAAAGTCAATACCAGATAAGATATTTGCCGAAAGCTGCAAAGAACTGCGTATTCAAAGAGATCAAAATTAAGACAAAAATAAGAAAGGTGGTGTGACTTTTCTTTTCTTTCCCCTGATGACTACAAAATACATCTCCTACGTCACACAGAATAGGTAGTGTGTTTTCTTTATTTTGTACTCATCGTATTCAATCATTTCCAATTCACACGTTGATGTTAGTAACTTCATAGATATTTTCCACAAAAATATTTAATTGAAATACTAATGATACGTGACAAACACATCAAGAGAAAAAAGGCTGTAAATTTCTTGTGTTTGATACAAGAAGTAAAACTGCACTTCAAAAACTAGATTGGCATTCAGTAATAGATTTGAAAATTTCCCTTGTATTTTCTATTTAATTTTCTCTGCTACTTCAAAGAAGCTTTCCTTTGAAGCAATGAAGAAAGCAACCAACTCTGCTTGCATTATAAATAGAAGCTAGCACCAACGAGATGATTCCAAACCATAGCAAAAGAAGAACATTGAGTATTTAGTTGTCAATATTCCCATTCAATTTCTTTCTTTCTTTAACTAGCACAATGAGTTCCACAGGGAGCGTAGCTTCTGATCAACAGCCACCTCCCAAACCGAGCAATGGTAAGCCAAAGACTAAGGAGCCAAAAACCAAAGACATAGTGTCTAACCGGCGACCACCTCAGAAGGGCAAGAATAAATAAAAAACTGTGGACACAAATAGAAGATAGATAGCACAGGATGAATAAAAAGGTATTAACAATCTAAATTCTCGCGCAAATTTCTTCTTACTCCATTCATGCAGAAAGATCAGTATTTCTTTTGGTCATATGTGAGTTATTTTGTTCATTCATTTCCATCACGCAGGTAAGCAGGAAAATATCGGAATAATTAAGGAAGGATGAAAGTTCCATATACTACTATATTGATTTCTTTATTTAATTTGTTGTTAATTTGTGGTTCATTTTATGTTCTGTAATAAAGATCACAAGAGCTAGATTAGCTTTGTGAATCCATATTCTGCTGTTCCTTTTGCTAATTTTTATAGTTGAATGATATTTCAATAACACAATGAATTATTTCACTTTATTCATTTATGCCAAGAACAGTAGATAAGTGCATCCATTCACTATAGGAAATAGAGCTAATTGGCATTTAAAAATATTTAAGATGTATCTTTATGTCTAATTACCAGTGTAGAAACAATGATCTTACCACATAAAAAAAAAATTAATAAAAACAGCGTAGAAATAGAGACTCAACATAAAAATTATTATAATTTAAGAATTTAAGTGTAAAAGAATGTAAAAATTTTGGAGGGCTAGAAGAAAATATCTTGAAGTTTGGCATGGTAAAATGTAAAACTTTCAATGATTCAGTGGTAGTAACAAAAATAATCGAATGTCAAATTTTCCAAAGTTTTGAGCGATGAGATCTATCGCATCATTGTTCTTGCTTGCCTCCACATACGATGCTGTTCTAAGTTTAATTGAGCTAATTGAGCCAAAAGATGAGCAGCTGACTTTTTTCAATTACTTTTATCAATTATTTCAACTGTAACATCACCAAAAGACTAATTTCATCATGTCTAAAAAATAAAATAAAATAAAGAGAAGAACAAATTTCATAGTTAAATCTTGCAGCAATTATATGAATTGCTTTAATTTCGTATAGTTATATACGTTAGAAGAACAAGTGGCTCTAATACCACTTTTTGGTGGGAGAACAATTACTTATGTATTGGAAAGACAGCAATTAACTCTTAAGAGGCACTCATGATTTTTATTTGATTCATCAATCTATATGTACTATTTTTAAGATTGGGAGAGAACTTTATCCTTAATTTTATTTTCAAATGACACATTTCTTGACACTTTTACTTATACTATTGCAAAATACTTACTCTAAGTTCACTAATTTATTTAGACAGCTATATAAATTTCTGCTTACTCTAAGTTCACTAATTTATTTAGATGGCTATATAAATTTCTGCTTACTCTAAGTTCACTAATTTATTTAGATAGCTATATAAATTTCATAACTTACACAAAGTTTAAACCCTAGGACACGGTAAAGAGATAACCAAAAAATAAATTTCAGACATGTTCTCTCTTTGAGAATAGACAAAAAAGCTATATTAACTTTGTGAATGGATTTTCTGCAATTTCTTTTACTTTTTTATAGTGGAAAGATATCTCACTAGCAAATGATATTGTTCCACAATTCTTTTAAGAAAAAATTATGGCAAGAACAATATATATATATATATATATATATATATATATATATATATATATATATATATATATATATATATATATATATATATACATAGATACTATAGAAAATATATCAAAATTTAAATTTTAGAACTTTGGAGAAAAAAGATTAATTTTATATTATATCTTTCAATGTAGATAAGTTGTCACATTTCAATGTTAAAGGAGTGATATTCTAAAGACCAAGACTATGCAGCAATCTTTTGAGCCGCCAAGTTCTGTAGTAACTCTTTCATGGACACATTCAGCTTCAGTTGAGGATAAGAATACGGTGGTTCGCTTCTTGAACTTCCAATAGAAGGGGCTTTCACCAAACAGAACAACATGGCGGCCGACTGTTTTTCTTTGTCATTGAGCAAGAAGCCCAATCAAAAATGGAAGACATGTTTTTAGCCTATTTAGCCATTCCTTTAATAGACAATAAGTAAGAGCACACAACTATATAACTAATGGAAGTTCTACTATAATATAATACAATTTTCAAAGATGTCATTAACTTAGACATTATTTACATGGCCTCTATCATTTTATAAATTAAGCTTATAATTGCTTGGCCGAAATAGAAACCTACAATAATAGGCTGAATAGATGATATCAGACCAAAGTCGATATTGCAGAAATCCAAATAAGGGTATTTGTAGAAATGCAAGTGCAGATATTACGCCAGGAACCAACTTTATACCATGGTAGTATGTTATGAACATGGCACTGCTGAATGCTACCATCATACTTGTTATGGAGAGGAATAGTGCCAGCATTGCAAACATCAACTTCATGGGTAGTGAACTCAGAAAGTCATCCTCTGCATAACGCGACATAAGGATAGACAAGAAAATGAGGGTGGATGTTGAAGCAGAGATCAGTGCAGTAGCATCAGATACCGCAAATATCAGAAACGCTGGTTTCTTCAAATAATGTGGAATTCCATCATCGTCATTGCCGCCTGGAATGCTGAATGCCGCAGCCAGGACTCCAGTGGCAATGACAGTTGAAACAAGTATACAAGAATTAGCCGTGCGCTCCATCCAGGACTCGGCTTTTTTAAACAGTTCTTGATGCTCCTCACTGAACAATTCGCGAGGAGTCAATCCATCTGAATTTTTCTTATCTATATATGACGGTTGCATCATTTTTTTCACCTCCTGTTATGTCAAAACAATATAAGATATAGCAGCTTTAGTCTCACAAAGTGTTAGAAGTTTAATACCACTATGATCACACATACTAAGAACAATCATTTCCGACATTTTTATCATTAACTTTAAGGTTACCGCTATGCTACACCACCCAGATCAAATTTACTGTCATACGTTTTTATTATTTCTAGAAGTATCCATCCAATAATTTTGGTAATGTTGCAAAGATCTCAATAAATTGAGTGTTGTATTATGTGGATGTAACAAGCTGTTTTAAATGCGAGGAAGATATATGATATCAGTAAAAATGTTGTTCTTACTTGTGTCACTAAGTTTTAAAAATCTTCGCACCAATAGTGAAATTCTCTTAATAAAACCTAATGAGGTCCACCCAAAAAGAAAAGTATTGCATGCTATATAAGAAGAAATTTGTTATCTTATTTGGTGTTCCAAACTCTGTTCTACTAATTTTGATTAGTTTATAAAATAATATTTTGGTTTATATAACTCTATGTATAACTGACCAATTGAAATGTTGTAGAATAGTTATGACATCTTAAGTAAGATAACATATTTTATCATATGTTATACCATCAAAGATGGTGGGGTACCCTAATAGTCAACTTCATTTTGATTTTAAATAAAAGAAACGATAAACATGAGCAGAATATGTTCAAAGAAAGCATATTGACTTTAAAGAATGGGAAGGCACCTCAAACCACATTAGTTCGTGCATCATTTGGAAAGCTGCTCCCGAAATTAAATTAAGTTGATCTTGTGGTGCTAATTTTGCAGCACAATGCAGTAAATTGTTTTCCTTTTGATCCTTAAAAGTTACTATCACGTCTTTGATGGAACCTACTTTGTGTATTAGATTGAAGATTTTAGTATGGCGATGCAACACAGCAATGTGAATGATGCTTTTGTCTTCATCATCTAGTTCCCACATCAAATCAGCTGGGTGATAAGTGGACAGAAGCTGAGCTATAAACTCAAAATTTCCAACTTTTGCAGCGTCAAATATTGGGTCTCTTATGATACTCCTGATCTCTTCCTCTGAGTCTTCATCACTAAGAATCACATCACAGAGATGACCAACAAGTTGAAGGACTATAGTTTGCTTTGCACCTGGGTTAAATAATTTGACAACTTGATTATTTGATGAAGAAGTAATAATCACTCATGTGAAGAAAAACAATACCACAATGACTGATTGAAGAAAAAGAAAACGAATTATATTTGGAATGAGAAATTTTATTATCTTTACTTTGACTTAAAATGAATAGAATAATATTTTCTGCAACACACCTTTTTCTCATTTCATGTTTTACTTCTTTTGGTTAGTTGAAAATTTTATTTTTAATAACTTAATAATAATTGCAGCACTACATTATAGACAAATAATGAGACAGTGGGAGATAAAAGATATTTTTCCCCATAATGAATGAGTATAAGAACATAAACTTTAGACTAAATTTTCAAAATGGTAATGGTTGCAGAGACCTACATGATTTTGCAAACTTCTTTCGAGCCAAGATATGCAAACCGGTCTGTTCTTTTTCATCCTGTATAAAAGCTAGACTTCGCTTTGTTTTTGACATTTCCAGAGCCAAATCTACAAATTATGAGAACATTGTGAATATTCTTGTTGCTAATTAACTAAAATGTCTCCTTCCTAGTTATAGCGTAACTTACAAGTATATGCATATTGCTTCAATTATGTGCAGTGGGTCAAAAGCAGTACATTGCATACTTACCATAGATTCCATTCTTGATGCAAGCTAGGAAAAGCTTGTTGTAGTCCACTTCTTCGAACACTTCAGAAGATTTCTCATATAGATACCTTGCCATTCCACTTTGTCCTTGTAATGCAGCCAATTGAACTGGAAACACGGATTCTTTACCCCTGATTCTTGGCAATGATTCATTGTTTTTTACCAGTATCTCAGCAATTTGCAGGTTCCCAGTTGTAGCAGCAGAGAACAAGGCAGTGTTTCCATTGTAGTCTTGCAATTCCAGTTCATCTTGATCCATATGTCTTACCAGTTCCTGTACGAAGTGAACATGATGTGTCCCTGCAGCAACATGGAGAATAGTCTTCCACCCCTTTGTTATGGCAGCCGTCAGTAGCTCAGGGTAATCCTTTAACATATGACTTGCTTCTTTCCAATTGCCTTGTAATGCTAAATTATAGAGGGGCTTACATGTCTTCCTGTAAAGTCCTCTGTGTTCCTCTGAAGCAAAGTCAATGAAATTGGATGCAAACAACTTGGTTTTAAGAAATATTTTTATGTTTCTATTTCCTTTTTTTTTTTTTATTTAAATGCATTGTCATTTTCATTTTTTTATTTTCAAAAACATGTTTGTTGATTTTATTTTTATTTCTATTTTCATTCTTGCTTTTATCTATTTTCATATTCAAACAATACTTACATTCAGTATATTTTATTCAACCTCAAGCCATTTTGTAAAAAATAAAAGATAAAATAAATTAATAAAATTAAAAAATCCTCGCTAGTCATGGTTTTCTTGAAATAATGGCAACAAAATTATTCTGCTTTTTTCATTTTCGGTATATTTTTAAAAATATTTTAGGCAGAAACATTTTGTATTATTTAATCAAACATGTCTTTTTGGCCTAGTTTCCATTTTTACTGAAATGAAAAAAGAAAACAACTAAAACAATTCATAAGACATATATAATATCATAGAATTCGTTTTCAAAATCTAAGGAAAAGTGAGTGGTCAAAGATAGGCTACTCTTATCATGTAAGCTCAATTACAAATTAAAAGATTAACTAATTAACCATTTATTATTTAAAAGAATAACATCATCAAAAGATTATAAATTGAGGTGTCATTTATTTTTATTTTTTTTTAACATCACTGATAAAAATCGAACTTTTAATATCTTATGAACTAGTAGAACGGAAGAACGATAAATAAGGTTTATTGGTTGAAGCATCGACAGTGAAAACCTTAGTAGAGAAAATAAGAAAGAGAAAGAGAAATTACTTCTATCTCCAGGCAGATATTTTAGAAGAGGTGTTCCATACAGACCAGAGCGGACAGTAGATATTTGAATCACAACATGTGGAGAAGCAGTTGAATTCATAGCTAAACCCTACCTTCTCTATTCTGCAAAATGAAATATAGGAAAACTTTTATTTTTGAAAATTATTTTAGTTATTTAAATAGATCAATTTTTTAAAAGATATTAAATAAAATTTATCACTTTTAATACAAGATGTCAAAGAGTCCACAAGGCTTAAATTTCAGGGGTTGTGTGAGAATACATTATGGATGAGATATAACAATTTTTGTTTAGTTTCACATGAAAAAAAAAAATTATAAGAAATTTTTTTCAATAGATTAAATAAAAATTTTAGCTTCTTGACGTGAATATATGCTTTTTTTTCATATATATATATAGATATATATATATATATATATATAGCGAGAGAGCCAGAGGGGGGACAGCTAAGCTACGAGTTGACGAGAGCAGCCCCACCCAACCTATATGACATATCTTTCCACAATTATAATATATAAAATTTGAAGTCCTAATCAAAGTTTAAGATTTCCAAATTTTTAAAGTAATACTTAGGTAAGACATCGCTTTCACAGTCCATGGGCGGCTGTCTGTATTGTTCTTTTCTTATTTTAAAGACCATCTTCTTTTAAATAATAAGACATAAAATTAGTTTATATTTCCCAAGTAATTAAGGAGTCAAAAATAAATTTATGTAATATTAATTTATCTAAATTTATTTAACTATCTTAATTCTAACAAAAAAATTATCTATATATGTCAAATAAAAGGTTACTCTTTGTAGGAGTCTCAACTCAATGTAAAAAAAAAAAGAAGAAGCTATTATGTGATATCTTACTTGAGATTTCTTGAAACGTAGATAAATCAAAAATTAAGAGATTCTAATATTAAGTCAAAAAGATATCCAATCTAAAAACTTAAACTATTAAGTGAAGAATTAAAAATAGTTTAAATATAAAATTAATGTTCTCGTACAAGATGCAATAGTAAATTTTCTGGTACCTGATAATGCTTTTATGTTGTATAAATTGGAGTTCTTTTTCCTTCTATCCTAACCTGTCAGTGTACATAAGAAATAAGGAAATTACCAAAAGAAAAATTTAGTCTCCAGCTCCACTAACCACAAGGAAAATCATTTTAAGCCATAATATAATTTTTTATTTTGCCTGGAAGGCATATCGATGATCGCAAAGGAAATGTTACAACAGCCGTATTTTTTTTTTTTAAAAAAAAAACAAGTCATATAATATTTATCATTACATTACATTGAATACTAGCTAATTGGAAAACATCAACAAAGCTGTATGATATAAACAAATAGCCATAAAATGAAGCCAATGATAATAACTATGTTTTAGTTGCTACCAATAATAAATTATCTTGAACCTCTTCAATGGGAAAAATTCTCAGAATAGAGAAATAAGTCAAGAAATGTAGGCATGCGTGATTAAAGAAAATGGATTAATTGATTTTCTTTTAAACACAGTATCTTACTAGCATGGGTTTATATCGTTCAGTTTGTTTGAGATCCTAGCTAGGGAAAAGAAAGGGTTGAAAAAGAAAAAAACAGTGGAGGGGAAATTAAGGCGAGTAAGAAAGAAAAAGGATCATGGAAGGAGTCGGTACAGTAGAATAAAATTTCTCCGATAAATATAATTCAAAGTAAAAGTTAGAGGGGAAAGCAAGGATGAAAATCCGAAAGGGGTCTGGAAAGAATAGGAGAGAAAAAAAGAACAGAAAAACTTACCTACGCCGAAATCCTACAAGAAACAAGAGCTCTGCAGCTGCAACTTGGAAGCGAGACTTTTTTCTATAGATAAGGAAAAACTTCCCAGACAAAAAGGTTTCTGTCAACTTTTTTCTCTAATGTTTGTTCGAGGAAACTAGGAACTTGCAACAGAGCGAAGTTACCTGGAAATAACCTAAATTTTCTTTTGTTCTTGCTTTAGTCATTTAAGCATATAAACTTATTAATGTTTTCATTTTGGTGTTCTCCTTCAGAAAGAAGGACCTGCTCTTAGTCGAGTCAACGATTTAAGCATATAATTATATAGTGGAGAGATGAGTCTTAAAATCACAATTACAGACAAAATCGAATAATGGTGGATCAAGTTGTGGCATCCATTTGTCATGGGTCCCTTGTCTCTTCCTTAAAATTTTAGCCACAGGAGCCCGTAGTGTATCATGCACGGCCAATTACTTTATGGGTAAAAATATCATATAGTTAATTAAAAGCAATAGTGATCTTAAAGTATTAGGGTATAAACCAATAATTTTCTCCAATTCTTTCACGTCTACTTGATACCAATAAGCTTCCTTGTATGTTTTAATTTATCATACGAAAAGATGAAATAATAGGTAGAATAAGTTGATTTATATCCGGAGCATTTTCACACCCTTGAGTATGAGAATAATTCATGTGTTTGGAATAGGAGCAATAACCTAAATTTTTTCTTGAATGTAAATATTAAGAAGAAGAAATCTTCAATAAATGTTTGATGCAGCTGTGTCTTTGTCATTTATACCAGTCAAAGCTCTCTTCATTACCACAACAAGTACCATTTAATAGGAGGAATTTCTTCTCTTGGATTATCATCAAATGTTGAATATTCTGACCAAGGAAAACTTATCCATTGAGGACCTTTATATCATTTAGTATCTAGTCCGGAAATTTAACTATTGAGGTGTGAATTAATAGTCCAAAACTTAATTTATATGTAGCCAATGAATTTTGTGTTGTTCTAGACATTGATTTCTTATTTAGTCACTAGATAGAGAAAATTAGAATTTTAACTTGATTAATTATACTTAATTGAACAATATATCTTTACCCTTTTTTTTTGCTAGCTACAGACAAAAAAAAAAAAAAAAAACTTAAATCTCTCATAAATTTTGATTGACAAATTTAATTTTAGTTTAGCTAGTACTTGTTAATTGTCATAGGTACAAGTGCGTTAAATAAAGTATAAATTATCAATGTATCTGATTGACATTCAATTTTTCTTTTTTTTTTTAAAGTGTCTGTCTGAATAAAGATATTGTATAAAGAAATGAATATTATATATATATATATATATATATATATATATATATATATATATATATATATGATCTTCAGGCAGCCGTAATATTTGTCCCCCTTAAGGAAGGATATGTTGTTTCTAGATATTGACACTTCACCCCAAAATTAGTATAATAATGACTTTATAACACAAAGTTTAATAGTGCCTCAAATTTTGGATATGGTGGGCACATTATGGTTGATTTTGTTGTTACAAATAATGCTTCCTTCAACATATAGGATAATTGAATTTGCAAGAGTAGTCAATATCCATAAGACCTTTAATTAACCTACCCTCGTAGCAACTTATTTAGGTTTTTGATGGTTAACAAGAAATGTTTATTACTTAAAATCATTTGAAATTTATAGATTTATAAAGCTATTTAGTAAATTAATATTGCATTCACAACCTCATTCTTAATTTCCTTGACGAGTCTGCAAATATGTTAATGTTATAAATAACTGATGCTGCATACAATAAAAAATATTTTTCTTCACTTTATTTCAAACTATATTATTTTAAGTAAAACTATAAATAAATTTTTTAAAGTATTAACTTAGAGTGGAGTTTATGTTTGTAATTTTAATTTGTCTTAAAAATATATAAGTTCATTATTTTTTTCTGCGCAAATGTTGAAATTAAAAGAATGGTCAGTATATACCATCATGTTTTGTACATGAATTTCATAAATCTATCATGTCCCTTTTTAACACATATACAGTATCAGATACAGCATAATATTAAGCTGCTAAGAAGGCCAAGAGAAATCACCGATTGATTTTTCATTTCAACTACAAGTCAACTATATATATCAAAAGAATGCCACATGCAATGTTTCTACTTTTATGGTGGAAGACATATTCCAACGTTACTGGGACCAGTAACCTTGGAATATTATCAATATTCATGCCTAACTTCTTGTCCTATTTGATCAATTTCCTTTCCCTTTCTTTTTCTGCTTTAAATGTTCCTACAATGATGCACCCGCACTACTATGTTATGATTAATTTAGTCCTCTACTTTGGTTGAAATGGAACATGTTAGCATGCATGAGGAATACTTTTTCACTTCTATTTTTTTTTTTTAGGCACAAATTTATTATCAAATATATCTTAACTCATAACTAATTAAGCTCGAGCTAATTAAAAAATCCAAAAAGGATAGAGTTCTCTAATGTCTCCATACATATAAATTTAAATCTAAATTAACATACTTAAACATAAGTATTTCCATCCCACTAGATTTTATTAATATCCATTAAGCGTACATTGACTTGAACAATCTTCCATGCTTTAAATCCAAAAACAAGCAAGTTATGAAGCTTGCTTTTGGTTCCGAACATGTCAGAACTGCAAACATTGTTTAGATGAGAGATTGGGTCTTCTGTATTTGTTTTGATTTGCTTTCTTTAAAATGTATTGGCTCTATAGTATATTATTGGGGCATTTCTTTTCCACACCTTTCAAATTTGTTTTCTCACCTACCTAACATTGTCTTATATGCTATTAAAGGAGAGGGGTTTAAAAAGTGGGGAAAATGTTAAGAGTGGGGGTAGGCACGGGACAGGACTGGCCCTAAAGATTTGGGACGGGATATTTCAGGATTTAGAACGGGACCGGGATGTAATTTTGTGTCTTGGTCCCATCCCGAATTTATATAAGTATGTCCCGTCCCAAAATTGTCTCGATTATTATTTTTTACACCCTCTTTTTTGCTGTTTACACACAATCTTTCTTCATGTTCTGCATGCTCTTAACACCCCTCTTATTACTTTATACACCCACTCCCAAATTTTTTTTTTTTTTCCAATTTTAACCGGTATAGGATGGAACAAATAGATCTAGACGAAACGGGACAAAAAAAAAATTTGGGAAGGGATGGGACAAGACTTTTATCTTAAATATTTTTTTCAGGACGAGACCAGGATGGCCAAAATTCCGGCTCGTCCTAACTCATGCCCACCCCTAGTTAAGAGAGATTTGGAGAGTTGGCTGAAGAATGAGAAAAGCTACAAGGACACTTGAGTGTACAGCTCTCCCACTTTAGTTATGCTATAGGAATAAAATGATAAATAGAACGGTAAGAGAGATATTAAAAATAGGTATACACATACCATTGAGAATAGAGTGGGAAAAAAAATCTAATCACCAACTTAGAGAATGGGACATCACATGAAAAATATGATATTTTTAAGAGTTAAGTCTAAGAGAATCTAAAAATTCTAGAGGACTGAAAGAAACTATCTTGAAGTTTTAATTTAAGTGATTATATTTTTTGTCTCACTGGCACAGTTTATTATGTGTTTTATTATACTAATTAATCAATATCTATTAATAAATTGGTTAAAAACTAATTTAATTATAAATAAATTTTAATTAATTACAGAGTTATGAAACAAATTTTAGAACAAAAGATTTTATCCCTGCCTAGCAGTACTTTTCAACTTGAAGGCTTAAGCTAATAGATTATTGGAGAAATAAACACTCTTGATACCATTTTGTTAGAGAAAAAGTAATGTATTTTACTCAAATCAATATTTCAATATCCAATAGGAAGACATTCATCTACATTCAATTGGTACATTTACATCAATACATAGAGACTTCTAGATTTACTAATTTATTACATGATTCTATAACTTATTACTAATTATTTGAAGGGATACAAAGTCTAAAATCCCCTACTAAATGTTGTAATTCCTCTTAGGTGGACATGACTCCTTATTAGGTATCCTAAACCATGATACAAGTTATGCAAGTTGCAAAGATGCGAAAAAAAGAAAAACTACAACTACTTAAGAAAGTATAAAACTAATTTTAAATTACTTTTATTTCACTCTTAACTTTAAAAATTATTTCTGAAATTGACTGTCCTTCTATTCATCATCTTTCGCTCAAAATCTTTTTATCTTCTCCTAATAAAACTCTTCTAGCACTTCTTGACGATCACCTTATATACTCAAGTAGCTAATTGCTTTGTGGAAGTCACTCTTCCATCCAAATACTCAAACATCAGTTTTCTTCTCTCTCATGAAGATATCTTGGCATCGGTCTTCTTCCAAGAACATGTATCCACCTTTGGATGAACATGATCTGATAGTGACACCGATATGTTTGAGAAACTATTAGCTCTAATACCACTTTATTAGAGGATTAAGAATGTATTTCACTCAAATCAAGTATTTCAATATCCGAAGGCACTCATCAGTATTCAACTTTCGTATCATCCTTCTAGACTTAGAAACATATTACATGTCTCTATAATTTCCCATTAACTATTTCAAACTGTACAAATCCTAAAACTTTCATTGTATGTAGTAGAATTTTGTACTCTACTAATGTGGGGTTTCAACTCATACTTCTGCTTCCCAACAGTTCAGAGGTACTAGCAAAACGTTTTTTACATCCCAAATGTGAAATATTCAAAAGCTCGGATGAGAACTATTGCATTCTTACCCTTGCCTTCATCCATGACTCCAGTCTAAGCTTA
Organism: Bauhinia variegata; assembly: GCA_022379115.2. Taxonomy (NCBI): domain Eukaryota; kingdom Viridiplantae; phylum Streptophyta; class Magnoliopsida; order Fabales; family Fabaceae; genus Bauhinia; species Bauhinia variegata. The sequence goes on from CM039432.1 coordinate 6,220,744, forward strand.
ATTGAGGCTTGAGCTAACTGAAACTTCACTCTAACTACAATTGCAATTGCAACATCACCAAAAGATACGCACAACAAACTTGCTTTTTCTTTCTTTTTCCACATATAACAAATTATTTTGAACATTCTAGCAAAAGGCCAGTGAAAGAACAAGACTTCTCATAAATTAATTTCACATATTTTTATCCTCCTTGAAAATTTGAAAGACAAATGTCTAAACGAACACCTAGAGATTGTGAAATGTTGTTTTATATTCAGCAGTATCAAGAACACAATTTTTATTTTATTCATTTGATCCTTTTACAGCCCTTAGAGAAACAGATCTTCCATGCAATGAGAAATGCATATAATCTAGCTAGCTTCCGCACATGTAGGTCTATCCTAGTCCCTATGTCTTTTCACACTTCCAAATCCCAAGATTGTCTCCTAACAAAAGCTGTAGCAATATGACTGAACTAATATATCCTACACTTAATACATGCAGGCACATACTGTAACTGACTAATTTCCAGAAGAATAAAGATTGTATAAAGCCGCTGGGCAGGTTATAAGTGCAGGGGTACTTATTGTTTGAGTTCCGAGAGCGAAAGATCAATAGGCAAGGTGCTGGGCGCACTGTTAATTTTAATTATTATCCATATTTTACTCCAATTTAATGATATCTGAGTTTTGATTTGATAAATCTAACCCTCATTTGGTGTAATTTGGCTTTTTTCAAGGCAATGTGAGTGATGGTGACGGAAATCCTATGCAAAAGGAGCAATTTGAAAGATTTGAGGCTTAAATACAATTTGAGGAAGTTTGGAGGTTTGTTCTAGCATTTGGAACGAATAAAATTAGAATTTGAAGACATTGAGTTGTGTTGAGGCATAGAAAATGTTGAGCCATGACATATTGGAAAAAATAAAGGAAAGGAAATGGGTTTGTATTATTGAAAGATGTGAAGAGTAATTACAAAAAAAAAAAAAAACTTATATAGGTAGAGGAGGGTACAGGAAGGTTTCATACTCTCCATTACATAATAACATAGCACTCAACACTTGCACAACTACTTGAATCTAACTATTAACATGTCCACATATACTACATACTCCTAATATGGTATATTTTAATACCCGCCCCTCAAGCTGTACTTTGGGAACTTCAAAGTGCAGCTTGAATATATGAAAACTTGTAAACCCAAAACAGCAGACAATGTCAATAAAACAAAAGAAAGTCTCTCTTTTCTGGCAACAATTTCCCAATATACCATAGTTACCATGCTTAGGAGTCCTCTAGGATAAAAAATATAATAGACCAAAACATTAGTAGAGGAGACCAAAACAATCAAGTAATGAACATTCATCAAGACTTTCACTTCAGCAATAAACTCTTTAGATGCTTTCATTTCCATCTTCTTAATTGCAACTTTCTCTCCTCTCAGCTCTCCATAGTAAAGAGCTCCAAAACCACCTTGACCAATTTTATTAGCTACACTGAAGTTATCTGTGGCATTGGCTAGTTTCATATTCAACATTGCCAGAGGTTTTATCCTTCATATCTTGAGCAGAAAGCATTTCTCCATATCCTCTCTTCTTTCTCCAGTAATATCCCACAAATATACAAACCACAAAAAAGAGAAGTGCAACTACTCCAACCGATATTCCTGCTATCATGTCACCATCTAGACCTTCTTGGCGGTGGCAGTGGGACATAGCTATCATTTGGGTCTGGCACCAAACATCATGTTTTTCAATATGAAAATCAACTCTAACGGCTTTATCACTGCTTCGAATACAAACAAACTGAGCAATCTCTAGGTATTGTTGGTTCCAGGGAGGTCTCCATATCCAGCCAGCACTCCATATATCAGTAGAAGAACTATGCTCAGACACCTTCCATATATTAAGAAGAACTGCAGCTCCTTTGTCTAGAGCATCACTGACATTGCAAACATCATCTCCAAGGTACTCAGGCTTGCAAAGTTTTATAACATGTCTTGCATTAGGTCTCTCCAGAAACGAGTAACCTCTTTCAATGACCTCAGCCTTGACAGATTTCATAAATCAGTCTTTAATTGCCAGTGAATGTCCTTAGAGAACTCGCTAGTGAAATGGACTCTAAAAGGTGTTGGCAATGAATCTGCAGGATAAGTTTTCTGTTGAGCCAAATGGACCAGCTAATCTGATTTTGTTACATGCACTTTAGAGACAAAGGGATGGCACGAGGGAACACATGTAACAGTTTCATTAACACTAACACATTCAGAGAAAGCAATAATGAGACAGAGAGCAGCATTAAATATCAAATAGCCATGCTCATTGGCAGAATTAGTAACTTCAGCTGACTTAGTCAAGTAAGAAACCAAAGTAGCCCTGCGTGTATTGGAGATGGCATTGAGAATGTCGAAGCCATCAATACATGAAGTCATGCACTGACTATTCTTCTGAGGAAAAAATCAAACGCATGGTGTGCACTTTTTTTTCTTAACATCAACTAACACATTTATATAAAGAGAATGTCATATGAGGTAATATATCACTTCTTATCAACTTAAGTTAACTCATTTTCTTTCCTTTTTTTTTTTTTCTTTCTTTTTGATAGAAAAATTAACCCATTTTCTTTTCCTAAAATTCTGTAATATTTCCCAAGCAAGTCTATGTATATAATTAATGTTGAAAAATAGTGTGTGTGTATATATATAATGGCTACAAGCTGCAAAGCCAACATTATATACCAATGAAGTATAAATTCAATGGCAATATATTAAGTTTTAAAATATTTCAAATTAAAAGTTTTTGATGTAAAATTTTGAAATTATTTTTATTAAAAATAATTTATAAATTATTACTCAATAAAAATTAATTTTCATCTAACATTGCGTGAGAATGCTATGACATTAATTTTTGGTAGGTGAATTATATGGATACTTCTCAAAATATATAACTTGTTAGTGACAATAATGAATTGTGTTGAGTCCTACAAATCTAGCGAATTGGCAAGCATGCACCGCTGCCTTTATAATCATACCAATACGAAAATCTTTGATCGCTATAGTTAGTGAGGCCCTTATATATAAAATTATTTCTCTCACTTCATATTTTAAACTTTCTCTCTCATAAATTTGAAATTAATTTATAAATAATATTCTTAAATTTATAAGACATAATTTTAAAAAAAAAGAATGTTGTCGTAAACCCTATGGGTTTTATGTTTGTGTAGCTAAGATTCATCCATGGACCAAACCAAGGAGGGGTCCAACCTGAAGATGATGATGATTAGGAGGAACTTTGGGGCACCCACATAGAGGAAAAAGAAAAGATAATGCTTGAATCATCCCAATGGAAAGGAAAATATTGGAGTTTATTTATACTGATGTAACTTTTAATTTTCATACATAAATATTTTTAAATGATAAAAATACTTATTAGACTAGCTGAATTAGTTTAATATTTTACTTTTCTAAAATTCCTAAATTTTTAATTAGCTTAAATCTTAAAATTTTGAATGTTCTTCCTATATTCTATATAAAGAAGTTTAGACCTCTATACATTTTCTGTAGATGGACGGATGGTGAAGCAGGAGATTGGAATTCTGAAGGAGACTTCACATTGACTGGTTGCAGTTCACGATCTTCCATGCTGAATGAGCAAACAGAATCAGTAAATTCATGGAGGTACGTGAAAGCGTTAGTGGAAGCGAGAGCTTGCAGCTCTCTAATACCATATGGGAAAAAATAAAGGAAAGGAAATGTGTTTGTATTATTGAAAGATGTGAAGAATAATGACAAAAAAAAAACCTTATATAGGTAGAGGAGCATACAGGAAGGTTTCATACTCTCTACTACATGATAACATAGCATTCAACATTTGCATAACTACTTGAACCTAACCATTAACATGTCTACATACACTACATACTTCTAATGTGATATATTCTAATATGAAATACAACGAGGCATTCTAGAGAAATTACAAGCTCATGAATGTTGCGACACACAAAACTGTGTCACAACACAGTGAGATGGAGGGCGTGACTAGCTTCTGTGTGCCACGAAACAGCCTTATGTGTGTTGCAACACACGTGGTCTCAAAAAGGGGCCAAAGAACTTGTGATTTTCATTGTAGAGAAGCTTTCTCCTTTCTTACTCCCCATTCAGAACTATGTTCACATTCATTTTTATTGTGCTTTCTAATCTGAACATGTCTAGCTAAAGCTCTCACTACAGGTGGGATGTACAGCATAGGGTTCATTTTTTTATGGATTGAATGATTTGTATATACTCAATTCTATTTCAGTTTATATGAGCAATTGATTTTGTTTTTATTGTTTTCTATAGATTGGCCCCCTATAGAATTGAATAGCTATCTATGATTCAAATAGAGATGTGGTTTTTTTTTTTTTTGTAGAATTACTTCTAGGATTGATTTCTATAATTTGTGCAAAAATTAGAGAGAGGTAAACGCAAATCATTTGTCAATTAAACAATTCAATTGATCTTAATTAATACCTTCACCTATTTGAATTATGCCAATAAATTAGATAAATCAACTTAGGAAAGAAAGTAAATTTGCTAAGATGATAAGTTTTAACTAAAATAGGGAATTGGACATTCATAGAATTGACTTGAACTAATATTTTGGATTATTCATATTCATAAATAAGACTTCAAGTAAAATCTCGAAACTAAACTTTATTTTTTTGAATTATTTTACTCTTAATTTATGTACTTTTTTGAATTAATTTTTATTCTCTAACATTTGATTGCCTGAATAGTAATTCAAAAAACATGATTAGTATTTGATTTCAAATTCATGAGAGCGACAACCCTTACTCGCTATAATATTAAAGATGCAACCTAATGCACTTATTATTAGTAGTAGTAGGAAATTCACAAACATGCCGATAGTGTTATAGCTTGTGAGTGTGTGTAAGTGAGTGACGTGAGGCTTGCTTGTGTGAAGAGTGTTTGTTAGTAAGTGTGGGCATTGTGATTGGTGAGTGACATAGGTGTGAGAAAAGTGAAAGTGTGAAGCTTGTATAATTGTAAGTTAAGTATATCATTTCAATTAAGTAATTGGTTTCTTTGAGTCTTTACCACTTAAATTTTTGACACCACTTACTTATTAACATAAGCTTCTAAGTTAAAATGTAATGTCAAACTTACGAAATATGTCTCATTACAACGTCCAATTTGTTATGCGGTGGTAGTTTTCATCGTCCATCCAGTATTCATATTTTTAACTTTTTTAGTCATTCCTTTAATAGACAATAATTGAGAGTGTACAAGTACATAATAAATGGAAGATCTAATATAATATCATATAATACAATTTACAAGAATGTCAACTACATAGCCATTATCTTAATGCTCTCTATCTTTTTATAAAGCTTATGATTGCTTGACCGAAATTGATACCTAAAATTGTAAGCTGAATAGAGGATATCACACCAAAGTGGATATTGCAGAACTCCAAACAAGAGTATTGGTAGAGATGAAAATGCAGAAATTAAGCCCGGAACCAACTTTAAACCGTGGTAGTATGTTATGATCAAGGTAGTACTAAATGCTACCATCATACTTGATATGGAGATTAATAGAGTTAGCAGTCCAAACATCAACTTACATGGTAGCGACCATAAAAAGTCATTCTCTGCATATCGTGAGATACGGATAGATAAGAAAATAACTGTTGATGTTGCAGCGAAAATCAGTGCAGTTGCATCTGATACTGCAAATACCAGAAATGCTAGTTTCTTCAAATAATGGGGAATTCCATGGTCATTATCACCGCCCGGGATGCTGAATAATGCAGAGAGGACTCCAGTGGCAATAACAGTTGAAACAAGCATACAGGAATCAGCCGTCCGCTCCATCCAAGACTCTGCTTTTTTAAGTAGATCTTCATGCTTAATACTAAACAATTCAAGAGGAGTCAATTCATCTGAATTTTTCTTGTCTATATATGATGGTTGCATCACTCTTTTCACCTCCTGTACTATCAAAACAATATGAGATGCCATTTATCTATAGCAGCTTTAGCGTCACAAAGTATTAGAAATTTAAAACCACTATGATCACAAGGCTAAGAGCAATCATTTCCCCCATTTTTATCATTAACTTAAATGTTATGGCTATGCTATACCACCCAAATTAAATTTACCATACTATACTTTTATTTTCTATTAAGATCCATCCAATAATTTTTGTAACGTTGCAAACATGCAAAGATGTTTTTCTTGTATTTGTTTTTTTGAAAAATATCCATGCAATGTGACATAAAAATACGATATAAGATAACATATTTTTGTTATATTTGTTTTTTCAAAAAAAGAATGGGTGTCTTTTTAAATAAGTATAACTCAACTTTTTAAAATCTTTCGCAACAATAATGAAATCTCTGGGTGAGACCTAATGTAACCCACCCAAATAGAGAAGCATTGTATGCTATACCATCAAAGACTTTTATTTTAATTTGAACAAAAAAAAAAAAAAATAAGGACAAAAATGAGCAGAATATGTTAAAAGAAAGCAGATTGACTTTAAAGGGAAGGATGGAAAGGCACCTCAAACCACATAAGTTCATGCATCATTTGGAAAGCTGCTCCCGAAATTAAATTAAGTTGATCTTGTGGTGCTAGTTCTGCAGCACAATGCAGTAAATTGTTGCCCTTTGGATCCTCAAAGGTTACTATCACATCTTTGATCGAACCTATTTCGTGTATTAGATTAAAGATTTTAGTATGGCGATGCAACACAGCAATGTGAATGATGCTTTTGTCTCCATCATCCACTTCCCATATCAAATCAGCTGGGTGATAAGTGGACAGAAGCTGAGCTATAAACTCAAAATTTCCAACTTTTGCAGCCTCAAATAATGGATCTCTTATGATACTCCTGATCTCTTCCTCCGAGTCTTCACCAGTAAGAATCACTTCCCAGAGATGATTCACAAGTTTAAGGATTGTAGTTTGCGTTGCGCCTGGGATTAAATAATTTGACAACTTGGTTATTTGATGAACAAGTAATGATTACTTAAGTGAAGGAAAAAAAAAAAAAAAAAAACTCTACAATCACATAATCTATTAAAAAAACAAAGATCATACCGGGAATGAGATATTTTATTATCTTTCCTTTGACTTAAAATGAATAGGATAATACTATCTGTACTACACTTTTTCTCAATTAATTTTCTACTTTTTTATCGATAAAAATATTATTTTTAATAACTTAATAATAATTATATCATTATTTTATAAATTTTTATCCATTAAAAAGGGTAAGACGAGCAATAAAACACAATGTGAGATAGAAAATATGTTTTTCCAAAATGGATGAGTATAAGAACATAAACTTTAGACTAAATTTTCAAAATAGTAATGGTAGTAGAGACTTACGTGATTTCGCACACTTTTTCCGAGCCAAAATATGCAAACCTGTCTGTTCTTCTTCATCCCGTGTAAAAGCTAGACGTCGCTCCATTTCCGACATTTCCAAGGCCAAATCTATAAATTATGATAACATCATGAAAATTCTTGTTGCTAAAATGTCTTATAAGTACATGAATTTCTTCGATTATCTGTAGTAGTTTAAAAATATTAACATGTTGAGTATTACCGTAGATTCCATTCTTGATGCAAGCAAGGAAGAGCTTGTCGTAGTCCTCTTCTCCAAACTCTTTAGAAGATTTCTCATATAGATACTTTGCCATTCCACTTTGTCCTTGTAAGGCAGCCAATTGAACTGGAAACACGGATTCTTTACCCCTGATTGTTGGCAATTAGTCATTTTTTTTTAACAGTATCTCAGCAATTTGCAGGTTCCCAGTTGTAGCAGCAGAGAACAAGGCAGTGTTTCCATTGTAGTCTTGCAATTCCAGTTCATCTCTATCCATAAGTCCTACCAGTTCCTGTACGAAGTGAACATGGTGTGTCCCTGCAGCAACATGGAGAATAGTCTTCCACCCCTCTGTTATAGCAGCCTTCCGTAGCTCAGGAATTTTCTCTAAAATCGGGCTAACATTTTTCCAATTGCCTCGTAATACTAGATCGTAGAGGGGTTTACATACCTTAATGTAAATTTCTCTGCGCTCCCCTGAAACAAAGTCAAGAGAATTGGATGCAAACGCAATCGGGTTTAAGAAATGCTTTTATATATTTATTTCATATTTTATTTCTTTAAATGCGTTTGCATTTTCATTTTTTTAATTTTAAAAGTATGTTGGTTGAATTTTTATTTTTATTTTTCCTTCTTATTTTCATATTCAAACAATAATTGTATTCAATCTATTTTATTGTATTACTGTAATTTTTTGTCGAAAGAAAAATAAAAAATGTCAATAAAATTACAAAATATCCACTGGTCAAGAATTTTTTTTGAAACACTAAAAACAAATTTGTTCTGTTATTCATTTCAGTATATTTTAAAGAATACTTCCCCTGAAAACATTTTCTATTGATTAACCAAGCATGTTTTCGAACCTCATCAGAAAACAACTAAAATAATTCATAAACATGTAGAGGAATAATATCATAAATAACTAAGCTCGGTGACAAAATAAACTATTAATTTTTATTTTTAATAGAATAAAATCATCAAAAATATTATAAATTGATGTCTCGTTTAATTTTTCTTAATATCAGAAGTAAAAAATCGAATTTATAATATCCAAAGAACTTGGAGAAAGGAAGAATGAAAAATAAGGTTTACTGGTTGTATTGTTAAAACCTTGGCAGAGAGAACAAAGAAGAGAGAGAGAAAGAGAACATTACTGTTGTTTTCAGGCAGATAATCTAGAAGTGGTCTTCCGTACCGAGCAGAGCGGGAAGTCGGCATTTGAATCACATGTGGGGAAGTTGTTGAATTCATAGCTAAATCTAGCTTCTCTATTATGCAAAATGAACATCAACATTGGCATTCCTAATAAAATAACAGAATAATAATTTTCTTTTTTAGCTTAAATAAACTCATTGTTCCTCTAATTTTGAATATTTTAAGTTCTAGATCGTTATTGTAGTAATATCCTTCAGGATTAATTTAAATAGGCTAGAACAATTATGTTTGTTTCTGTTGGTAAGAAAGTTCAAACTCTATGTTAGTGACTTCATGATTTTTTTAACTATTAAATAAATAATAATCCAACTTGTCTAATGGCAAGTCTATTCAGCAATGTGGATTTGACACATCAACTTTTCATAATTGTGCAAATTAATTTGCCCTTCAACTAATAATAACATACCAAAATTATCCATTTTAGATAAACAAAACGTTTACGCTCCTAATTTATTTTATTTTTTAACTATATATTCTGTCTCAACTCTTTAATCACCTCCTTTTCTTACCTGACTATCGCACGGGATACAAATTAATTGGAGATTCCAAATAAGAAAAGAGAATAAAAAGACTAACTAAGCTTAAGCCTAAATTGCTTATTAAATACAAAATTTTAAATTAATTACCACTTTAACACAAAATCCAAACTATTTTCTTATATTACTGTTTTTGATTCTCTTAAAAAATGTTATTTCATTTGGTGCACTTATGAAATAAAATAATTAAAAAACGCCAAATGAGACGGGGTTTTTTAAAGAAAGAATTTTACTCGTTCTCAAAGAAAATTTAGATTTGAAAAATGCTAAACTGGTTGGCGTTTTAAATGCAGAAATTTTTTAACAAAGTTCTAGTCATATTCATTATTAATAGGTAGACATGTATTTATTTGAAGCCCCGTAAACTTAGAAAAAAAAGGGCGATGATATATTTGTTATCAAACAAAAAAATAACTTGAATTCCAAGAAAAGTTGCCTCAAGCGATAGGAGGCAAACTGTTTGCTTTTGATATGGTCAACTATGTATATTACATTAACCAATTTGTTATGGTATACTTTGGTAAGGCATCGCTTTCACAATTCAAGGACGGCTATCTGTATTCTTTGTTCTTTATTTTTAAAGACCATCTTCTTTCAGCTAATTAGACATAAAATTAGTTTCTATCCCCAAGTAATTGAAGAAAGAAAACTAAATTGATGTAACATATTAATTAAAGCTTACTCTTTCTAAGAGTTTCAACTAAATTTTAAAAATAAGCTATTATGTGAAGACCCTTGGCATATTACTTAAGATTTCTCAAAACATAGAGAAAACACATGTTAATATATTTATTGAAAAAAATTAATATTATGTCAAGAATATATTAATCCAAAAATTAATTTGTTAAGTGAAGAATCAAAAATAATATTAAATAAAACACTAATGTACACATACAAGATTCATAGCAAATTGTATACCTGACAATGCTTTTATGTTGTATATATTGAAGTTCTGTTCCTTCTACCCCTTACCTGTAAATAACCAAATAAGAAATTAGTAAATTACAAAAAAAGAAGAAGAAAGAAACTAGTAACCAGGAAAATCATTTTGTGCCATAATATTTTTGCCTAAAAAGCATATCATAAAAAAAAAATTATTCAATACCCATCACTATAATGAACACTGATGAATTAATAAATATTAATAAAGTAGTATGAAACTAAACAAATAGCCACAAAATAAAATAATTATATATTTGTTGTCTCCAATGATAAATTATCCTGAATCTCTTCAATTTGTTGAAAAATGGATTGATTTTATTTTAAAAAAAATTATCTGATATTCATTACTATGTATCACGAGAGGATCAATAAAAGGAGAAAAAAAGTTGAAAAACACTAGACAGTGGAGGTTAAAGGCGAGTAAGAAAGGAAAAAAAAAAAAAAAACCTTGAAAGGATTAAGTACAGCAGAATAAAACTACTAAAATATATATAATTCAACTTAAATGTAGGGGAGAAAGGAAGGAAGAAAAACCTAAAGGGGCTCTAAGAAAGAATAAGAGAGAAAAAACAAAAACAAATTAGAAACGAAAGAACAGAAAAAGTTACCTCCGCCTAAATTCAAACTCTTCCATTTTTGTATATTGCTAAAATCCCTTGCCATATTGACTTCACAATTTTTTTTTCCACTAGGTAAATAATTACATGTACAATTAGGAGATTTGAACTAGGGAAACTGTAATTGTTTAATTACAGTAATTTTACCTTTCAAGCATCGATCTAACAACAAAGAGATAACATGGCATCAAGAAAGTTTTCCTTTTATTTTTTTGTAATGAAGTTGCCATGAACTGATCATGTATTGGAAAAACTTTATGGTTTCCAATTTGTTAAATAATCGTTTGGTAAGGCATCGCTTTCACATGGGGGGCTGTGAGTATCGTTCTTTACAGACCATCTGCATCTTGGCAGTTCCACTTTATTTCAAGTGGGCCTTCTATTTATTATTTATTTTAACATTCCAAATTATTTGGAAGAATTTATATTTACTGTTTTTAATATATATATATATATATATTTATTTATTTATTTTTATAATTTTATCTTTAGAACATAATTAAAAAATGTAAAAATATTCACAAAGTAAGTTACATGTAACTTTTTTCTAACCCAAATTTTCTTTTGTTTCCTTTTTGGACATAAATATTAGTGTATAGTTTATGTTTCCAAGTAACTGAGAAGTGAAAAAATAAATTGTTCTAATAAATCAATAATTTTTTTTAGATAAAGGTACAAATGATATATGTCTACATTTATCTATGTCAAATAAAAGTTTAGAGCTTGATTATTTTAGTTGTGTTTCTATTTTCATTTTTCAGTACACTCAAAACAGAAAACTAAAACTAAAAATATTTTTAGTTTCAAAAAATGATGAATGGCAATTTTATAATTTTATTGATATTTTAATTTTTTTTCTGATGAGAATGACTAGTGATTTGATAAAATTCATTTGAGATGATTTTGAGTATTAAATAAATATGAAGTTAATTAAATGGAATTGAAAATTAAATGAAAATAGATCAAATTTATCAATAAATATGTTTTCAAAAATAAAAATGTGAAAATAGAAACACATTTCAATAAATAAAGTATGATTATATCACAAAAGGAAGAAAGAAAAACAGGAAATCCAAATAAGAAATCATTTCTTATACCAAAGAGTCTCTCACTCTTTCAAATGGTCTTTGATTCAATGAAAAAAATAAAATTTAACTTATCAGTTTAAGACCCGAAACTATTCACATGAGCTTTTTTGAAATTGAAACTTGGATAAAGAGACTTCACGTCTAAGGGTTTTGAAATTGAAATTGAATCTAATTTAACTTTATTCTTTCAAATAGACTTGATAATGACTTATATATTAACTACATCAAACACACTAATGTGCTCTTGAAATATTCATAGTAAATTGCATAGTACCTAATATTTATCTGAAGTATAAATTGGAGATCTTTTCTTTAGAAGGAAGCATCTTAGAAACAAGGGTTTTTCTCTGGTTTGGTTGAGATCCTAGGTTCACTTTGTAACGACAACATTTTTCTGCATGCAGAAAATCTCAAAGCAGTGTTGCAGAATATAAAGTTGGAAAGTGTAGCTCAGTTCACTGTAACCAAAGAGGATGGGATCAAGGAAAATAGGGTTGAAAACCACAAAGCAGTGGAGGAGAAAGGCGAGTAAGACAGAAAAAAGAGACCAAGGCAGGAGTAAGTACAGTAAAAATAACATTATCAAGGTGAATACAATTCAACAAAGAGAAAGAAAAACAAACATATAATATTATAATATTTGCCAGAAGATGATGATGAAAAAGAAGGAAATGGCTAAATAAATTAAACAAGACCAAAAGAATATAAAAAGTTACCCCAGCCGAAATCCAACAAGAAAGTTAAGAAGTCTGCAACTGCAACTTATGAATAGAGACCAACAGAAAGTGTAGTATCTATAAGAGAGAGGGATCTTTCTTGCAGTTTCTCATTGCTACTCTCTGCTGCATAATTATAAAGGCAGAAAAAGAGAATGTAATTCCAAGTCAAGTCAATGAGATAAACTTAGTGTAAATGAAAGTTTGCATAATTGAAAAAGAATTTTTAGTCTCATTGAAAAGTCGTTCTCGCACGGCATATCCTCGGATCCCCTTGTTAATAATTTATCTTTCAGCCAACGCAGCAAGCACTGTAATGCATCGAATACCAACCAGTTATGGAGAAAGAAGGACAAAATGTACTGCCAATAAAAATTGGTCTAGTTAATAAAGATAAGATTCATATCCCAAATGAATATTAGTTTGAATCCCTCCTTTAATATTAGGAATTTGTGAGTTGATATTTTATAAATATTTTTATAATTTTTTTTTAAATCCAGTGTCGTACATGAAAGTTCTTTAAACTTAATGTTTACAACAAATTAAGAAAGGTGATTAATGTTTTAATCTTGTACGTGTTCTCCTGCAGAAAGACAAAGACTACTGTTCCTAATCGTCAACGATATAATCATAGGATAAAACCGAGGTGGAAGATCAATTGTAGATTTCACTGCAAACAAACAAAACGATGGTGGATCATCTTGCTGTCGTCCATTCGCATGTCCCTTGTCTCTTCCATTAAATTATAGCCAAGTGGATCGTACACGACCGGTTTATTTTATGGTTAGGAATATGTAAAGTTAAAAGGAAATAGTGGTCACCAAGTATTCGTCTATAAACCAATTAATAACCTTCTCCAATATGTTTACATTGATCTCTAACACACTTTTTGAATTGAGGTACTTGTAAACAAATTTTGAGCTGTATCCCTAATTACAAAAAAATAAGAGTTTATTTATTCTCTTTGATTTGCTTAGTACTAATTGACATCAACGTTTCAATTTCTTGATGTAACAAATGTTATTTTAATTTAGCCAGTGTCTATAATGCATAATCCTTGGCTAGTGTATACATAAGATTAAAATCTGTTATCTTACTCTTTTATCTCATTCATTATCTAACTTCTTGTGGTTGGTTGAAAAGAAACAAAATAATGTTACTTTTTTATTTTTCAATATATTTTGATCAATTTACTATAATAAAACAGTATATAAAATATTGTATGAGACAATAAATTTGGTCCACACACATATATATTGACTCAATAGAAGCAGGTTAAATTTAAGGTGTTAATTTCAAGACTTTGGGAGTAATTTTTTTAAGAAAGAGATATATTAAATATTACTTTGCCTAAGCAAAAATTAAGTATACGAATACTACTTAAAAAAATTAGAAAAAAGAAAAAAAGAATTGATGGACTTTTTGCGTCCCTAAAACACAATTATACCGTTAGTTTCATATATTTTGACTGACAAGTTTAATTTTAGTTCAGGTTGTACTTGTCAATTGTCTAGGTACAGATACGATAAATTAATTATAAATTGTTAAGGTATTTGATTGAATTATGATACTATATATATAAGAGAGTAATATATATACAAATGAATCGAAGCTAGGCAGCCGGAATATTTGTCCCCCTTTATGAAGAATATGTTGATTCAAGATATTAAGCCAAAATTAATACAATTAATGACTTTGTAACACAAACTTTATTAGTGCCTACAAGTATGGATATGGTGGGCTTTTTTGTATTTATTTTGTTGTCACAATAAAGCTTGTTCCACGATATGTAGGTATAATCGAATTTGCAAGATCAGCCAATTGCGAATTGAATTCGATGCAAGAACATGTAGTTGACAAGTTATATTTTATTACTTAAAAATCATTTAAACTTTAAAGACTTATAAATATATTTGTTCGTTTAATATTTTATTTCTATCCTCAATATTAATTCCAGATCAATCGATTTGTTACGAGACCTACAAGTAATTGATGCTGTATATAAAGCATATATTTTATTCTTTTTCTTTCAAAATATATCATTTTAAACTACAAATATGTTAATGCATATACTAAGAATAAAATTTTTGTTTGTAACTTTGCTTTTAAAGAAGTTGAATTTTAAGGAAATATTAAATTTACCATTTCAGCACAAACAAAAGAAAGTCAAAGAACGACCAGTATATGAAAGTAAATTTTCTTTCCATAGAAAAAGTAGTTCTTTTTTCTGGAGACTTTTGAGAAAATAAATTTTAACTAAAAGGAGAATTGTTTACACCATCTGCAAGAAAAATAAAACAAGGCCTAACTTCATCTACGATCTGAATCTAGTTTTTTCTTCTATTTTGTTTTTATTAGTAGTCTGAATCAT